>JBBDHG010000146.1:0-135000 GCA_037951165.1 Lophius americanus | reverse complement strand
CCCTAACCCTAACCCTAACCCTAACCCTAACCCTAACCCTAACCCTAACCCTAACCCTAACCCTAACCCTAACCCTAACCCTAACCCTAACCCTAACCCTAACCCTAACCCTAACCCTAACCCTAACCCTAACCCTAACCCTAACCCTAACCCTAACCCTAACCCTAACCCTAACCCTAACCCTAACCCTAACCCTAACCCTAACCCTAACCCTAACCCTAACCCTAACCCTAACCCTAACCCTAACCCTAACCCTAACCCTAACCCTAACCCTAACCCTAACCCTAACCCTAACCCTAACCCTAACCCTAACCCTAACCCTAACCCTAACCCTAACCCTAACCCCTAACCCTAACCCTAACCCTAACCCTAACCCTAACCCTAACCCTAACCCTAACCCTTAAAGACGGGCGCCGGCCAGTGCATTGCCTTCGTTTCCCCCATTATAGATTAAATGTATTATTATTATTATTATTATTTAACTGCTGGGTCTTTGGACTAGGCGGGGGGATTCGTCGGCATTTCATTCAAACCAAACCTCACTGATAGCCTAGCGATAGGGTTAGCGAGGGTAGAGGACCCAGGGAGGCAACGCTCTGACGTGGCTGGCCCTGGTCTCCTCTCCCTCTGGGATTAGCTTGGGAGTTTCTCCAGGAGGTGTGCGGTGTATGGGCCACTGGAGAATACTCACTGATAGCCTAGCGATAGGGTTAGCGAGGGTAGAGGACCCAGGGAGACAACGCTCTGACGTGGCTGGCCCTGGTCTCCTCTCCCTCTGGGATTAGCTTGGGAGTTTCTCCAGGAGGTGTGCGGTGTATGGGCCACTGGAGAATACTCACTGATAGCCTAGCGATAGAGTTAGCGAGGGTAGAGGACCCAGGGAGGCAACGCTCTGACGTGGCTGGCCCTGGTCTCCTCTCCCTCTGGGATTAGCTTGGGAGTTTCTCCAGGAGGTGTGCGTTGTATGGACCACTGGAGAGTGCTCAGAGTAACCTAGCGATAGGATTAGCAAAAGGGAGAGGATCCAGGGAGGCACCGCTCTGACGGGGCTGGCCCTGACTCCCTCTCTCTGGTAGTGGCATAGACATCTCCCCTGAAGATATGCAGAAGAACTCCAACCCTGATTGACCTGACCGGAGCTACCTTGCGGTGTTAACAACTGGTCAGTGTCGGTTAGGGGGTAAGTATGCGGCCACCCTGGGTCCGACTCTAGGACAGCACGCAGGGCTGGTGGTCCATGGCATCAGGACCTTGAACGTTGCCAAGTCTTCTATGGAGCTTAGCCTCACCCACGCAACAGGCCATTCTGCACCACATACGTTGAACCTGACTCTGGCCTCGAACCAATTGAACTCTTTCAAATTCTTTCAACCCCTCTAAATTCACATCCCTTGGTCCAACTTAGGGGACCATGCGAGGATGCAACGGGACCTAGACATTGCTTACCGGAACTTCTTGAGATCGAACTCCAAAGGAAACCTACAAAAAAAGAAGAAAACAAAGAGAAAAGACATAAAAACCGGACTATGGACAGAGACTATAAACATCTTTCGGATCAGATATCTACCTCAAACTAATTGGATTCCTTCAAATTTCTCACACTCCCTAAATTACCATCCCCTGGTCTAACTTAGGGCCCAGTTTGGGATGCAACGGGAACTAGGATACATAAAACGGAAAGAATAATCCCTTAATGGACGAAACCCAGACCAAAATACCCGGACCTCAAACAATTACTTACCAAAAATATTACAGGACAAATTATAACGTGAAAAATATAATTTCTACTTACCGCCGGCTTTAAATAATCCAAAACCTCCAACCATAGAAAAATATTTTATGAACTTACCTTTTTTTTTAGAAAAAACGACATGGAACTACTCAACTTTAACCCTAACCCGTTTTCCAAAATAAACCAAGAAAAATAATTACCTCCGACGTACGCCCTGCTCTGAAAACAGACAATAGTTCTGTTCACGAACCAAGGTAATACAGATAGGATCAGATACAAGAACTCAAAAAATAATCACACCCGAAATGAACCTATAAAAAATTACCTAAAACAGACAAAAAAAACAAAAATAAGTCTTACCCCTTATTTAACTAAACAGGAAAAATATAAAAACTCAGAAACATATGGTTAGATTTTGACACGGCCTGAGATTTGATCACCTCAGGCGGCCTTCCTTGGGTGAGGGTGTCTAGTGGTAATGGCCGAAACACCCTATGATCCCATGGTTCACTACTGATGATGTGTCACCTATAAAATAAAGTATATATATAGATATATAAAAAAATCTCATAAAAAGTTTCATATATATAAAAAAAAGGAAAAAAAACGTTTTTCAAAATTAGAGGATCTCAAAACACAAACGTGACGATACTACCTACCAGACTTATAAACATTTCCTAGAACCAACGAGACAGAGACCGAAACTCTAAACCACCACGGGACATTAGACTTCAAAACCAACCACCAAAAAGGGTAATATAGGATAGGAGAGACACCAAAGACGGGCGCCGGCCAGTGCATTGCCTTCGATTCCCCACTCAACTGCTGGGTCGTCGGACTAGGCGGGGGGGATCGTCGGGATTTCATTCAAACCTCTGTCTTCCTCCACAGTTCACTGTGCCTCTCTCTCTCTCTCTCTCTGGCTCTCTCTCTCTCTCTCTCTCTGGCTCTCTCTCTGTCTCTCTCTCTGTCTCTCTCTCTCTCTCTGGCTCTCTCTCTCTCTGGCTCTCTCTGGCGCTCTCTCTCTCTCTCTCTGGCTCTGGCTCTCTCTTTTTTTCTCTCTCTCTCTCTCTCTCTCTCTGGCTCTCTCTCTCTCTCTCTCTCTCTCTCTCACCCTTTACCCCTCCAAAACATCCGCCCAGTAGAGACCTTTTCAAAAAGGTATTATAATCCAGGAAAAAATTAAAAATGACCAAGATAAACAGGAAAACGTCTGAAAAGGCGAAGCCACGCCCACAAATGCCGTTTTCGGCCATGACCTCATTAAAACGAGGTTAAACAACAAGAATTAGGTTCCAAAATAACAAAGAAACAGGATTTAGTCACATATTTATTGAAAACGGATGATATTCCAGATAAATTACCACCGCAATTAAATTTTCTTGATTACACCATGAGTGAGGAAGATAGTGCAAGGATTGACTATGGCAAGTTTGGAGGTGATCCACAGACTGATGCCTGCCTCCTGTAGTTGTGCGGTGTATGGAACACAGGAAGCGCGCCCCCTGGTGGCCAGGGGACATACCTACGATGGGACTTACCTCATCACGCTGGCCAACCAGAGTCTCTAGCTCCCCCTGGTGGACTGGAGTAACCTAACGGTGTCAACAACCGGTCTACCTGGAGGAGTGGTGAGTATGGGTTTTTATCTACATAGACAATGTAGTGTTAGATTTGTATTAAACCGGTTTTAAAGCTCGTTATAACACAGGAATAACGGTTCATGCAGCAATTATAAATAAATAATAATAACTTGACATAGGTCATCACTGCTTTTCTCAGCAACAATATATACAGAAAATAAAACAGGAATAACACAGGAATTAAAAAATAAATAATAATAAAACTATAGCACGGCGAATAATAGCTTCTTAGAATGAAGATAAAAAACAATTGGTCACAGGATACACTCTGGGACCTGATCACCCCGGAGGGCCGCCTCAGGGGAGGGTGTCCTGTTTTGAATGGCCGAAACACCCTTTGAACCTGAGGTACACAGCTGATGATGTATCCTGAAATTTAGGACATTTAAGCCACTGAATCCAACCTGGATTGGGCGACTTAAAGCCAGATAAAAACTCAAATAGACCTCCGAGGATATGGACCTAACCTTAACCTTATTTTAAATTATATATATTAAATTATACTCACTCCAGACCTAACCCACACCTAGAGGTTATTCTTAACCTAACCATAGTGGAATTAACGCCTAATATCCCCAAGAGGGAAACATAACCCACACCTAAGGGTCTCTAACCCCAACAAGAAAAAAACTTTGAAAACCAAAGAGATTAACTCAGGTATAGACCTTCACAAGGGAGGGGGTGATACAGGTCAGGGAGAACTCTAAAGACGGGCGCCGGCCAGTGCACTGCCTTCGTTTCCCCATTCAACTGCTGGGTCGTCGGACCAGGCGGGGGGATTCGTCGTGATAACCTTCATTCAAACCTAACCCTTCGCCAGAGCCTTCGGATGTTGAGCTCTCCTAAAATACCCAAGTATCACCCATCCATACTCCTAAATCTCTGAAAAAATATTTAAAAATAATTTAATAAATAATTAATAAATCCTCACCTCCTTTTTTTTCTCTCTCTCCTTCCTGTCCTTCCCTCACTTCGGTGAAGGGAGTACTGGTGGGCAGAGCGTCAGCCCGGTCCGGCGGGGGGAGATTTAAGCCCCTCCAGGCTTGCTCCCCTAGCTCTGTCTTCCTCCACAGTTCACTGTGCCTCTCTCTCTCTCTCTCTCTGGCTCTCTCTCTCTCTCTCTCTCTGGCTCTCTCTCTGTCTCTCTCTCTGTCTCTCTCTCTCTCTCTGGCTCTCTCTCTCTCTGGCTCTCTCTGGCGCTCTCTCTCTCTCTCTCTGGCTCTGGCTCTCTCTTTTTTTCTCTCTCTCTCTCTCTCTCTCTCTGGCTCTCTCTCTCTCTCTCTCTCTCTCTCTCTCACCCTTTACCCCTCCAAAACATCCGCCCAGTAGAGACCTTTTCAAAAAGGTATTATAATCCAGGAAAAAATTAAAAATGACCAAGATAAACAGGAAAACGTCTGAAAAGGCGAAGCCACGCCCACAAATGCCGTTTTCGGCCATGACCTCATTAAAACGAGGTTAAACAACAAGAATTAGGTTCCAAAATAACAAAGAAACAGGATTTAGTCACATATTTATTGAAAACGGATGATATTCCAGATAAATTACCACCGCAATTAAATTTTCTTGATTACACCATGAGTGAGGAAGATAGTGCAAGGATTGACTATGGCAAGTTTGGAGGTGATCCACAGACTGATGCCTGCCTCCTGTAGTTGTGCGGTGTATGGAACACAGGAAGCGCGCCCCCTGGTGGCCAGGGGACATACCTACGATGGGACT
This sequence comes from Lophius americanus, assembly GCA_037951165.1. NCBI lineage: Eukaryota > Metazoa > Chordata > Actinopteri > Lophiiformes > Lophiidae > Lophius > Lophius americanus. The sequence continues at coordinate 129,903 of JBBDHG010000146.1, read as the reverse complement.
TACCTCATCACGCTGGCCAACCAGAGTCTCTAGCTCCCCCTGGTGGACTGGAGTAACCTAACGGTGTCAACAACCGGTCTACCTGGAGGAGTGGTGAGTATGGGTTTTTATCTACATAGACAATGTAGTGTTAGATTTGTATTAAACCGGTTTTAAAGCTCGTTATAACACAGGAATAACGGTTCATGCAGCAATTATAAATAAATAATAATAACTTGACATAGGTCATCACTGCTTTTCTCAGCAACAATATATACAGAAAATAAAACAGGAATAACACAGGAATTAAAAAATAAATAATAATAAAACTATAGCACGGCGAATAATAGCTTCTTAGAATGAAGATAAAAAACAATTGGTCACAGGATACACTCTGGGACCTGATCACCCCGGAGGGCCGCCTCAGGGGAGGGTGTCCTGTTTTGAATGGCCGAAACACCCTTTGAACCTGAGGTACACAGCTGATGATGTATCCTGAAATTTAGGACATTTAAGCCACTGAATCCAACCTGGATTGGGCGACTTAAAGCCAGATAAAAACTCAAATAGACCTCCGAGGATATGGACCTAACCTTAACCTTATTTTAAATTATATATATTAAATTATACTCACTCCAGACCTAACCCACACCTAGAGGTTATTCTTAACCTAACCATAGTGGAATTAACGCCTAATATCCCCAAGAGGGAAACATAACCCACACCTAAGGGTCTCTAACCCCAACAAGAAAAAAACTTTGAAAACCAAAGAGATTAACTCAGGTATAGACCTTCACAAGGGAGGGGGTGATACAGGTCAGGGAGAACTCTAAAGACGGGCGCCGGCCAGTGCACTGCCTTCGTTTCCCCATTCAACTGCTGGGTCGTCGGACCAGGCGGGGGGATTCGTCGTGATAACCTTCATTCAAACCTAACCCTTCGCCAGAGCCTTCGGATGTTGAGCTCTCCTAAAATACCCAAGTATCACCCATCCATACTCCTAAATCTCTGAAAAAATATTTAAAAATAATTTAATAAATAATTAATAAATCCTCACCTCCTTTTTTTTCTCTCTCTCCTTCCTGTCCTTCCCTCACTTCGGTGAAGGGAGTACTGGTGGGCAGAGCGTCAGCCCGGTCCGGCGGGGGGAGATTTAAGCCCCTCCAGGCTTGCTCCCCTAGCTCTGTCTTCCTCCACAGTTCACTGTGCCTCTCTCTCTCTCTCTCTCTGGCTCTCTCTCTCTCTCTCTCTCTCTGGCTCTCTCTCTGTCTCTCTCTCTGTCTCTCTCTCTCTCTCTGGCTCTCTCTCTCTCTGGCTCTCTCTGGCGCTCTCTCTCTCTCTCTCTGGCTCTGGCTCTCTCTTTTTTTCTCTCTCTCTCTCTCTCTCTCTCTGGCTCTCTCTCTCTCTCTCTCTCTCTCTCTCACCCTTTACCCCTCCAAAACATCCGCCCAGTAGAGACCTTTTCAAAAAGGTATTATAATCCAGGAAAAAATTAAAAATGACCAAGATAAACAGGAAAACGTCTGAAAAGGCGAAGCCACGCCCACAAATGCCGTTTTCGGCCATGACCTCATTAAAACGAGGTTAAACAACAAGAATTAGGTTCCAAAATAACAAAGAAACAGGATTTAGTCACATATTTATTGAAAACGGATGATATTCCAGATAAATTACCACCGCAATTAAATTTTCTTGATTACACCATGAGTGAGGAAGATAGTGCAAGGATTGACTATGGCAAGTTTGGAGGTGATCCACAGACTGATGCCTGCCTCCTGTAGTTGTGCGGTGTATGGAACACAGGAAGCGCGCCCCCTGGTGGCCAGGGGACATACCTACGATGGGACTTACCTCATCACGCTGGCCAACCAGAGTCTCTAGCTCCCCCTGGTGGACTGGAGTAACCTAACGGTGTCAACAACCGGTCTACCTGGAGGAGTGGTGAGTATGGGTTTTTATCTACATAGACAATGTAGTGTTAGATTTGTATTAAACCGGTTTTAAAGCTCGTTATAACACAGGAATAACGGTTCATGCAGCAATTATAAATAAATAATAATAACTTGACATAGGTCATCACTGCTTTTCTCAGCAACAATATATACAGAAAATAAAACAGGAATAACACAGGAATTAAAAAATAAATAATAATAAAACTATAGCACGGCGAATAATAGCTTCTTAGAATGAAGATAAAAAACAATTGGTCACAGGATACACTCTGGGACCTGATCACCCCGGAGGGCCGCCTCAGGGGAGGGTGTCCTGTTTTGAATGGCCGAAACACCCTTTGAACCTGAGGTACACAGCTGATGATGTATCCTGAAATTTAGGACATTTAAGCCACTGAATCCAACCTGGATTGGGCGACTTAAAGCCAGATAAAAACTCAAATAGACCTCCGAGGATATGGACCTAACCTTAACCTTATTTTAAATTATATATATTAAATTATACTCACTCCAGACCTAACCCACACCTAGAGGTTATTCTTAACCTAACCATAGTGGAATTAACGCCTAATATCCCCAAGAGGGAAACATAACCCACACCTAAGGGTCTCTAACCCCAACAAGAAAAAAACTTTGAAAACCAAAGAGATTAACTCAGGTATAGACCTTCACAAGGGAGGGGGTGATACAGGTCAGGGAGAACTCTAAAGACGGGCGCCGGCCAGTGCACTGCCTTCGTTTCCCCATTCAACTGCTGGGTCGTCGGACCAGGCGGGGGGATTCGTCGTGATAACCTTCATTCAAACCTAACCCTTCGCCAGAGCCTTCGGATGTTGAGCTCTCCTAAAATACCCAAGTATCACCCATCCATACTCCTAAATCTCTGAAAAAATATTTAAAAATAATTTAATAAATAATTAATAAATCCTCACCTCCTTTTTTTTCTCTCTCTCCTTCCTGTCCTTCCCTCACTTCGGTGAAGGGAGTACTGGTGGGCAGAGCGTCAGCCCGGTCCGGCGGGGGGAGATTTAAGCCCCTCCAGGCTTGCTCCCCTAGCTCTGTCTTCCTCCACAGTTCACTGTGCCTCTCTCTCTCTCTCTCTCTGGCTCTCTCTCTCTCTCTCTCTCTCTCTGGCTCTCTCTCTGTCTCTCTCTCTGTCTCTCTCTCTCTCTCTGGCTCTCTCTCTCTCTGGCTCTCTCTGGCGCTCTCTCTCTCTCTCTCTGGCTCTGGCTCTCTCTTTTTTTCTCTCTCTCTCTCTCTCTCTCTCTCTGGCTCTCTCTCTCTCTCTCTCTCTCTCTCTCACCCTTTACCCCTCCAAAACATCCGCCCAGTAGAGACCTTTTCAAAAAGGTATTATAATCCAGGAAAAAATTAAAAATGACCAAGATAAACAGGAAAACGTCTGAAAAGGCGAAGCCACGCCCACAAATGCCGTTTTCGGCCATGACCTCATTAAAACGAGGTTAAACAACAAGAATTAGGTTCCAAAATAACAAAGAAACAGGATTTAGTCACATATTTATTGAAAACGGATGATATTCCAGATAAATTACCACCGCAATTAAATTTTCTTGATTACACCATGAGTGAGGAAGATAGTGCAAGGATTGACTATGGCAAGTTTGGAGGTGATCCACAGACTGATGCCTGCCTCCTGTAGTTGTGCGGTGTATGGAACACAGGAAGCGCGCCCCCTGGTGGCCAGGGGACATACCTACGATGGGACTTACCTCATCACGCTGGCCAACCAGAGTCTCTAGCTCCCCCTGGTGGACTGGAGTAACCTAACGGTGTCAACAACCGGTCTACCTGGAGGAGTGGTGAGTATGGGTTTTTATCTACATAGACAATGTAGTGTTAGATTTGTATTAAACCGGTTTTAAAGCTCGTTATAACACAGGAATAACGGTTCATGCAGCAATTATAAATAAATAATAATAACTTGACATAGGTCATCACTGCTTTTCTCAGCAACAATATATACAGAAAATAAAACAGGAATAACACAGGAATTAAAAAATAAATAATAATAAAACTATAGCACGGCGAATAATAGCTTCTTAGAATGAAGATAAAAAACAATTGGTCACAGGATACACTCTGGGACCTGATCACCCCGGAGGGCCGCCTCAGGGGAGGGTGTCCTGTTTTGAATGGCCGAAACACCCTTTGAACCTGAGGTACACAGCTGATGATGTATCCTGAAATTTAGGACATTTAAGCCACTGAATCCAACCTGGATTGGGCGACTTAAAGCCAGATAAAAACTCAAATAGACCTCCGAGGATATGGACCTAACCTTAACCTTATTTTAAATTATATATATTAAATTATACTCACTCCAGACCTAACCCACACCTAGAGGTTATTCTTAACCTAACCATAGTGGAATTAACGCCTAATATCCCCAAGAGGGAAACATAACCCACACCTAAGGGTCTCTAACCCCAACAAGAAAAAAACTTTGAAAACCAAAGAGATTAACTCAGGTATAGACCTTCACAAGGGAGGGGGTGATACAGGTCAGGGAGAACTCTAAAGACGGGCGCCGGCCAGTGCACTGCCTTCGTTTCCCCATTCAACTGCTGGGTCGTCGGACCAGGCGGGGGGATTCGTCGTGATAACCTTCATTCAAACCTAACCCTTCGCCAGAGCCTTCGGATGTTGAGCTCTCCTAAAATACCCAAGTATCACCCATCCATACTCCTAAATCTCTGAAAAAATATTTAAAAATAATTTAATAAATAATTAATAAATCCTCACCTCCTTTTTTTTCTCTCTCTCCTTCCTGTCCTTCCCTCACTTCGGTGAAGGGAGTACTGGTGGGCAGAGCGTCAGCCCGGTCCGGCGGGGGGAGATTTAAGCCCCTCCAGGCTTGCTCCCCTAGCTCTGTCTTCCTCCACAGTTCACTGTGCCTCTCTCTCTCTCTCTCTCTGGCTCTCTCTCTCTCTCTCTCTCTCTCTGGCTCTCTCTCTGTCTCTCTCTCTGTCTCTCTCTCTCTCTCTGGCTCTCTCTCTCTCTGGCTCTCTCTGGCGCTCTCTCTCTCTCTCTCTGGCTCTGGCTCTCTCTTTTTTTCTCTCTCTCTCTCTCTCTCTCTCTCTGGCTCTCTCTCTCTCTCTCTCTCTCTCTCTCACCCTTTACCCCTCCAAAACATCCGCCCAGTAGAGACCTTTTCAAAAAGGTATTATAATCCAGGAAAAAATTAAAAATGACCAAGATAAACAGGAAAACGTCTGAAAAGGCGAAGCCACGCCCACAAATGCCGTTTTCGGCCATGACCTCATTAAAACGAGGTTAAACAACAAGAATTAGGTTCCAAAATAACAAAGAAACAGGATTTAGTCACATATTTATTGAAAACGGATGATATTCCAGATAAATTACCACCGCAATTAAATTTTCTTGATTACACCATGAGTGAGGAAGATAGTGCAAGGATTGACTATGGCAAGTTTGGAGGTGATCCACAGACTGATGCCTGCCTCCTGTAGTTGTGCGGTGTATGGAACACAGGAAGCGCGCCCCCTGGTGGCCAGGGGACATACCTACGATGGGACTTACCTCATCACGCTGGCCAACCAGAGTCTCTAGCTCCCCCTGGTGGACTGGAGTAACCTAACGGTGTCAACAACCGGTCTACCTGGAGGAGTGGTGAGTATGGGTTTTTATCTACATAGACAATGTAGTGTTAGATTTGTATTAAACCGGTTTTAAAGCTCGTTATAACACAGGAATAACGGTTCATGCAGCAATTATAAATAAATAATAATAACTTGACATAGGTCATCACTGCTTTTCTCAGCAACAATATATACAGAAAATAAAACAGGAATAACACAGGAATTAAAAAATAAATAATAATAAAACTATAGCACGGCGAATAATAGCTTCTTAGAATGAAGATAAAAAACAATTGGTCACAGGATACACTCTGGGACCTGATCACCCCGGAGGGCCGCCTCAGGGGAGGGTGTCCTGTTTTGAATGGCCGAAACACCCTTTGAACCTGAGGTACACAGCTGATGATGTATCCTGAAATTTAGGACATTTAAGCCACTGAATCCAACCTGGATTGGGCGACTTAAAGCCAGATAAAAACTCAAATAGACCTCCGAGGATATGGACCTAACCTTAACCTTATTTTAAATTATATATATTAAATTATACTCACTCCAGACCTAACCCACACCTAGAGGTTATTCTTAACCTAACCATAGTGGAATTAACGCCTAATATCCCCAAGAGGGAAACATAACCCACACCTAAGGGTCTCTAACCCCAACAAGAAAAAAACTTTGAAAACCAAAGAGATTAACTCAGGTATAGACCTTCACAAGGGAGGGGGTGATACAGGTCAGGGAGAACTCTAAAGACGGGCGCCGGCCAGTGCACTGCCTTCGTTTCCCCATTCAACTGCTGGGTCGTCGGACCAGGCGGGGGGATTCGTCGTGATAACCTTCATTCAAACCTAACCCTTCGCCAGAGCCTTCGGATGTTGAGCTCTCCTAAAATACCCAAGTATCACCCATCCATACTCCTAAATCTCTGAAAAAATATTTAAAAATAATTTAATAAATAATTAATAAATCCTCACCTCCTTTTTTTTCTCTCTCTCCTTCCTGTCCTTCCCTCACTTCGGTGAAGGGAGTACTGGTGGGCAGAGCGTCAGCCCGGTCCGGCGGGGGGAGATTTAAGCCCCTCCAGGCTTGCTCCCCTAGCTCTGTCTTCCTCCACAGTTCACTGTGCCTCTCTCTCTCTCTCTCTCTGGCTCTCTCTCTCTCTCTCTCTCTCTCTGGCTCTCTCTCTGTCTCTCTCTCTGTCTCTCTCTCTCTCTCTGGCTCTCTCTCTCTCTGGCTCTCTCTGGCGCTCTCTCTCTCTCTCTCTGGCTCTGGCTCTCTCTTTTTTTCTCTCTCTCTCTCTCTCTCTCTCTCTGGCTCTCTCTCTCTCTCTCTCTCTCTCTCTCACCCTTTACCCCTCCAAAACATCCGCCCAGTAGAGACCTTTTCAAAAAGGTATTATAATCCAGGAAAAAATTAAAAATGACCAAGATAAACAGGAAAACGTCTGAAAAGGCGAAGCCACGCCCACAAATGCCGTTTTCGGCCATGACCTCATTAAAACGAGGTTAAACAACAAGAATTAGGTTCCAAAATAACAAAGAAACAGGATTTAGTCACATATTTATTGAAAACGGATGATATTCCAGATAAATTACCACCGCAATTAAATTTTCTTGATTACACCATGAGTGAGGAAGATAGTGCAAGGATTGACTATGGCAAGTTTGGAGGTGATCCACAGACTGATGCCTGCCTCCTGTAGTTGTGCGGTGTATGGAACACAGGAAGCGCGCCCCCTGGTGGCCAGGGGACATACCTACGATGGGACTTACCTCATCACGCTGGCCAACCAGAGTCTCTAGCTCCCCCTGGTGGACTGGAGTAACCTAACGGTGTCAACAACCGGTCTACCTGGAGGAGTGGTGAGTATGGGTTTTTATCTACATAGACAATGTAGTGTTAGATTTGTATTAAACCGGTTTTAAAGCTCGTTATAACACAGGAATAACGGTTCATGCAGCAATTATAAATAAATAATAATAACTTGACATAGGTCATCACTGCTTTTCTCAGCAACAATATATACAGAAAATAAAACAGGAATAACACAGGAATTAAAAAATAAATAATAATAAAACTATAGCACGGCGAATAATAGCTTCTTAGAATGAAGATAAAAAACAATTGGTCACAGGATACACTCTGGGACCTGATCACCCCGGAGGGCCGCCTCAGGGGAGGGTGTCCTGTTTTGAATGGCCGAAACACCCTTTGAACCTGAGGTACACAGCTGATGATGTATCCTGAAATTTAGGACATTTAAGCCACTGAATCCAACCTGGATTGGGCGACTTAAAGCCAGATAAAAACTCAAATAGACCTCCGAGGATATGGACCTAACCTTAACCTTATTTTAAATTATATATATTAAATTATACTCACTCCAGACCTAACCCACACCTAGAGGTTATTCTTAACCTAACCATAGTGGAATTAACGCCTAATATCCCCAAGAGGGAAACATAACCCACACCTAAGGGTCTCTAACCCCAACAAGAAAAAAACTTTGAAAACCAAAGAGATTAACTCAGGTATAGACCTTCACAAGGGAGGGGGTGATACAGGTCAGGGAGAACTCTAAAGACGGGCGCCGGCCAGTGCACTGCCTTCGTTTCCCCATTCAACTGCTGGGTCGTCGGACCAGGCGGGGGGATTCGTCGTGATAACCTTCATTCAAACCTAACCCTAACCCTAACCCTAACCCTAACCCTAACCCTAACCCTTTATGCATGTTTTTATCTATCCATCTTTTATGGAATGTTGTTTTTATGTTATAAATTTAATTGCATGTTTTTAAGCACTTATTCAAGCACTTTAATAGGACAGGGCAAATGACATGAAACTGGTCACTTTGCCTCTCCCACATGGGGGAGGTAGGGAGGGGGTGCCCCTCTGGAGAGCATCGCCTCAAACAGGGGAGGCCCTTGGATCCTAGGTCACACACTGGAGCACTGGGGGTAAGCGGTGGGCAAAGCCCCCTGCACGGGACCCACTCCCCTTAAGTTAATATTTATAATATTTATTTTATTTTATTTAATGATTTTAATATTTTATGAATTTTAAAAGAGTGTGTGTGGTCTTAATTTATACTTGTTTTATACTTAATTCTAATTTAATTTTAATTATGTGTGTTATCTTAATTTATATTAATTTTAAGTGTGTGGTGTCTTAATTTCCTTGTTTTAAATGTTTTATTTATTCATAGTTTTATATGTAAATATGTATATATGTGTGTGTGGGTCTGTCTCCATGTGTATGTATATGTGTATATATGTATATATATGTGGATATATATGTGGATATATATATATGTATATGTAGTGGGGCCCAGGTGTAGGGGGCCATAGGCATTTAAAGAAATGAATAGAGAGTGATCTCCTCGCCGCTTACCCACCTTCTCCATTTTTTAGAATAAAATTTTTTTTAGAATATGTTTTAATAAGAGTGATTGTGGGAGCCCTAACATCTCTCTCTCTCTCCTTTTCCCCTCCAGAGCTGTGGTTCCAGAACACAAAATGTTTTTTAGTAAAGGGGTTTTTTAGTAAAGCTTTTAAAGTGAACACACCCAGCCGGTCCTCGTGTGCCCGTGCACCTCGTGGCATCCTCACAGGATGCCACGTTTTAATCTTTACCTAACCCTAACCCTAACCCCTAACCCCTAACCCTAACCCTAACCCTAACCCTAACCCCCTAACCCTAACCCTCTAACCCTCTAACCCCCTAACCCTAACCCTAACCCCTAACCCCTAACCCCTAACCTAACCCTAACCCTAACCCTAACCCTAACCCTAACCCCCTAACCCTAACCCTAACCCTAACCCTAACCCCCTAACCCTAACCCTAACCCTAACCCTACTAACCCTAACCCTAACCCTACTAACCCTAACCCTAACCCCTAACCCTAATGATATGTCTCAGGAGGGAGAATGGATCGTTGTTCGTCGTCGCCAAGCTCGGCCACGACGCATAAACAACCCCGGACATTACCCTCATGACAGCCGGGACAGCAGTAACCCTGCAGCGGCTCGCAGGTGCACGTACGCCTCCGCAGCGCGCACGGGACTGCAGCCACGGACGGAGAGTTTTACCCGTCGGCACGCTCCGAGAGAACCACGCTCTCATTATGGCTTCGAGCCACAATTTTTGGAAACACGGGCTCCGCAATGGACCCGTAATTATAATTATAAACCGTGGCGCACGAATGTGCGTTTTACTGAACCGTATGTGTGTAAACAACAGCCACACCAGCCTTATTTTCCTGTGTGCTCTAACCAGCGCGATCTTGTGGATGCAGACGTGTATTACACACCACGGAGAAAGAACTCCAAACACACGCACCCAAGATGGCGCCCCATTAAAAAACAAACCCCACAACATTATGACCAGGAGAAAAACACACAACACCAGAGGTCTGAAGACCCGGATTTCTCCACCAAGGTGCGCATAATGTATAGGCTGATTAAAGCCACACACCACCATACAAATATCACAGACAAGGACCCGCCCACCACCATCACTAAATTGACACAGCAGTTGTTTACAACTATTAAACCTGCTGTGCCAAATCAACATACACAATCCCTGATGGAGAGTAACGCAAACAATTGGGCATGCAGTACCATCAAGATCCTCCAGGAGCATTACTCCAAACTAATGGAGGAGGAGGTTAATAAAATGGCAGATTTTGATGGGGACTGGCGGGCCCCCTTTGAGGTGGCAATTAAGTGGGCTAGGCGTCACTTGGGACGCAAACTCACACAGGACACAGTGGACACAGTAGAGGTTGTCATGGTTATCAGGATGCAGGAAACACATAACGTCCCTGCATCAACAGAAACCACACCTACTGTACCAGATCCCACAACATTTACACCTGTCACAGTGGACACTAGGGCTTCAAGGGAGCGAGTCGGCCAAAAGAATGTGACCGCCTCCCAAAATAAGAAACCAACACCCTCAGAACCACCGGTAACCTCAACAAATGTTGGGGTTACACATGTACAGGTGCATAAACGTGTGGCACAGGTTGACTCGGTCCCAACGGGGACTCTGGTGGACATAACTCCACCTCCCAGAATTAAAACCACTGTGACTCATTCTCCACCTCCTAAGGCTCAGAGGACCAGCAGACTCCTACCTAAAACCCCACTTAGGACCCCTGGACCCACAATTAGACCCAGCACGAAAACCACTGACATCAACTCGTGCGTGTCAATTGTGGAAGAATTCCTGTCTTAATTTAAACTTTTTTTATACACTTGATTCTAATTTAATTTTAAGAGTGTGTTGTCTTAATCTATTTTTTTTATACTTTTTTAGAATATATTTTAGTGAGAGGGATTGTGGGAGCCCTAACATCTCTTTCTCTCCTTTTTCCCTCCAGAGCTGTGGTTCCAGAAGACAGAAATGTTTTTTAGTTAAGGGGTTCTTATGTAAAGCTTTTAAAGTGGACTCACCCAGCCGGTCCTTGTGTGCCCGTGCACCTCGTAGCATCTTCTCAGGATGCTACGTTTTAACCTTCATTCAAACCTAACCCCTAACCCTAAACCCCTAACCCTCTAACCCTAACCCAGTGATTATAGATAGAATGTACGTGAAAGAGTCCGACAACTGGGAGACAAGAAATATTACTTACCTTTGGAAAAGCCAATTATCCAAAAAACGGCACAGGACCTTAAGGGAATCCTCGAAAACCTCATCACAACACATTACAAACAGACAAATGACTTAACTGATGGGTAAACCGGAACCAAGATGATTTTATTTACTACCGAAAATACAAAAACCCCGCAAAAATGGACAATCCCTCACCGAATCCCGCCTGAAGGAACCATTGTCTCCGATTGTGACAGCAAAAGCTACAGGATAGCCGATTACCTCGACTCGTTCCTGAACCCTTTTTCTAACCAACATCCCAGCTATCACAAAAACAAACAGTATTTTGTGTTTCGATTTCGTGGATCGGGTCCAAAGATAACACCTACAGGAACCAAGTCTTTTATTTTCAATGGACGTGGCCAGCCTCTCTGCCATCATACACAAAGCACATATTACATGAAAGCCACAGCGTTGATGAAATAACTTCTACGGGTTGTTGTTTTAAACCCTTTTGCTTGGAGGTGCACTACAAAACTTGTGAGTCAAAAATATAAATTAAATCATGTTTTCTGCTGTAACAGATGTTGATAATCCTTCAAATTTGGTACTTACTCACAGACCCTGCCATGGTTCCTTAAGAAGATACGGTCAACGTTTTGAACTGCCGAGTCTGAATCCTGTGTCCTATACTCTTCAGATGAGCTCTCCTGCTGTTTCTAAAAAAGATAGATATATTTTTCTCCTTTTGGATGACAGATTCTAGTATGTGTGGAAGCATCAAAACTGATGACACTCTCACCTGTCTTTGCAGGACGGGGCGCTCTACTCTTTTCCTTGACCACTTTTAAAAATGTTTTTTCTCCGTTTTTCCTCCTCTTTTGAATCATCTTCTGTTTCATCCTGTGTGTCACAGGAAGCCTCGCTGGCTGAAGGAGAAGGAAGCGGCATATTTGGGGTGTCTTGGTTACAGGAAGCCTCACTTGTGGGGAGACTACACAAGGTGGTGGAAAGTTGTGACACAGTGGCAGCAGAGGATGCAGTGGAAGCAGCATGTGACCTCGCCTCCATCGGCGTCCTGATACTTTATTCAATTAAAGCATCATCCACTTCATCAATTGGTGGAGTGCCATTTGAAGCCCTTAGGAGTGCTGGTTCTCTAGCAACAGATCTATCCTTGGCCTTTTGGATGTAAAGTTTAGCCATAGGCTCCTGAAAATGTAGAGGAATGCTTTATTAAAATTTAACATTAGTCTGTTAGAATATGTTCCAGTGTTTTCTTTATGTCTATTTGCTTTCGGATTCATACATATTCAAAGCTATACCTACAAAGAGCTGTCTAGACGATGAGCAGTAGTAAATAAATATAGCATTTCTGACCACACAATCATCAAATAAGGATTTCACATGCATCACAGGCAAGGGAGGAACGGAAAGCAACAGAGTATCTTTTTGTAGAAATAAGATTCCAGATTCTACATATAAGCCCCTTTAAAGGTAAAAAAAAAAAACGTAACTCCAGAGTTGTACATATGAATATGTAATACTGTTTTGACACACTCTCTCACACACACACAGTATAATATTGAACATGTCATCATTTCAAACTGCACAACTTATTTAATATAATTCAATGAATAGTTACTTGTTTATTTCTGAGAGTGTGTATATTACTTTATATTGTTTATTGTATTATTGTACAGTGTAATATGTGTTATATTTCTATTATAATGCAATGTGTCCAGTATATTGTATACTGTACCATAATATATTCTTTAGTATACTATAATATCTATTATAATATAATAATATAATTATTTAAGTGTTATATTAAATTATAGTGTAATATTTGACTGACAGAGGTGGACTGAGCTGTCCAAATTTGTAGTAAAACTGAAGAAGTGAAAACAGTCAAAAAAAAAACGTGATTAGCTAGTAGAAATCGAAATTTGTTTTTAAGAAGTTCATCCATTAAATGAAATACAGTGATTAGAAAAATTTGTAGGGTCGGGAAATATAAATATAAACAATGCCTTAAGAGTTAAACAAGACACTTACTGTTGATGAGCAAATTTGCTTAAAAGAGCCAACTTGGATTTATCCTGTTCAGTGAATCTTTGTTGCTGTGTTACATCAACATATATTTCACCGCAAATGGGGCACTTTTGTCCATTTGTAATAAAGGGCTGCCTTCGAGACATGGAGACAGAAGCTTCTGCTCTCTGTGGCTCCTCACTAGTCTCAAATGCCACCTGTAAATGTAAACAGAAGCACAACAGTATTAACATTTTTTTTAAATATACAATCAAATAAGGCAAATTAAAATATTTTGTCTTTTAAAGTATAAAAAACACAAAATGAATTATTCGCAAGTAATGAAGTAAAACCTGCGAAAGTCATTATTTTTGTCCTAAAAGGCTACCTTGGATACTAATTAAAACGTTCCAATGTGTGAAGCATGTTCTAAAGCACATGGCAAACCAGACTTTTCCAACCCTTTAAGGGTATGATGTTAATGAGTGGAGGTGGAGGTTTGTGATCAGACTGTGTCTGCTCAAAAGTCAAGTTATCTCAAGACACTTGTAGCAGGTTTAGACCAAACTCTAATTAATGTTATTTACAGAGACCCAACAAGAACATGCTTACGACGTGCACGTACTGGTTTGTGTGCGCACACACTCGATTATTTGGCCGTTCCACCCTGACTTGGCATGCTGCTATACTGTGTATGTCTGCGTTGTTCCTGTCTTGTGTTTGATGAGTAATGAAACAGGGACCACTGCTTTCTTGCCAGCTGAGAGGGAGGATTATTCTGTACAAAACAGATGAGCATTAACTAGCAGCAAATGATTCCAACAAATGTCTCAAAAGCAAACCTCTCCCCAGCAGAGCTAGCAACAAACTGACATAATGTATGCTATTTTCCAAAATGCAATAAAACAAAATATGTCACACCGTGATCACATAAATACAATAAAAATTATATATAACCTAACCCATCGGCAGTAATTTCTTTTACATTAAATCAATCAACATTAATAAGGTTAGGGTTAGGGTACATACAAAATATACATCCAAATTAAATTGACAAAAATGGAGCTCACATACCTGTACAAAACAAATTATCATTAGCACAGCAAACAATTCCAGCAAATATCTCACAAGCACACGTTGAGAAAAAGAAATAAAAGCAGACTGCATGAGAATACTCTCATCCATGCTCAATTAGCCTAGTTTGAACTCTTCACATTGGCATGTGAATTAAAAATGCTGTGCAAAACAAAAACGAAATTGACACTGTTCTCCTGGAAATAAAAACATCATTTACAAAGTACAACGTAAACTCTTAGCATTTTTTAGTCATATTGTAACAGTTTATCTGCATTAGTACTGGTATTATCTTACCTCTCCTCAGTAGAGCTAGCAGCGAACTGAGGAGGGCGCGAAAACGTCACTTCAACGAACTGACATACCGTATGCTATTTTCCAAAATGCAATATAACAAAATATATCACGCTGTGATCACATAAATACATAAAAATTACATATAACCCAACCTATCGACAGCGATTTCTTTTACAGTAAATCAATTAACATTAATTTAAACATAAACCACCGTATGCATATATTACAGAAAATCAAAGTTATAAATAAAAATATACCTCCAAATTAAAATGACAAAAAGGGAGCTCAACTACCTTTAACATTAGCATTTAACATTAGCACACCAAATGATTCCAGCAAATGTCTCACAAACACACTTTGAGCAAAATAAATTACAGCAGACCGCATGAGAATACTCTCATCCATGTTCGATTAGCCTAGCTTGAATTCTTCACATTGGCATGTGAATTAAAAATGCTGTGCAAAACAAAAACGAAATGGACACTGTTCTCCTGATAAGGAAAACTTAATTTCCAAAGTACAAAGTAAACTCTTAGCGTTTTTAGCGTTTTTTTTAGCCATATTGTAACAGTTTATCTGCATGAGTGCTGGCATTATCTTACCTCTCCTCAGTAGAACTGGCAGCGAACTGAGGACGGCGCGAAAACACAGGATGTGACATCATCGTATGTCGAAATCCGGTAAGTAACAGTACCATTAACAAAATAAAGCTCCCAACGAAGAAATATACAGATATATATATATTCACTTGAAAAAGAACAATATTTGAGCAGTAATGGAATTTTGGTGAAATATAAATCAAACATATTACTACAAGGGTTACAATTACATGCACCTGCTTTGGTGTTACATAAAGAAGCACTTGTGTGATTTTAAAAACCTTATTTAAATGTTAATCTTCTGGCAGAATCAACATTAATTAAATGTTAATAGGCGTTAATTTATAATTATGACTTTGCTAACGTGCTTACCACGTGCATGCTCGAAAACTCAACTTTGCACAGATAATAATTCATATTATCATTCATGCAATCATAAAAGTCTTTCTTACCTGAGAGCTGGTGCTTTCACTGTGTTCTTCCATCAACACCATTGTTGCCAGATGGGAAATGAAGAAATATTGTACTGTCGCCTTAAAATTATCGTATTTTGATCCAAACTATCCTATGTTCTAAAATAACTTGAAAAATTGCATTTAAAAAAAAAGCTATTCTATGTGCATGGAACTGCAATAACCTAAGGAATAAACACAGAGGCTCGACCATTTGAGGGAAACAACTGCTTTATTCATTGTCACACTTAAACACACCCACCCAGTCATTTGCACCGCTTTGCACAACCACTGCTTTCGTCCTTAACTATCAAAATAAAAGCATCGGAACTACACACTGCATGCAGAAAGGTCTCAACAGGAGAAACTGAACTTTAACATTCAACTCATAACAAATGATTATCATCACAGAAAGTCGAGTATATGAGTACATACTAATTGTAAACACAGCCATAGATCAGAATTCATCTAATTGTCAAATTTGATCTAACTGTCAAATAGATGCGATGATCAACATTACTTAAGATTAACGGGACAATAGAGGGATGATTTCTTATATTAATAGCAAGGGGCACTATAGCAATTGCAAATAATAGCGGGCTCAGAGGGCAACCTTGACGGCAGGGACCCTGTAATGAGTAGGTAGGTGATCTTTCACTACAGTTAGTGATAACTGAGGCAGTCGGAGAGTCATAACGCATTTCGACCAATTTCAACAAATCTCAATTTTTTTCTTTGCTCCGTCAAAGGCACGGCGTTGTTCAGATACCTCAGGTGAGAAATCTGGGTATACACTGATCCGGGCTCCATTGAAAGACAGGGGAGATTGCAGGTGGACGAGCCATCATGGAGGGAAACATGGATTCTACTGAAGAAGAATGTCAGGTCATCAGTCTGTGAGTTCATCAGTCTTTGAGGTAATCTGCCTGTGAGGTCATCGGTCTGTGAGTCACCAGTCTGGGAGTCATCAGTCTGTGAGGTCATCAGTCTTTGAGGTCATCGGTCAGTGAAGTCACCAGTCTGTGAGGTCATCAGTCTGTGAGGTCATCAGTCTGTGAAATCATCAGTCGGTGAAGTCAACCGTCCGTGAGGTCATCAGTCTTTGAAGTCACCAGTCTGAACCTTCTTCAGAAGTAAAATATGTGAATTTTACTCCCACTTGAGACTCATTGAGTGATTATTTTGTTTTCCCTGGACTTCTGTAGACTCCCCACAGAGACGCCCACTGGAATGACTAATCTATCGCTCTCTCTCTCTCTCTCTTTCTCTCTCTGCAGCATTGGGTCAGTGGCGTCCTCTCCGTCTCTGAGGTAGGTCTGTTTATCTGTTTCTCTCAGTTTGATTAAATGCCAGAATGCAACAAATGGGTGCAGCTGCTCAGAGGAGTCTCGGTAAACTTCAGGTGCTGTTTTTAAAGTGACTGAGAAAAATCAGGAGGATTCTGTCTCCTTCCAACACATGAAATGTTTTTACACACCAAACTGGTTCTTAATGATTAACAGACTCAAAGTGTGTCCGACATGCTTTTATCTCTGGACCTGTATGTCTTCATGTTACACCCCACCAGGACTTTGATCCAGCCTGGAGCTGGTTTTACAGCTGTGGTCACTGACAGCACGTCCTCACTAAGTAACATTAAACCCATGTGAACATGTACTGCTGAGAGAAAGTAAAGGACCCCTCTGACGATTTCTTCTGTTTGTGTTGGATCGTCAAACTTCACGATAAAATAACGAGATTAAACACAGTATACAAGTTTGACATGATCACTTTATTTATTGGCCCAAAAAGGTTCTCTGATATCAGCTGGGTCTGTTTGAAAGAGGCTCCGCCCTCATTGAGACTAAATCCTGGTTCCAGCTGGACCTGACTCACCCAGACCTGATAACCACCAGCCAAGGTCAACCAAATCATCACTTCAGTAGACCATCTGCAGGAGCAGGAAATTGGCTCCTCGGTCTCACCAGTAGCACTGTGCTAAAATCCATAGAAACTCAGATGGTGATTGAGATTCATCAGCCTGCGAGGGGTTCCAAAACTGTTTCTAAGGTTCTGGTTCTCCACAGATCAAAAGCGAGACACTGTGGAGAAGACCCGGAACAATAGAGAACCTTCACAGATGCTTCATAAGGGCTGAGGTGGGGATTGAAATCCTTATTAGAAGACATCAAAATATTTGTTTAAGGCCAAGAAGTTGTTCTTCGTTATCTGTCACACAAGAGTTGCAGCAGAAGTGAAGGGATCGGTTTCCAAGATGTTGGTGAGAGCAGCTCTGCTGGCATTTGAAGTTCATGTCCAGGCATCCGCAGACTTTTGGCCAGGCGGCGACTCACCCTTGGCCTCTCCACAGCAATGAAGGAACAGAGAAAAGTTTGAGAAGAAAATGTTATTTGTCATTAAACAGTTTAATTATCCACTGGCCCTGAGCCATGTGAGTAGGCAGTAGAGAACTACCAGAAGAGAACTCAAAACCTGATAAAACTTTCTTCACTGTTCTACCAACAGTGATGAAGTTCTACAGTCTTCAGCTATTTATCAATCAATCAATCAATCAATCTTTATTTATATAGCGCCAATTTACACCCATATGTGTTTCAAGGAGTTTTCCAGAAAGAGCAAGTCTAGACCAAACTCTATATATAATTATCTACAGACACCTAACAGATTCCTCCGTTAGCAGCATTTGGTGACACTGGAGTGAAAAAAAATGCCTTTTAACAGGCAGAAACCGAGAGCAGATCCAAGACTCAGGGTGGACGGCCTACTGCCATGACCGGTTGGGTGTGAAAAGAGAGAGAGTAAGAGAGAGAGAAGCAAGATATCAACTATGCTAATCCACTTTCTGCCGCTTCTCTACGGGCGGGCCGCGGCGGCAGCAGGAATACCAGGTTGATATTAACAATAATAGTAATATGACATTTAGCAATATCTTATTGGGAAATAATAAACTATAATAATAATAATAATTGTTATCATCATCATGATCATATTGTCATCAGTGGACATCAAGCAGGTCCATAGCAGCAGATGTAATCACCAGCCAGGTGACCTTGCACGGTGAAGAAGCACAGAGACTCCAGGGAAGAAGTAAAGTTAGTAACATGCAATAATCCAGTAACATGCATTATTCCAGTAACATGCATTAATCCAGTAACATGCATTAAAGTGAGAGGGATGTATAAAGAGGGATGGTGAGAGTGGAAGAGAGAAAAGCTCAGTGCATCATGGGAGATCCCCTAGCAGTCCAAATATATAGCAGCATAGCTTAGAGCTAGTTTCTCCCAGCCTTAATTATAAGTTGTATCATAAAGGAAAGTTTTAAACCTACTTTTAAATGTAGAGATGGTCTCTGCCCCCCGAACCCAGATAGGGAGATGGTTCCACAGGAGAGGAGCCTGATAGCTGAAAGCTCTGGCTTCCATTCTACTTCTGGAGGCTCTTGGACTACAAGTAACCCTGCATGCTGGGAGCGCAGAGTTCTGATTGGACAATATGGAACTATGAGCTCCTTCAGATACGTTGGTTCTGACCGTTAAGGGTTTTTTACATCAGCAGAAGGATTTTGAATTTGATTCTAGATTTTACCGGGAGCCAATGAAGGTAAGTTATTACAGGAGAGATATGTTCTCTTAACCTGGTTCTGGTTCTGGTCAGCACACGTGCAGCTGCATTTTGGATCAGCTGGAGGGGCTTCAGAGACTTATTGGGACTACCTGCTAGTAGGGCATTACAGTAATCCAGCCTGGAAGTAAAAAAAATGCATGAACTTACTTTTCTGCTTCTTTTTGAGACAGAATGTTCCGTATTTTAGAAATATTAAACAGATGAAAAAAGGCAGTCCTAAAAAATCTGTTTTTTGTGGGAGTCAAAGGACATATGCTTATCAAAGATAACTCCCTGGTTCCTCACAACGGTGCTGGAGGTCAAGGTCAAACCATCCAGAGAAGATATATCGTAAGATCAATTGCTTCTAAGTAGTTTGGGTCCCAGCACAATAACTTCCGTTTTATCTGAATTTAATAACAAAAAGTTGCAGGTCAACCAAGTCTTAATATCTTTGAGACACGCTTCTAAACTGGATAAGTGATTACATTCACCTGGTTTCATAAGTAAAATTGTGTGTCATCTGCATAACAGTGAACAATTATGGAGTGTTTTCTGATAATGTTTCCTAAAGGGAGCATATATAATGTGATTAAAACTGGTCCAAGCACAGATCCCTGGAGATCTCCGTGGGTAACTTTGATCTACATAGAGGATTCATTGATAACAAATAAAAACTAATACCTGTCACATAAATATGACCTAAACCAATTTAATGCAGCGACTTTGATGCCCATTAAGTTTTCAAGTCTTTGTATTAAAATTTGGTGGTCAATATTATCAAATGCAGCACCAAGATCCAACAAGACCAGATCAGAGACCAGAGACCAGTACAGAGACCAAATACCAAACCAGAGAACAGATACCAAAAACAGAGACCAGTCCCTCATCAGTTAAAAGGTCATTTGTAACTTGTGAAACCAGTTCTGTTTCTGTACTTTGGTGAACTCTAAAACCTGACTGGAAATCCTCAAATAAACTATTGTTACGCAGAAAATCACACAGTTTTTCGGCTTCCACTTTCTCTAAGATTTTAGAGAGGAAGGGAAAGTTAGATATCGGCCTGTAATTTGCTAAAGCCTCTGGATCAAGTGTCGGCTTTTTAAGCAGTGGTCTGATTTTGGCTATTTTAAAGGATTGTGGTACGTAGCCTTTATCATCATCATCAACAACATCATCACACCAACCAATCAGTGCTTGTTATTAAAGACAGATTGACGATTTCTAATAAAGAGTTGCTGACTAAGGGTGAACCTTCTTTAAGCAGACTAGCTGGGATGTCTAGGAGACATGTTCTATTTTGGATGGGGTCTAGGACACAGGTTCTAGTTGGGATGGGGTTGAGGTGACATGTTCTAGTTGGGATGGGGTCTAGGAGACAGGTTCTTGATGGGATTGGGCCTAGGAGACACTTCTTGGTTGATATGGGGTCCAGGAGACAGGTTCTAGTTTGGATGGGGTCTAGGAGACAGGTTCTGGTTGGGATTGGGTCTAGGAGACAGGTGGTTGTTTTGGATAAGGAAATGAGAGAAGTTAATTGTTTTAGATCAATAGGACTGAAGTGGTCCAGATCTGCTCCAGGTCTTTCTGTTGTTTTTAAGAACATAGTCCTGGGGTGTAAACTTCAGCCACTTGAATGCAGGAGGTTGTGGATCTGTCCCTAATACTTATAATTTTGTTATTGAACTCATGAAGTTGTTGCTACTAAGGGTTCTAGGAATACGGGGCTCAATAGAACTCTTACTCTCAGTCAGCCTGGTTACAGAGCTGAACAGAACCCTGGGGTGGTTCTGATGGTTTTCTATCGGTACAGAGTAACGGGCCGCTCTGGCGCTGAGAACGGCTCTCTTATATGATTTAATGCTATCATGCCAGGCTAAGCGGGACTCCACAAGTTTAGTGTGACGCCATGTTCTTTCTAGTTTGTGTTGATTTGAGGTCTGGAGTCAGGTGTTGAACATGGAGCTGCTCTCCTCTTTTTTAGGTTGCGATAGAGTCCAGAGTTTATCTCAGTGAGTTTGCAGCCCTATACACAAAATAATACCTTTGCCCAGGACTAACATTAGAGTCAGATTCTTTTCAGTGGAGACATGCAGCTGAACTCAGGGCTGATGGAAGAACTTCTTTAAATGTTGCTGCAGCTTCTTCAGATATATTTCTACGTTGAATGATTTTTCTAGAGGCGAGTGATTCAGTAGTGTGACTTCAACAGTTATCAAACAGTGGTCCGATAGCAGTGGGTTCTGTGGACGGACTGTCAATGGTTCCGTGTCAGAGAAGTGAGTCGGGACTAAATCCAGGCTGTGATTAAAACAGTGAGTGGGTTCATGAACACTGACTGAAACCAACACAGTCTAATATTAAGTTAAACGCTATCACTGTCTTTATCTACGGGAACGTTAGTGTCTCCTACAATCTTCGTTTTATCTGTCTGACGGACTAGGTTTGATATAGTCATCAGAGAACTCATTTAAAAAGTCAGTCTGGGCCAGGAGCCGAAACATTATGCCCAGTAAGATCAAGGCTTCCAGGTTGGATATGTAAGACTGAGAGTCAGGGTTCAGATGAGTTAAAGTCAGGTTTGGGTATAGGATTTAATGGTAAACTGGAGTTAAATATGGCTGAAGCTCCGCCTCCTCAGCCGGTGCTTCTTGTAATGTGAGTATTAATATGAGTAGCGGGGCTAGATTCATTTAAACTAAAATCTTCCTCCTCACACAGCCAGGTCTCCATCAGACAGAATAGGTCAATATGATGATTTAAAATAAGATAATTTACTAAAACTGTTTTAGATGTAAGAAATCTAATACCCAGGAGTCCACAATTCATTTTATTTTAATTTTTTAATTACATTCTTGGTTGTTTTAATTTTTATTAGGTTTTTGTGTAAAATCGTTTTGTAATCTGATTTGAATAATGTACGTGGTCGGGGGACAGAACCGGTCTTTGTGGGTTTTGTGCTGGGTGACTCTAAAGGAGGCGCAGATAGGCATGTAAGACTGCGACTCTGCTTTCTGGTCTCAACTCTATGACGACCTCAACTCCGTGATGTCATCATCTTTGTGACGTCACGTTTTCCCTCATCTAATAATCTCCGTTAGATTCCTAGATAGGAGCGCATCTCCATCCAAAGTGGGTCGGATACCGTCTCTCCTAGTTAGACGAGTCTTACCCAAGAAAGTTTGCTAATTGTCTACCAAGCCCACGACGTTTGCTGGACACCACTTCGACAACCAGCGGATGAACGATGACATACAACTAAACATGTTATCGCTGGTCAGATTAGGGAGGGGTCCAGAGAAAACTACGGAATCCGACATCGTTTTTGCAAAAGCCCACACCGATTGAACATTAATTTTTGTGACCTCCAATCGGCGTAATCGGGTGTCATTACCGCCAACGTGAATTAATATATTTACGCTTATCCTTAGCCAGCAGTTTTAAATATGATTGCACGTCGCCGCTCTGGCCCCAGGTAAGGGGCCAGGTATGCATTAGACTAGGGTCGCTGGTGTCGCTAACTTCACGTTCCGTAAAATAGAACTGCCAATGACCAGAGTGGGTTTCTCAGCAGGTGTGATGGTGAGTTTGGAGAATCTGTCCAAAACATGAACAGGTTGGTGGCGAACTGTGGGCTGGTGTTTTTGGCTATGCCTTCTTAGTACACTCATCAGGCTCCCTGTTGTCCCGGCTCTCGGGAGCTGCGATGGTGCGGCTAAGAGGAGCTATGTTGGGTCGGTCTGCACCGGCTACCGGGGGCTGGCTGGCTACAGCGGCTAATGCGTTTTTTTCCATGGTGCGGAGCCGCGTCTCCAATTCAGTAAGCCTACAAATAAATTACATATATTGCACGTATCATTCACTCCAAAGGAGGCAGAGGAGGATCTAAACATATGAGAAAGAGAGAGTAGGAGAAGGAGAGAGGGAAGCCATATTTATCTTTTGAAATTTAGCGGCTAAGTGTAGATTTAGCGAAAATGTCTGACTATGCGTGGGTAGATGAGTGCTTCCGTGGAATTAATCTTGATAATGGACTTTCCTCCTTTGTAGTTTTTTGTTTCCATGGTTACAAGTTGAATTTATGCACATTCAGTGAGTGAGTTTTGTCTCAGATGAGAGTCTCTAGGGCAAAACTCAGAAACGTCTCTATTAACAGTAACTATTTCCCATCATGCACCAGTTTGAGTTTACGTCCTATTTCCACGGATGCTCGCTCTACCTCTCTCTCTTTTTCACAGATATGTTGTCCTGGGTCGCCCGCACGCTCTGTGTCCACGCCTCTGGTTGCCAAGGAAGCAGGCGCTCAATAACAACGGTCATCTCTGGCATTCACACGTCCAAGTGAGTCAGACCACATCCCAGTGTATCTGGTGCAGTCAGGACTGGATATGGAGTGACATATGTGACCCCTGAGAACTGATTCCTGTCTTTGTGTAAGCAGGTTGGTGAGGGAGCGGCTGAGGTCGGATGTGGAGAAGATGACGAGTCTCTTCTCAGGGTTCAGACCAGCGCTGGTCATCTTACAGGTCAAAACTTCAGATAAAACAACAGGAAGATTCTAAAGGAACAGCTCACCAAAGGTGTGGTTGTGATTGTGATGAAGGTGTGGTTGTGGTGGTGATGAAGGTGTGGTTCTGTGTTTCAGGTAGGTGACAGAGACGACTCCAACCTCTACATCGGCTGTAAACTGAAGGCCGCAGCTGAGGTCAGAGTCTTTCTAACAAGAGATGTTTTGAAGTCACATCCTCTTAAACATGAGGCAGCCATGTCACCTGTGCGCTCCCATAGGTGTAGTAGTGGTTGGGTGAGCGCCAGCTATCTGAAGAATGGGTGCAGCTTTAAAGAACCATCAATCTCTTGCAGATTGGGATCGAGGCCAAACATGTGAAGCTGCCGAGCAGAGCGACGCAGGAGGAGGTGAGCCACTAAGAGTTAAGCTGATGGATTTCTGAGGTTGGATGTCCGATATTGGAGGGTTGAGCTCTGATGATGGATGACGAAGAACTGATGGTGGGAGGTGGAGGTCTGATGATGGAGCTCTGATGAAGAAT
This sequence comes from Lophius americanus, assembly GCA_037951165.1. Classification (NCBI taxonomy): domain Eukaryota; kingdom Metazoa; phylum Chordata; class Actinopteri; order Lophiiformes; family Lophiidae; genus Lophius; species Lophius americanus. The sequence goes on along the minus strand of JBBDHG010000146.1, from coordinate 105,647 downwards.
GGTGGAGCTCGAAAGATGGAGCGCTGATGGTGGAAAGCGGATGTCTGATGGTGGAGCGCTGATGGTGGAGGTCTGATGATGGTGATCCGATGATGGAGCTTTGAGGGTGGAGCTCTGATGATGGAGGTCTGATGGTAGTAGGTGGAGCTCTGAGGGTGGAATGGGGAGGTCTGATGATGGAGCTCTGATGAAGAACAGTGGAGGTTTGATGAACGAGCTCTGATGAAGGATGGTGGAGCTAGGAAGGATGGAGCGCTGATGGTGGAAGGTGGATGTCTGATGTTGGAGCTCTGATGGTGGAGCCCTGATGATGGAGCTCTGATGATGGAGCACTGACTTTTTCCTGTTTCTGCAGGTCCTTCAGAGCATCATGTTGGTTAATGATAACCCCGCAGTCCATGGTCTGATCGTCCAGTTGCCTCTGGACTCTGAGAACCTCATTGACAGTGACATTATCACCAACGCCATCTCTCCAGAGAAGGACGTGGATGGGTAAGACTGCGATGACAGGAAGCTGCTGACGAATGACAGGAAGTGACACTGGAAGTTAATAAAATAGTGTTGCAGTCTTTTGTGTGTATGTTTGTTCGTGTCAAGGGTCTGCCGGACGTTAGGGAGGTCTAGAAGGTAAATAGGATTGAAGTATGTATTAACCTTCACTTCCTGTCTCCCAGCAGTCTTTGCTGCCATCATCCATGTTTGACATTAATAGTGAAATAATGATGTGAGCGCAAAGGCAGCAGAAGTAGACGCATTCTTTAGACCAGTAAAAGTACTCCAATACTAGTTACACTGATGAAAGTGCTCCAGTACTAGCTACTCTGATAAAAGTACTCCAGTACTGGTTACTCCAGTAAAAATACTCCAGTATTAACTACTCTGATAAAAGTACTCTAGTACTATCTACTCTGTTAAAAAGTACTCAAGTACTAGCTACTCTGATAAAAGTACTCAAGTACTAGCTACTCTGATAAAAGTACTCATGTACTAGCTACTCTGATAAAAGTACTGAAGAACTACCTACTCTAATAAAAGTACTGAATTACTAGTTACTCCAGTAAAATAACTCCATTAGTGGTTAGTTCAGTGAAAACACTCAAGTACTATTTACTCTGTTGAAAGTACTGGAGTGCTAGTTACCCAGTATAAGTTTGAAGAAGGTCTTCAGAGTGATAGTGAAATACTATAGAGTCCTTATGGAACTCAGACTGTCAAATGAAAGGTACAAGTGTTAAAGTATTAAAGCAGGAAAGTAAAAAATACAAGTATAAATGTAAAAGAGTAAATTGTGCTTGAGATTATACCAGAACTAAATATTGGACCCAAACGCAGACACTTGGTGGAGATAGAGCAGCTGCAAATTAGGGATATAATGATACAATAGCCGAAATCCAAAAACCTTACCATAAAACAGGAAGGTAAGATGATCAGGAGAACGTTATGGATAATCAGGAGAACGTGTTGGACAATCAGGAGAGCACAGGAGAAAAAATATGGAAGAGAGAGAAATCATGGGAGAGGAATTGGGAGAGCGAAAATACAGTATGTGGGAAAGGAGTTTAAGACAGAAAAACATGATTAGGAAAACAAATCACAAAGAAACAGTACAGAAAGTATGATGCTAACAGAACAACATGGAGCAACACTTTCAAAATAAAACAGAGATCAAAGGTCCGGACTTAAAGACAGGATTAAGTAGTATTATAGACGTAATAAGTTATAATGCAGTATTATAACAGTGAAAAAGTATAAAGCAGTAGTAAGTGTAATAATCCATGTTGGTTAAATCCAAAGCAAATGGACTTCTGTTTAGCCTTGAAGACATTTGACCTCTAATCCAAGAGTCTTCAGTTCTAACTGAGTGGCTTTGGAACCGACCCACATGGAGAACCAGGACCTGGTTGAAGGAGCATCTACACAGACATTAGTAAGAATAGAAGTAGAATACAACAGTTGAATAAGATAAACATGTACTGTAAATGAATGTGAGCCTGTGTCCAAAGTTCTGGGTGCTCCTGTTTCTGTTTGGTGTTTTTAGATTGTTATAGGATAGATAACAATAAATAGATAAGAATGACACTATAGATAGAAGTGTTCTGACATTTTTGCTGAATTGATGATTTTAAACTTTTATTTCATGATTAATCACTTTGTTTTATGTTAAATTTAGTTTGAAGATCTGAGTTTATTCTGAGGGGTCCAATACTTTTCCACCCAACTATGTTAACTTTGTGTGTGTGTGTGTGGCGTGTGTGTGGCGTGTGTGGCGTGTGTGTGTGTGTGTGTGTGTGTGTGTGTGTGTGTGTGTGTGTGTGTGTGTGTGTGTGTGTGTGTGTGTGTGTGTGTAAAGTCTGTGTTGTATCAATGCAGGCAGATTATCCCGTGGTGATCTGAACAACTGTTTCATCCCTTGTACCCCCAACGGCTGCATGGAGCTCATCAGACAGACAGGTGTGACTCCCTCACAGTAACAGTCTACTTAATTAATTTTACCTGTTGGACCTGAGCTTCTGTCACACAGATAATGTCACATTCACTCCATGACTCACCTGTAACTTCCTCTTCCTGTAGGCGTGTCCGTTGTGGGCAAACACGCAGTTGTGATTGGTCGCAGTAAGATCGTCGGGGCGCCGATGCATGACCTGCTGCTGTGGAACCACGCCACTGTGACCACCTGTCATTCAAAGACACCAGACCTACCTGATCAGGTGACATTTTCACTTTCAAGAGAACAATTATTCTGTGTGCCTGATGTGCAAAGCGCCCTGATTCTTCTGTTCACCTGAAGTGCAATGCTTGCTGATCACTCTGTGTGCTTGAAAACCTAATCTTGACCCTTTGCGTTTCCTGTCTCTGTTCAGGTGGGCAGAGCGGAGATATTGGTGGTGGGGGCGGGGCGAGCAGAGATGGTGAGAGGAGAGTGGGTGAAGAAAGGAGCTGTGGTCATCGACTGTGGCATCAACCACATAGCAGGTACATCGATCCTGCTTCCTGCTGATGCTCTTCATGCTGGCATTATGGAATGTTAGCGATATACATTCTAGGCATCCAAATGAGAAGGTTGGCGGTTCAGTCCCCACAATGCCCCTGCAGTCTACATGTGTAAGGTCCATGAGCAAGACCCTGGACCCCAATCTGCTCCTCAGATTCTCCACTGGTTTACCAGAATCAGAGTTACTTAAAATGTTTCCAAATGATTTCCAAAAAAAATTTGACATGTGTGTCTCATGATTATATTTGAATGAAGTGGGGAGTGGAGGGGAGTTCTGCTCTCATGAATCCTACTGAAAGAAGGTCCATTAGTGAGGCTCGTCTCTGTCTGTCACGTCTCTGATGGAGGACTCAGAGCAAAGGTCACGTCGGTGATGGATGATGCAGAAAGATGGTCATGTTTCTCATGGAGGACACGTCTATGAGGGAGGACACAGAAAGAATTGTGCAGCACCAGCAGTAATGATGGTGTGGTATCAGGCCGTTGTGGTGAAGAGTAAGCTGAGTCTGAAGGCAAAGCTCTGGTAAATCTCAATCTAATGGTCCACTTAGGATCCGACCCTCACCTCTGATCATGAGCTCTGGGTGAAGACCCAAAGAATGAGGTCCAGGATGCCAGTGGCTAAAATTAGCTTCTTTCATGGGGGTCTGGACTCAGCCTTAGAGATCAGGTGAGGAGCTCAGAGTAGAACTGCTGCTCCTTCACGTGTAAAGGAACCAGCTGAGATGGGACCCGACTCCCGATAAGAGGAAGATGGATGGATGGACGATGTACTTTCATTTTGGTGGGTCATAAGTTGACTGTTATGGCGTCTCAGGGGGGTCCAGGTCTGAAAAGAACATCTGGAATGTAGAGGACATTCCTATTTGCCTGTTTAACTCAACCTCTGACCTTTCACTAATTGTCATGGACATCAGCTCAGTGGTTTAGATATAGTTAGAGACAGAATCGTCTAATTACTCTGTTTAGTTGCTCGACACACCAGAAAATAGAGCTCCAAAAAAAGTCTTGATAATAATAATAATAATACTAATAATAAGAAATGTTATTTGTAGTGCACTTTTCATTCCATGAATCTCAGAGTGCTGCAGGTCTAAAAACATGTCAGAAGATGTTTCCAGGCCTGCTTTAAAAGGGTCTTTAAGAGAGTTTGTTCCACAAGGGTGGCAAAGCCGAGCAGAACGCTCGATCCCTCATGGTGCGAAGCCCGGTGCTGGGGACCCGAAGGAGCAGGCTGCTTGCAGATCTGAAGTCAGCTTGAACTGAGCAGAGGATTGTGGACTGATGAGTTCTTGTAGGTAGGGAGGTGTGTGAGCGGTGATGCATTTATGGGTGAGCAGCAGGACTTTGTATTTGTTCCAGGGTGAGACAGGAAGCCAGTGTAGTGAATAGAGGTTGGGGGTTATATTCTCGTATTAACGGGCTCTCATCATGATCCTGGCAGAGCTGCTCTGGATGTATTGCAGCTTTTGAATGCTCTAGCCAGGAATCCCGAAGATGAGCCGGTTAAAGTTTTCCAGTCTTGAGGAGACAAAGGCATGGACAAGCTTCTCTGCATCTGACAGTTGTGTGTGGAGATGTTTCTGAGAAGGAAGGAGGAGGTCTTGCACAGATGATTAAGGTCCCTGAAGGTCAGGTGTTTATAAACCTTAACTCCCAGATTTGTGGCTGTGGGGGAAAAAGCGATGACCTGGTTGTCAATGGTGAGCTGGGTTATGGATGAAGACTGAACCTGGTGTGGGGGGCCAACAATAAGAGCCTCAGTTTTGTTTTGTTTAACTGCAGTAAGTTACTCCTCATCCATGCCTTTATCTCCTGGAGACAAGTGGTGAGATCTGACAGAGCTGCAGAAGGACTGGGAGTGATTTTGATATAAAGCTGCGTGTCATCAGCATAACAGTGGAAGGACATCCCGTGTCTGCCGATGACACAAGAATAAGGGACCAAGAACCGACCCCTGCGGAGCACAACAGGTGAAGGGGAGTTGCTTGGACTTGCATCCTCCTAGTGAGACGGATTCCATCCTGCCGAAAAGGTAGGACTGGAACCCCTGCAGTGCCCTGTCTGACAGACCAACGGTGGTATGGAGGCGCTCCAGGAGAATGGTATGATCCACTGTGTCGAATGCAGCGGTCAGGGCGAGGAGAACGAGCGTGATGGTGATCCTCCATCAGCTGTCATGAGTGGGTCACTCGTCACCCTGAGCAGAGCTGTTTCGGTTCAGTGAGCTGAACGAAAGCCTGACTGGAGTTCCTCAAACAGGTTGTTGAGTTGGAGGTGGGACTGGAGCTGGTAGGCCACTACTTTCTCCTTTACCTTGGAAAGCAAGGTAAGGTTAGAAATGGGCCTGTAGTTGACGAGAACTTCCGGGTCAAGGGTGGGCTTCTGGAGGATCGGAAGGATGACGGACATGACCAGTGTGGAGGGAGAGGCTAACAGCCTGGGTGATGATTGACCTGAGGATGGATGACTTGACTCATTTGGAATGGGAACTAAGGTGCAAGTGGATGGCTTCCTCCTCTGAGGTTGTCCTCAATGAGGCTTTGCTGAACCTCGGTGAATCATGGGAGAAATGGAAAACTCCCAGGCGAGGATTGGAGGCAGGGGGAGACAGAGAGGAGGGGCTGGACATCAGAGAGCGAAGATTGTTGGCTTTGGATCAAAAAAAGTCAATAAAGCTGTTCCATCGCTCCTCTGTAGCTTCAATGAAGGAAGATGATTGTGGATTCAGGAGACTTCTCATGGTGAAGAAAAGCTGCTCAGAGTTGTTCTTATTGATCAGGGTGGAGTAGAATCGTGAGCGAGCATGATTACGTCTGTTGGTGCTCACGGAAGGACAGTGAGCCCAGAGTGTCTGAGTTTGCGTTCCAGGACACGGCCAGCTGTTTCATTTATAACATGATGATCTCTCAAAATCAATCCTGACTCTGACAGACGAGGCGAAGGCCAGCGGTAAACGGCTGGTCGGAGACGTCCACTATGCCTCAGCCAATCAGAGAGCAGGATTTATAACACCTGTACCAGGTGGGGTGGGGCCGATGACTGTAGCCATGCTGATGGAGGTAATTCACTTTTTATCATTTATTATCTTATCTTAAAATGTGAAATAGAACAAACGACACAAAATGAATGTTTTGCTCATTCTCTTTCAACAAAATCTCATTAATTCTTTAAAGGCGTTGTCTGTTACAACATTTTAATATTCAATATTGATAATGATACTATGAGATTTCATATAAATATTTATCAAAATATATTTAGTTCAAAAAAAATAAATATTTGTCACAACTTTATATTCAAATATCTGATGACTTCCTTAGACTTGTTGGAGAGAGTGAATGTTTTCTTTGTTTGTTTAATCATTGATGGTGGTTTTGTTTCAGAACACGGTTGTGAGCGCTCAGCGTTTCCTGCTGAAGAACTCGAGGAGATGAAACCCAGCAGGAAACACTCAGCGGTAAAACCCCGTCTCTTACTCTGAAGATGACATGTTGTTTATTGTTTATGTTGTTGTTTATTGTTCATGTTGTTGTTAATTGTTGATGTTCAAACATTTCAGGACGGTGTTTCAAGAAGCAGGCTTAGTGGAAACTCTGAGTTAGTTAAGCCTGATATGGGGGAAACTCTGGGTTTGTAAAACCTGAGATGAAGGAAACTCCTGGTTTGTTTAACCTGAGATGAGGGAAACTCCTGGTTTGTTAAACCTGAGATGAGGGAAACTCTGGGTTAGCTAAACCTGAGATGAGGGAAACTCTGGGTTAGCTAAACCTGAGATGAAGGAAACTCTGGGTTTGTTAAACCTTAGATGACGGAAACTTTGGGTTTGTTAAACCTGAGATGAGGGAAACTCTGGGTTAGCCAAACCTGAGATGAAGAAAACTCTGTGTTTTTTAAACCTGAGATGAAGGAAACTCTGGGTTTGTTAAACCTGCGGGAAACTCTTGGCTAGCTGGGACAGAAAAACTTTATTAATCCCCAAAAGGGGAAATTTTATCGCTGCAGCAGCTCAAGCATACAAATATTCTAATGATGACTCAAAATGAAGACTATATAACAGGACATCCCATAGTCATGTTTAGACAAACAAAGAATTTAAACTATATATATACATACATATACCCTCAATATGAACTAAAAAATACACATGTAAATTAAAATACAGAAATAAGGAGCATGGAAATATATAGAAAAGGAAAGAGTCCCATCTCCAAGGCATATATAATATAACATAAATTAAAATAGTCCATTTAGAAATGCAGTAGTGCAATTAGTGGAAAACACCTGGTGTGTATTGAGGTAGCAGAGTTCTGGGTTTCAGACACAACAGAAGGTGGGTTTACATGGACAGCCTAATTCAGTTTAGATTCGGAAGAGACGTCTAATCATTAAAAAAAAAATTGCATGCAAACGCTGTATCCGAAACTTTCTGTTTGAGTTGTATCTGTTCATGCCACAGCTTCTGTTGTGCATAATAGCAATATTAATAAAAGAAAAGGTTAGCTAAAATGAAGGAAAAATGCCACCAGGTTCACATACCAACCAGGCAGCATCAGAGTATGTCGGCAGCATTCCATGAAGGATTCAGTGCCGATGAAAGGGGACCACCGGACAAGAGCCTACAACATGAGAATGACTACTATAATAAATCGAGTTGCTAACTTCAATTTTACATGCATATCGAAACCACTACCAAATACCTGCGCCGGTATAAAGGCACCGGAAGCGAACGATGCGATCTGGAAGTGGCCGGGCCTGCGTGTCAAAGACCAAGAGAGCGTCAAGACGGCCTTTCATCCTGCTACAATCGCATTTAATGAACTGGCCCAATCCTGATCACCAAATTCCCAAATTGTCCTGCTGCCCTTGCCGTGTCCAGAGATCGCACAAAAAGAAGAAATTCACCCAAAAAAATCCTTAAATGGCCCAAAAAAAAGATCATCTCAGAAATTGTCTAAAAATGCACAGGAGAACAATTTCAGCAGCCTGAAGAAAATAAGAACAGCTTCCAGAAAAGCTTATGAATGTTTCTAGAAAACCCTCAGAAAACAGCCTTAAAAAAACGTTCACTCATTCTTCCCCTAAAGCCCAGATGAAGGAACGGATGTACAGATTTTTTTCTTCAATAATACACTTTTCATTGAAGGAGATGATAGATAGAAAGAAAGAAAGAAAGAAAGAAAGAAAGAAAGAAAGAAAGAAAGAAAGAAAGAAAGAAAGAAAGAAAGAAAGAAAGAAAGAAAGAAAGAAAGAAAGAAAGAAAGAAAGAAAGAAAGAAAGAAAGAAAGAAAGAAAGAAAGAAAGAAGGAAGGAAGGAAAGAAACAAACAAACTTTATTGATCCCCAAAAGGTAAAATTTAGTTGTATCAGCAGCTCCGGCACACAGATATTCTAAAGATGAGAAAGAGCAGTTCCTGTCTCACGTCTTGACTGAAACCACGACAGTCAGGATTTTAAGCTTTTCACCAGACCCACCAGGAGTGAGATCTTCCTCTCATTTCTCTGTGCTGCTGTCATCTCCTCTCTGTTCAATAAAGTTTGATTTGATCTGATTTCCTTTAAGGGATGTGACTAAATGCCGATAAACGAGAGACAAGACGACGACAAGAACGAGAGGAAGAGGAAAATGGTCAAAGAGTTGCCTATCAGTCTGAAGTCAGGGCGGCAAACCAGCACAAATAAACAGTTTTTTAACCTTTGACTTGGACTGCAGCTGTTTGTTCAGTCGACATGGAAACAGAATTACAACAGTAAACACAGACAATTATGTCATCAGTGATCATTAACAGAAGGTTTCAAGAGTTATTCATAAAAAGAATGATTAAATAATTTTATTTTCATTCTCCAAAACATGTTAAAACAATAATATAATAATAAACCAAATACTCTGATTACTTTAAGTAAGGATTCATTTTATTTTAGATTTTATTGATCTGCGGCAGCCCCATGTGTGCAATGATGTCATCATAGATCCTTTGTCTATATTTAGGTGTGAGGAGGAAACAGCACCTTTGGTTTCTATAGCGATGGAGAGTAAAAATACATACATCGTCTGTCCATCTGTCTGTCTGTATATCTATTTATCGGTCTATCTATCCATCTGTCTGTCTGTCTGTGTGTCTCTGTGTCTGTGTGTCAGTGATGTTGGTGATGTCATAGAAACTGTTGATGATGTCACGTAAAAGCTTTTTTTTGGGCCTTGTTCTGGCATTGATCCGTTTATAACTATCATAGCTCATATTTTTGGGAATAATAGTATAACATTAATAATTTATGCATAATGTATGGAATAAGAAAATAATTATTTGATAAAATAGAACAAACACAGTGTTCAGTTCTGGACTGGCCCATTACTGATGAACCCAGTAGGAGGAGCAAAGAGGGATGGATTTTCAGCATCAAACAGCGAGTGGTTCGCACATAAATAATGTCAGTGACAATGATGGTGATGGTTGCGGTTTCACACGTGAGCGATGAAGACATCGGTGTGAAGGAAACAAGTGCGATGAAGGACACCAGAGAAAACTGAGACCTTAAACATGGACCTCACAAATTTCAACCGGGGTGTGTTCTATGTGGCAATCCTGAGCAATAATAATGGTTGTTTATTTCTGTTTACATCCTAGTGTTTTTTAGTAAACAAAAAGAAGAAAAACCCAAAGGTCCAAAGAGAGAAACCTGTTTACTTCAACGAACCAGTGTGTCATAAAATTCAGATGAGAAGAGACTGAAGTCCGTCTGAGACGACGGCACGAGGAATCAAAGCATAAAGATGAGAGGATAAGTAACGAAAGCCGTCATCAATCGGCTCTGGAAGATTCTGCACTGCGAAAAAAGATTTATATAATAATCTTGTAAAGAATCATTTTAGTTGTGTGTTCCTCGGCGGAGTAAATAAAAGTAATATAATAGAAACTGTTAGGGAATTTCAAATCAAAAGATCGGCTGATGTTAACGCCATTTATTTGGTTCTTATTAAAAAAGTTAGTGGAGGTCTTCTAACCTCTGACCCTATCTTATCAGTCTTTTCAAAGAGTTTTTTTTATTATCTATCTTTACTAAAAGGTAAAGAGTATCCCTTCGTCACAGATACTGGGGGAACGCTCAATCCAACAGTTGGATCTCTTTACTGATGAATATAAAGTGAAGAGGGAAGTATTGCTTACATAAAGTCAATACTTGCAATTGTATTGTGAAGTGAGTGATTATTTATTTATTTAGAGATGATTTATTTTACACAGCAGAAGGTCATGAAAAAACCAGACTATTAGATGAAGCCTGTGTGCAGTTCTGTGCATTTACGGACAGAACCTATTTTTGAAGGTTACAAGTGTGAATGGTCTTTATTTATTTGAAAGGTGGGAGAGACAAACACGTGGATGGGAGAGGCTTATAGAAGCTTCTGTCTGAGCCTCTAAACAAACTGTTGGTTCTTTGTTGTCAGTAAACATTATTTATAGTTATTTTATTTGGCAAGTGTGTATGATGACTGAATAAACAAATAAAATCAATGTTCTGTGAAGGTTTTTTTATGTTAATTTTTCCAGAGGCCTTCTTGAGATTTTCGCAGGATTTCTTGAGCTTTGATTTTGTGGTTAAAGTTTTAATTAACTGGTGAGCAACTAAACAAAAAGTGTATGACAAAAAAGTCAGAATAAATTTATTTTTGATCGATGATGGAGAAATGTCAAATTTTCACGTTTTTATGAAACCGTCCCTCCTCTACATATTTCATTCTGAAAGAAACCAATGATGGGATTTCCAGGTCGGTGAATCTGTAGATGAAACATTGCTCCAAAATCAGTAGTGTGCATACTCGATTTCCCAGAATGCCTCTCACCAGCTCAGGGCTCAGCTCTGTACTGACACCTACAGGACACAACTTGTTAACGCAGAGTCAGCAATGAGATTCTAAAATTGGGTTAGGGTTAACCCTAACCTCTAAAATAGCTCTGACCCCCAGAGACATGAACTCCTCCAGAACTCTGAAGACTGTGTCTGACTCCTTTTCAATCCGAAGCAGCATCCAGTAGATCTTCTGTGGGATCACAGTATGGACTAAACTTCGCTCCCTTTAAGCCGTTCTCTTTTCCTTGGACCACTTGGTAGATTCTAACCACTGCAGACCAAGAACAACCAGTACGACCTGCAGATCTGGAGATGTTCTGATCCAGACATCCCAATTCCTCAAAGACGTCCAATTACTCCTGCTTGACTGATTTTCCTGGATCCAACATTCACTGACAGGAAACCAGGTAATATATCCCATCCACTGACAGGTAACCAGGTAATATATCCCACCCACTGACAGGTAACCAAGTAATATAATCCACTCACTGACAGGAAACCAGGTAATACGACCCACTCATTGACAGGTAACCATGGTAACCAGGTAATATACCCCTGCCACTGACAAGTAACCATGGTAACCAGGTTATATAACTCATATCCCAAACATTTATTTACAAAACTTTATTTAAAAAAAGACATTTATGTATAAAACATGACAACACAAAACTTCCTGTTTGGATTCTTCACAGTGAAACCTGTAATGAAGACGACAACACAACTGCAAATCAGACATTCATAAACCAATTGATAAAAACAGGAGAGTCAATGAATGCTGGTCACGTAACCAAGGAGACCAAGTTAGAGGAGCATAACACTGTTTTTCAGTCCACTTTCTAAGTAAAGTTAACATTATTATACTAGGTAATAAAAAGTATTTCAAAGCTTAAAAAAATAATGTTGAATTATTTCTTAAGACAGAAATTAGAGAAATGATAAATAGAAAACAAAAATTTAAACAAACTCCTTTCATCATGGCTATTATTGATAATTACCCTTATTGTGCTTTAATGTTTCTGAAACATGTTATCATGGTTTGCTCTTCATTTGTCCTCTTTGTCTTCAGTTTTCAAACCATAACTTCAGCAAAACAGAACAATACTAAAACGAAATCTATAATATTGACTGACTTAAAAGGTGCAGTCTGTAAATGTAGTGGCATCTGGTGATGAAGTGCCATATTACAACCTATATAACACATCAGCTCAACCCTCCCTTAAGTGTCCAATCATTTTATCCAGGATACTGTCTTACATTTAGTAATTGTATTTATCTATTCTATAAAGCTGTAGGTCAAAGTTTAGATGGAAGATAACTAACATTCTTACTTGCTCCACATTGTTGTAGCTTTGAAGGTTGCGATGAAGGTTGAGGAACACAGCCTTCCTTTCCTGGGGAGTGTAGAGGAGGAAACAGTGGTCCAAGGGACCAGGAAGTTTTGGTGTCTGGGTCGGGGGCGGGGGCCCTCAAAACTTTCCAAGCCGACCCAAAGCCGGTCATGGTGCAATGCATCTGCAATGTCTCCTCCCCCACCTTGATGCTTCTGGCAGTCTCTTGTCGGATTTTTGTGAAGGTGACGATTTACTGCATTTCTCGTGCTCAATAATGTTTGATCATCCATTTGTCAAAATTCACAAACTTCTCAAACTGAAAGAAGTAAAAATACTTCTCCAGCGACAACTTACTCATCATCTTCTTCTTCTTCGTGGGTTTATAGAGGTGAAATGTCGACGTGAAAAGTCCTCTCTGGAGCCAGAGTTCAGTTGGTTCCTTCTAGGCTACTGGACATGGAAGAGGCCCCGCCCGCTCCGGACATAATTTAATAATTATATTATAATAATAACAATAATATAATTTCCGCTGATTATACGCTCATAAAAACAGTTATTTTTATTCGAAGAGACACCCCTAAAATTGACCAGATGGAGCCCTAACCCTAACCCTCTCAACAAAAACAGGAAACAGTGAATAAATTGTGGAAGCTGATCAGCACTTTTTCAAAAGTTAAGATGACCAACACATTTCTGAGAACTGTGGAATTATCCTTTAAAAGGGTGATTTTTCCGTTGTTTAAAGATGTTTTTGAGAAAAAAAAACAGATTGTCAGGAGGTTAATTCAGACAGAAAGTTCCAGTTTGAAAGTTCTTCACGCTTCTGGAAAAGGAGAATTTTGGTGTAGGCCTTTGGTTCCAGATTGTGGTCAGATTGTCACCGGACTGCCAGCTTTGATAGACATAACAACCATCAAACCAGCAGTCGAAGGTACTGCTACTGCTTCAACACCAGAATGAGTCTACAGAAAGCACCGCAAAACCAGTAAAGGACCGGTCCAACATGTTCTGATCCATTCTCACTACAGAGGCGCTGGCTGGAGAATGTGGAAGAACCGGATTTCAGTCTACGAAGGAGCAAAAGCACTGGAATGATCAGAAATTTCAACCAACCATTACTCTCCTCCTTTTTGTCGATGCATCCATTCATCGTGTCTCAGAGAAACCCAAAAGTCCGAAGTTAAGTCTTCAAATATCAACCGATTTTAAAAAATCTCAACATTCTCCAGTTCTGATGGAGAGAAATTAAAATAATCTGCAAATACTCTCATCAGAGAAAATGATTACAGTTTTTGTCTGATTTTAGGGGCACCAGTCCCTCCAGGAGGTCGCAGGCTCCACGTGTGGGACTGCTGCTTTTGACCCAACTCAGAAACCAGGATTGTTGGTCAGATCCAAAGACACGCTGCAATGGGGAGGAGAGTTATAGGTTCAAACTCACCTGGGAAGCTGTGGCCGGTCTGTGTCAGGTTTGTATGGGCTCCTTCCGGGTATAGGGTTAGGGTTAGTCTCGAACATCTCCCTCAGTTTCAGATGGGTTAGGTTCCAGCCCCCTAAAATCCTGCAAAGGAATGCGCTCATAGAAGATGAATGCGCGGGGATCTGGGGTATTTCCATTGACTTTTGAGATCACTTCACCGCAACTTCTTGAAGGTACTGAAATGTTGATCACTGTTCAGTTCCATCAGCGAAGCACCACCTGACTCCTGACACCACCGTGGGTCAGTCCGTGTCTGTTTACAAAGACTCGCTTGGAAGATCCTCTGAGGCGTGTTCACAGAATATTTTAGTTATCAGCTGTTTACAGGCTCCACTAGAACCGTACTCAATCCAACAGTTTAACCAACAAAATACTGCTTTTACTGACGACTGCAATCTCTGACTGACTCCGCCCCCAGAGACACATTTAAATCTGATTTTACTTAAACTGAGCCAAACTTCACGACTCAGTTTAGCAGCAGAGTCACAAAGTTTCTACTTACCAAACCTAACTTTACATCAAAAAAAACTCCAAGACCTTCACTTCTTCTTCATCTGTTTCCTTTAGGGGTCTCCTCAGCAGATCACAAAGTCCTCCACCAACATCATAGTCAACAACGGCTTGGTTCCTGAGGCTAAGATGCCTCAGGAACGCTGCCAGAGGCTGTACATCACATTAGTGCCAGGTCATAGCAGTTAAAGGGTCTCTATAAGTTCTAGATCTGCTCACCATTAAGACTGGTACCATTCAGAGACTGCACTTGTAAGAAAAACATACGTTATGTCAGATTTGGGAAAATACAAGAAATTTAAACTTTGCTTCCACTGATGCCTTCATCATTTGTGTTTGCTAAATAAAATAGATGTGGGTGTAGACGGACCAGGAGGGAGCCCAGAAGACGTGGGCTGTCTGGTCTGTTGATTTTGTGAAGAAAACTGAATGTTAGTTAGCTACATTTTACCGTACTGACTGCACATCGTTTGGATTTTTCTGTTGCCACATGGCGCAGTTGCAGTTAGAAAAAGAAGGCAACGTGTTTGGAGTCCACAGCAGCCGGTTGAGAGCAGTTGATCCAACTCCGATCACTCGTTTTGTACCATGTCCAATAAAGACAAAGCTGGACTAAGCTGTGCAGCTCAAACATCGGGTCAAACTCGGGCTTAAATTGTAGAGTGTGTGTCCTCAAGACTCAGACCTGCGGTGAAAACACCACTTTATCATCACACGGCTGACTCACACACACACCTGCACAGGTGCAGGACCATCGGGCAGTAGCAGGCAGAAACAGAACAACACAGACCTCATAGTCAAGTCTCCAAAACCACAGAACCATCCATGCGCTCAATCACGCCAGCTTGTGGTGAAACACCTGTCATGGTTCTCCTGATGACGTCACTCGATAGGGATGCCATCCACGCTCTCCTGGGAGATCTCAGAGTCTAGAGAGTAGCAGGAGCTGCCGTTGTCCTGAGTGTCCCTGTTGGTCTCCTCAGAGAGCGTGGCGGTGCCAGCAGGGGCCCCTCCCCCGGGCTCTGTGGCACCCTCACAGAAATGGTCGGAGGCCTGGAAGAGCTGACTGCAGAGGCGATTGTAGCGATGGTAGCGGGACGGTTTGCCGGTGTGGGTGTACATGTGCTCCTGCAGCTGGCTCTTGTGGGCGAAGCGCAGGCAGCAGACGGCGCAGGCAATCTTACGTTTACGTGTGTGGGGGATGGTGAGGGTACATCCACTGTCTCCAACCCCACCTCCCCCCCGGCTTTTCCTCAGTTCAGCAGCCAGCTGATTAGCAAGAGCCTGGCTCTGCCTCAGCGCCTCCTCTAAACATCCTGCGTCCAGCTGCTCCTGGGTCTTCGACGGGCCTTCCTCCTCACCCGCATCCAGGTCGTTGCCCTGAGAAAGCCCTTCCATTAAGCGGGTTGGGTCGAGCGCGTGACTGAAAAGGTGCTCCCTCAGGCCTTCCGGAGAGGAGCAGCGTTCTCCACAGCGAGGACACAGCAGGACCAGAGGTCGATCTTTGAACAGGAGGCTCTGAATGGGACTGCTATCCAGAGCTGGAGACCCTGCACCCTGCCCCTCATCCCCTTCACCGTCCTCCCCTTCCTCCTCCTCCAACCGCTCCTGTTTGATGCGAATCGAGATGTCCGAGTCGTCTCCGGATGCCACAGAGCATACGTTGCGTAAGGCAGAGGCCTGGTGGTCTGACGATACACCCTCTAGTCCAACAGCGAGGGACAGCTGGGAGCGGGAGCGTCCCACCCGTCCGGAGGAGCGTCCGTCATCAGGGGCCCCACGGGACACCGTGGTAGACTTTGGTACTACAGGTGCATCCTTTTTGGCCAGTTGGGAAGAGATCTGGATGCCGTAAAGGTTGGACATGCGAACCAGATCAGTGGCAGTGTCGGTGAATCCCTCGCCAGGTTTCCGGCACAGCTGGTAGGCATGAAGGAACTTGATGCCTTCCTGCAAGCGGCTTTGGTCCACCGGCTGTTTGGGACACATGCCAGTGTACATGATGTGCAGCAAGTAGCTGAAGACGTCCGGCTGGATGTCGGTGGGCTGGATCTTTATGCACTCGCTGAGGACAGACAGAGACAACAGGTCAGCTTCTAATCCCGACCCAGATCAGATCCAACACAGTTTCTCTGTTTCAGGACTCCCATGTAATCCGATAGGGTTAGGGTTCTGATTTAGATTAGATAGATTTTAAAATGTTTCACCAAAACCAATATGAAAACTTGTCTTCCGACCACCTCACGTCCTGTCACAGAATTAGCACAAATATGGACCAGAGGTTCTGTTTGTTATATGCTTATTAACTTTGAGCAACTTCTACGATTTAAAAAACTAAAGATGGAATCCTTCCTGCACGAAGACTCCAGAAAAGAACTTTTGCATTCTTTACTTTTTGCTAAAAATCCTTTAATTACAACAGATCCTAAACTGAACAGCAGCTTCTTTAGAGGAGCCCTGCAGCTTCTCTCCCAGTAGGTGCTTGTACCTGGACTGGTGAATGAAGATCATCTTGAAGTAGTTGGAGAAGGCGGCCAGCACGGCTCGGTGGGCTTTAAAGTAGACGTTCCCAATGGCGACTGTGCAGTCACACAGGAAGCCGAACTCTCTCTGAACGTTGAGCTGCTGCAGCAGGAAGAGGCTGTGAGAAGAAACGTCCATGACCCCCCCTGCAAAACACAACGCACCACCATCAGGTCCTCTGGAGGACACCCCCTCGCTGTTCCCGCACAGCTCATACATTTACAAACGATCAGATGAATGACTCATTATCTAATCAATCCAGATCCCAAAAGAAGATGTTCTGACTTCCTGTTACTTTCCACATGATGGTGAACAGCTGAATGAGGATGAGTCAGGGAGGCAAATGGAGGACCATCATCTTCTCCCTTTTTGTGCGTTCACACTGAACGCAGAAACACTGAACGCAGATTTCAAACAACGCCACCAGTACATGTAAATTTCCGCCAGACGACACAAATGACGCAAACTCCACTGAACGCAGCAATGACCAAAGACAGGATGTGATGTCACAAGATTCATCCCTGATGATGCAATCACACCCAATGCCAAGCTAATGCTAAAGTTCTTAAGTCAAGTAAGATTCGTCTGCATAAGCTTACTGCTTTTACCCACGGATACAGAGGAGCCGCCGTCCTGTGACGCTGTCGAAAGTCCCTAGATCCTGGAAAAAAAACAACATTTCAAAATAAAGCTTTTGTTGAAAAACTAAATTAACTAATGATGAACCCAGTGTGACCCAGGATTCTAGATGCAGGAGTCACATGATGAGGGTCAGTCTCTGGGCTGCTGCTTTCTGGTGTGATGACATCACTGGGAAGCTGAGCGGCGTTGGCAGAAGTATGCGCAGTTTTTTTGTCACAAATCTGTTATATACCCATATCTGCCATCATTAAAACATTTTTGTGAGACCGATGATGTCACTTCCTTCCAGTCATTGAGTTTGAATCTGTGTTTTGATAAACGGATCTTTCTAACCGTAAGCAGGATTTCGTCTGGTGTTACTATCAGATGACATTGTAGTGACAGCTGCAACGTTCCCCTCATCGCACTGAACCAACTCTCTCTACAGGTGTGCTGAACATCTGGACAGGTGAGACCAGTTGATCAGTGGCGTAGTGGAGGTCAAAAATTAACAATAAGAAATCGAACAATAATAAAAATAGAACGGGGACGTGAACGCATCGGTTATCCACACAAATGACAGACATTTGAGCTGCGCGTGCACGGCGTGTCGCGCTCTTGAGGCTGCAGCCTCCTCCATCCTCGGTCACCTCATTCAAATTCTGCAGCACGCTCGTGCGCGCATTTACCAACACGCACGTAAGCCCGTGCGTCCATCACGACAGCCTCACTGTCAGTCTCTAACGTGGACGCGCACCGTGCCCGTCGTCCGTAAATCAGCGTCTTACCGCAGAAATGTTGCAGATTGCTGTTGGGATCTGGATCGGATTTGTTGCTGCGGATAATCTCGCGTGAGGCCGCGTCACGTCTCGCGAGAGGAAGGGTCAAAGGGGCTGGTCACGTGGTACGACTGTGTCCGCAACCAGCAGGCGATTAGTGATCGTCAAGCTTATTGATCTTTTTGAATTTATTGAGAAATAAAAAATAAAACTGAAAAAGTAATGAGACAGAATATATAGAAAGCACCGTAAAGCTGAAGATGGTTACATGTAATTATGGAAAAAGAACCACTGAAAGTATAATATCAATATTATATTGACAAAATAATTTATAATAACATACATTGCTATTGTTAAATATTATCGTTACTGACAATATAAAGTATGATATAGAATTACTGAATATATAAGACATAATGAAGCTTATCATGGTAACATTTAATCATTGTATATTTGTTTATTGCCTTGTCCATTTAATTTAAAATGATTTATATGACGTTCGTGAGAGCTCAGTTAACCGGAGTCAAATTCCTTGTGTGCATATACATGACCAATAAAAGTGAATCTGATTCTGATAGATCATTATAATTGAATTGACTATAACATAAAAGTTTTATCATTACTAGAATATGTTAATAAGAATTGGCCATTTTTATCATTATAACATCACTGTATTGTACATCATTTGTGTATTTAATAATAATATTCTGATATTTGATATTTAATGATTCTATTATTACAGTATAGTTATTAACAATAGTAAACATATAAACATATACACAAATAAATTGATAACATATGCAGGATTTGATAGGATATACCTTTACTATTCCCACAGTGGGGAAATTTACAAATAAATAATAAAAATTAAAAATGTATGCGGTACTTTGAAGCTGAAAGTGGGTTGATTTAGTTGTAGATTGAATAAATTGTATAATTTTGCATTAATGAGTAATAGTAAAAATAATTATTTTATTTTACTTAAACATGTTTAGAAGTATGGGTATTATGATGATGATGATGATGATGATGATGATGATGATGATGATATGCGCCCTGCCAAACAAAAGGATTTGGGTGTGGACTTAACACACGTATAATTCCCTGGATCTCAATCCACTCCGCCATCTGTCGGATGTTCTGGACCAACAAGTCTGTTCTACGGAGGTGTGACCTCACAACTTCCAGGACTTAAAGGATCTGCTGCTAATGTCTTGGTACCACGTACCACGTCAGAAACATCAGAGGTTCAACTGGAGGCCAGACCTCCATCCGGTCAGAACTAGTTTGGTGGTAAAAGGGGGATCTTCCTATTAGTAGCCAGTTGGTTATAATGTAATCAGTCCAGTACAGACCATTTATTGTAGGGGAAATCTGATTTGCAGAAGTGGTAAAAACAGGCAGAAATACTCTCTACAATAAGTCAAAACCAACAGCCACAACCTAAAGATAAAGAAGTAAATCTGTTCATTAAAAGGACTGGAATGCCAGCAATGATGATAACACTAAAAGAAATAAAAAGTATTGATAATTGAAATAACAACAAAATGCTAAGCAGTGCAGTCACATTTCTAGCAAATTAAGTGAATTAATTGCACTTGGGACAAAGGAAAACTTCAACTTATTGCCTATGGCAGATTGGTGTTACTCAAAATGAAAAAGGAGTATATAAAATAAATGTATCTATGTATAATTGAAGAAGATAACCCCTAACCCCTAAACAAAAACAAAGTTAAACGTTAATGAATAAAATGGAAAAAATAACAGAATCATAGAATTGGACCGGAAGTCCTTTATTTTTTTCTTCTTCGTGGCTTCACGTTCCGGCAGTCTGTGCGGAAGTTCTTTTATCCTGCAGAAGAAGTAAAAAAAAAGAAGAAGGAGGCGAGAAGAAAAGGAAAGGAAAGGAAAGGGGGCTATTCCATCGCCTCGACCTTCTTCCTCAACACAACAACAACGAAAAAACAGTAACAACAAACAATAACCCTCCGGAACTCCGGGATCAACAACCGACCCCCGGGAACATCCACGGACCCGCCGCCCGCAGCAGCAGCAGCTACCCCGCGGTGAGTATCCCGGGACCTGTGCGGCCCTCTGGGTTTCTTGGCCGGTGTAAAGTGAGGAAAAGTCCCCGCGGCCTGCTGCTGGCTGAGTGCGGGTGGTAGTGCGGGGGTGGCAGGACTGTTTGCGGGAGAGACAGCACAGTCAAATTAGCCAATTTAAATTCACTACAACCCGGTATGCGTTTCAAAATAAAGTAAATACAATAAAGTACTCCGTCTTGAGAGGAAATTCATTATTTTAATAAAGTTCTTAATTTTAACAAATATTAAATTAATTCAAGTCAAACAATGAATACTAGACTAGCATGGCAAAAGTACTTTTAAACTGTGTTTATATTTTTTATTTTGGAGCTCTATCATCCGTACCTTCCGGTCTGATTGATGCTAGTCTTAGCTAGCTTCATGTGGCTAGCTTCCTTGGAGCTCTAATCTCCATTTTTAAATGTTTAATGTGGCCCACTTATCCCCTATTTTGTTTTAAACACCCTCTCCTCATCAAGCGTCAGCCCCGCCGCTTCTCGCGGTTCGTGGCCGTTTCTCTCAGGCTGGTTTGTCGGCGATGCGGGGGAGTGCAGCACGGATCCGGTGAGACTTGAAGCTATTTTCATCAAACATCGAAAATACAAAACTATGCAGATTCCAGCATCTTACATTCAACTTCATGTCTGGTTTTCATAAAGTTCTGTAGCCTGAAGAAAAATACAAAAACTAATTTTTAATCAAAATTAATTTAATAAGGTAAAAAATAAGGTAAAATCACCGGTGTTGAAAGTATTCCATCCCCTTAACGTAACATCTAGTTGTTCTGAAACCAACCCTCCTGATCCCTGGACACCAGGTTCTGACATCGCCTTGGGAAATTTTAGCCCACTCCTCTTTGCAGAACTGCTTTGTTGCAGTCACTTAATCCCATTTTAGATAGCCTTTCAAGGTGGGACTGATCCGATAAGATATTTTATTCATCCCATAAGGAAATTCCAGAGTTAGTGCAGAAACAGATTACACAAGTGATACATTTGAAATACTCAGTGTGTACATCAGAGTAGCATCAGTATACAAAAAAAAAACACAAGAAAGAGAAACCAGATGTTAAGGTACAGTCTGCCCCCAGCAGTCTGGTTGTGGTTTTAAAGTGACCAGATGTTGCTATCAATAGTTGAGAGGGTCTCTTAGGAGTTATAGACAGTGGATATATATTAATCTTGTAATATTTGTACCTCCTGTGCTTAGGTACATGGTGCTGGTGTTGGGACATAAATTGCTGGGGGTGAGGGGTGACATGTTCTGACTGAGACAGTGGTTTATTGCATAGTCTGATGGCAGAAATGATTTAATGTGTCTTCCAGAATATTCAAGATGATTATACAGATGTGGGATTATTCTTCCCCTTTGCTCTGCATGAACACAGGAGAACCATAACAGGCATCTGAGTCTGCAGTGGATGTAGTAAGAGAGATGAACAAATCAGGATGGGGTCGTTGTGTTTGGAGAAAGTATTTTATGTACGGCTCACAAATGGAAGTATAAAAATCAGATGACATCAGAAGATCAGCCGTCATGTAACAGTGATGGTAAATGATTTATTAATTTTTTTTCCCCACGGTTATCCTTCTTTTTTTTTGTCAACTGACAAATACCTGTATGTAAGACGTCACAGGAGACACTAGTGCCACTCCATTAGAACCCTAGCTTCATATTCAGAGCCACACCCCATTGCAATGCCGTTACGCCGCTGTGTGCTGCATTGCAAACTAAACAGGCGCTTGTGCTGTTGGAGGATTTGTGAGCATGAAATGATCTTATCAGATGCCACCTATTCTTCTCAGTGGGGTTCTGGTCCAGACTTTCAATAGACCACTCCAGAACTATGATTTTATTCCTTTTGATTCATTCACATATTGTCTCAACCTTCTGCATAAAGCCTTTGTCTTGCTCACCTTCTGAAATTTCTGTCGGTTTTGGCACAGTGTGCTATTTTAGAGACCTAGGGGTGAACTTCTTCCTTCCGGAGATGGTCTACTGAAGAGATGATGAGGTTGAACAGGGCTGATGGTGATCAGGTCTGGGTGGGTCCAGTCCAGCTGGAACCAGTTCTTGATCCAGTTTGGTATGTTTTAGGATTCAGTCTCTAAGGAGGCGGAGTCTTTCCCACACCGAACTAGCTAGTCTTGGACAACCTTATTGCCTAATTAAATACCCTTAAAATGTAAACTTGTATTTTGTGTTTGTGAAGGTTGTTTTTGTTCATTTTTAATTTGAAGATCGGTAAAAGTTGAGCCTGAGATACCCAAAAACAGCAGAGATAAGGGGTCGGGGGGTCCATTACTGTTTCATAGCACTGTAAGTCAAACATTTCAGTTCAGGGGACCTTTGATCTCTACAATAAGGTGTGAGTTTCAGATGGCTGTGTGACTAACGGCGTCTCAACAGTGGTGGATCGGAGAGACGTGAGCTGCTGCTGGTTCAAACATTCATTGGAGTAGAGTGATAACGGTCCAGGTGTACTTTCCACTTCACATGTGGGGTTTAGTCTCGCCCGGTTGTCACACATCCATAACCATAACCACTCGGTGTGCCTCTAAGATTGGCAGTGTTTACATGCACATCAGTATTCCGCTGATATGGCTTATCCTGCTGATCTTAACATGAACACAGATGCCTGGTTCTTCATTTTCCTGTTTACATGATAAATATTTGTTTATCACGCAGAAGTTTTAGCTGTCATTTCTGTAACTGCAACTTATTTCAGGTGAAATCGGCTAAGTGAAAAATGAAGCCACTGGGATCAGAGCTATTAAACTGCAGCATGGTGATGTTGGTGTGGTTTAGTCACCTTCTCGCCAGAATTAGGAGACGAAATCGACAAGAAACATGTCCTCCACTTTAAGTGACATCGCAGAGAAGGATGGCAGCAGGATGAAGATACAAAGATGTGGCTGTTAGGATGGGCTCCCGGTTCCGAAGTATATATGGAACACTATCCTGGTTTCCCTGGAAATGTACAAGCTAGAATGTCCAGGTTTCTGTGGTCTTGAAAGCCAGGGTTCATTTGGAAAAACACAAGTACTGAAGGCTTATTATGGTTTGTCCTGCAGCCTGTTGCTGATTCACTTTCAGATGTTAAAAAAGAGGCCTTTGTAATCTTGTGGATTCTTAAAGGTTGTTGTCCTGTTGGTCCGTTGTTCCTGGTTTCTTATAGGAAAGTAAAACTTTTTAGATTCAGCGCGATATTATAAACATAATTTAAATTTTATTGGCACAAAACGTTGTCGAGTAACCTGTAGCACATTATTTTGAATTTATTTAATTGAGTGAGATGAGGTCCTTCCTCTATTGGACGACTTAAGAAAAAAAAAAATATTTTAAATGTTATGAATAAAATGTACACAAGGAATTTTTATTTTCCATCAAAACAAGCTATAAAAATGTCAGTGTACGTTGTCAATCCTAGTTCAAAACTTTCAAGATTGACAAAGTGTTGAAGCACCCAAAATCTGTCGGTTCAGGTTGGACTGCTTAAAATCTGTCATCAGAATCGGCAAGCGAATCATAGTCACTGCTTCTTTAGGATCCTGCTGTGAGTTCTGTCCATCTATCAGTTACGTTTGGGTTTTGGGTTGTACACATCTGGCATGTACTTGAAAAGTGTAATTTGATATTTTTAGGAGATTTTATTTTATTAATTTATTCCAATTTTAAAAGAAACTTTCACAGATATACAATTCAAAAATAATCAGAATGAAAGGTGAGACTTGAATAACTGTTTTCACTTGAATGCGCCCATGGTGGCTGGTTCCAGAGTATTTCAGTTTGACTCATCCATTCACAAAAGTTAAAAACTCCAAGGATACACAGAGCTGAGTGAGTTCAGCATGAAAAAACATGAGCTGAACGACTACAGTCAGAGCTGGTTCTGCCTGATTGAGTATCAGTCCAACATAATGAAGTACACATTAATAAAGGTCGAGCCCCGAGAGAACTCACAGCAGAGAGAGAATGCAATTTATTGATTTCATGTCTTTCCTGTTGTTTGCAGGCGATGGTGAGGCCGAGCCACAGCGATCATGTCCTCCAGCAGCTCAATAACCAGCGGGAGTGGGGCTTCCTGTGCGACTGCCTCATTGCCATCGGTGACATCTACTTCAGGGCGCACAAGGCCGTCCTGGCGGCGTGCAGCTCCTACTTCAGGATGATGTTCATCCGTGACCAGCAGGGGGCTGGTCGTCTGGACCTTAGTAACATGCAGATCAGCGCTGAGTGCTTTGACCTTATCCTGCAGCTCATGTACCTCGGACGAATTGTCGTGGGGAGCTACGAGTTTGAAGAGCTCAAGGCATCCATGGCTTACCTGCAGATGTACTACATCCCGGACTCGCTGGAAGACCTCAGGGACATCGGGAGCTCCAACCTCACCCCGTCCTCCTCTGCTTCTTCCTCCTCCTCCAGTTCTTCCACTAGTGCTGTTGGTGGGAAAATGATGTTTGGAGTCCGAATGTATGAGCAGCAGAGGCCTGCCCCACCAGAACCAGAGCTTTTACCAAAGTCTGTCACCAGCACTGTTGGTAGGCTGCCTGTTTCAGCAACTGTCAGCAGACCGGTGGTGGTGGAGGAAGTGGCGAACACCCCTCTCATCGTGGCACCACTGGTAGACGGAGGAGTCGAGCAACCCTGTGATCTAAGGAAAAGACCCAGCGGCAAGAGTTCAACACTCAAAGACCGTCCCCGTTTCGGCCGCACCTACACCTGCGATGACTGCGGGTTTGTCTTTAGCTGTGAGAAACTTCTAATCGAGCACATCCTGACCTGCACAAACCGGAAAGCTTTTCATCAGCCCAGAGGAAACATCGACGGTGACAATGACTCCAGTAAAGCTGAGAGCTCCACCTCCGAAAGCATAGATGAACACAGAGTCATCTGTAAAGGTGAGGATGACTGGCCTGAGGCCAAGACCAACTCTGATCTCACCATCAGGTCAGTAGCAGCGGGGACAGATGAAGAGCCCGGGTCATCCAGGGGTATTTCTATTAAAACAGAGCCTGAAGAGTGCATATTCCGTGAGATAGAGGTAGTCCGGGTTGGTGAGCACAGCAAAAGAAACTGTAGTTCACGGTTTACTGATGAGACGCCTAAAGACTTGCAGAGGGAGAAAAGTGGATCAGACCGTGAGCCAGAGCCCGGTGTCTCGGGTATGGAGAACAGCAGTGAGCCTTTTGAAGGTCACATGTCCAGCAGTGAAGATTCAGGAGTCCCTGCAAAGCTCTGTAAGGTCAAAGATGAGAAGGAGGATGCAAACTGTGCCCCCTGTGAACTGTGTGGTGCTCTGTTAACTGAGGAGGACAAGTCGGCCCACTATCTCTCCAACCACATGGGCAATATATGTGCCTGTGGAAGGTGTGGCCAGGTTCTAATCAAAGGCCGCCAGCTTCAGGAACATGCAGAGCGCTGTGGTGAATCCCAAGGCGGCGAATCAGACTCCCATGGAGAAGATGAGGCGTCCCTGCTTGAAGAGTCCCAGGGAATGGAGGAGGGCCTGCTGGAAGCGACCGACTTGGCCTGCTCTCACTGCGGCCTGCTGTTCCAAAGTGAGAGCCTTGCACTGGAGCACGCCTTGTCCTGCCATGACCAGGAACTGTTCCGCCCGGTGTTGTTGGAGGAGGGTGGAGAACCGGATCACCGCCGCAAGCACTTCTGCAGCATCTGCGGCAAAGGCTTCTATCAGCGCTGCCATCTGCGGGAGCACTACACCGTCCACACCAAGGAGAAGCAGTTCACCTGCCAGACCTGCGGGAAGCAGTTCCTGCGGGAGCGCCAGCTAAGGTTGCACACCGACATGCACAAAGGTATGGCACGTTACGTCTGTCCGGTCTGCGACCAGGGAACCTTCCTCAAACACGACCACGTCCGCCACATGATCTCCCACCTGTCAGCCGGGGAAACCATCTGTCAGGTTTGTTTTCAGATCTTCCCTGGTGGAGAACAGCTGGAGAAACACATGGATGTCCACCTGTACATCTGTGGCGTCTGTGGAGAGAAGTTCCGTCTCCGTAAAGACATGAGGAGCCATTATAACTCCAAGCACACAAAGAGACTATAGAAACAGTTCACTTTGTCCTCTGCATTTATACTAGTTTGTTACTAAAAGCCATAAATGTGAGAACAAATTTATGCACTTGAAAACCAAAAAGACTTTTTGATGTGCACTTTTTACGTACATGCATAGCCTGAACAGGCGTTCACACTGCGAGCAGCAAGCGTTTTGATTGGTGCCTCTGATCTGATGGTGGCTGTCTAACAGCTTTTTACTGTGTCACACACATCAATAGGTGCATGGCATTTTCAGTTTCAGAAGTTCTAGTAACAGATCCCCATAGTTAGCATATGTATGGAGAAGGATGGAATGTATGGAAAGTATCTTATCTCATTACACCGTCCAAAAGAGCAGGTCTAGACTGAACTCTTGATTTTATGAAGACCCAACATATAGCACCTTACCGACCGTGGCGAGAAAAACTGGCAAAAACCTCAGAGGTCATTGCTAACAGCTAAAATAGTGCAAGATTAAGTTATTATAGATTTTATTATCAAAATATCAACAAGACTCTGAAGACGAAATCAAGTCAGTAACAATGGTGCATGAATGTATAGAAGAGAGAAAGAATTGTTGGTATCTGCGATCACAGCCTTCGTTAGAATAATTAAGGCTTCGCGCATTGATTATCAGCCCTACCAAGAAATTAGTTTTAAGGAGTCCTTTAAATCTAGAGGTGTCTGAACCAAGACTCATATACAGCCGAGGGTCCCTTTGGAGACTAGGATATTATGAAAAAGCCTTTTATTCTCCCTCCATGTATGCAAATACATCTGTTTCAGAGGATACGTCCATCAATGCCCTCATTCCTCTCGGTCGGTCCTTCCTGTTGGCATTGATTCATCCGCATTTGGGAAAATGATTTTTACTGTAGAGGACTTGTAGATCATGATCATGGATCATGGACTTGTAGAGAGGTTTTTTGTGTTCACACAATTCAAGCAAGCTTCGTAAAGTACATAGTTAATTAGAGTATCCGTTCTCAATATTTTGCATAAATGAGTGTCAAAAAGCACGCTAGGAGCTATACGAGTAAAAAAAATTTGATTGACTTTAGATGGCATGGTTAACCCTCAGCCCCTGTTGGAGGTGTCTACCATTAAGTTACTCACAGCTAACCAGCTGAATAACTAAATGTATATTAATGCTGCCTGTACACCAATGGGAGTAACGTGAATAAGCATCATTGGTGTCACCCGGTGCAACCTCGGGTATAGACTCTGAATGTAACTGCAGCAAAAACCTCATGTTTGGTGCAAACACAGCATTAAATTACGGTGGAGTAAGCTGCTGAAAGATTATAGTTTGCATTTTCAGTGTCAAATGTGTTTTAAGCCTTTGTAGTTCAAGAAAGTAAAAGTAGTTGCAACCAGTTACAAAGGTGTACCATTCAATCAAGTACCTAAACCGTTGGTCGTGTGACTAAACTGAACCAAAGTTCAGAACCAAAGATTAAATGAATTCATTCGGTGTTTCTGGGTACTTGATCCGACCTAATGAGAAAACTCCCAGCATGCCTCCACTTGTTTGCATGATGAATGCGTTGCTCGCTGTGTGAACGTACGGTACGACCGTGCAGCCAGCTCCCAAACTGTAACCGATGTTTCCTCAAAGTTAGAACTCAGTGCTGCGGCTATGGAGTCCATACCAGAGGAACCAGTTGGAATGTATACTCTATAGAAATGTATATAACCAGATGATGACAATGATTTGACAGGCTGGAGGGTTAAGTCAATTGTTATCTGTGAGAAGACCCCAGTTTTGGTTTCTGTTTGGACTGGGCTGTCTGTCAGTGTCAGCATTTCACAGGACTGAGAGCCCTTAAACTTTGGGTCAAATTTTCTACCTTTGTTGATGACTGATTTCATAGAGTACTAAAATATCTAAAGAAGGAAGATATTGAGTTTTTAATGTTGTACTTAGCGAGAACAGTTGCTGGAGAGAATCCTGCTTTTTGATTCATTGTTTTTGACTTCCCATTCACAACTAAGCAGCCCTTGTTGTCCAACATCTTCATGTCTGGTGCCTTTACTGTAGCAGGAGTCTTCAGGACATTGGGAACATCTTGAGGTTTGGACCAAGTACGACTCACTCTTTCACAGGTAATATTTTAATGCCAGATTGCGATAAAAACAAAAAAGTCAAAACACTAGAAGTGGTCTCATTGGAAACTTTGTCGCTGCCATGGACTGGACCGCATTTAGTCTGTTGAATAGGACTATGTCTCGGTACGATTCAGTTTCAGCAAATCGGAATAATAACAATGCAGCATGGCTGTGGACATAAACAGTTGGAAGTCCAAATTAGTCTGGAACAGTTTGTTTGTGGCGGGAACATGGTCGGACCTCAACAACTGGACCCTGGTTGCTGTAAAGAGGTCTGCTTTCCATCCTGGAACCTGTCCAATCAATAGTTGGTGTCAGCTATCTGGACAGTGAATCAAAGGACTTGGTGTTTTTCAGAGATGCATACCAAACCATCCACTAACTCGGACCAGGACAAACCAAGACTGGTTCTAAAAATTCCCAAGTCTGATGTGTTTGAAGATTGCTAGACTTAAACTTCCTACAACACCAAGCCACATGTTCAGAACCAACCCAAGCCTTTAGGACCCAGACTCAAATCAAAACTGAACAAGAGTCATATGCAGCTAGTAAGAAGATGAGTTAAGAACCAAACCATCATTTTCAAAACCAGCTAAACCAGTTCAGAATATGCCAAAATCAATGAAAAGTTGACCCAAATTAATTCAAAACAGTTTTCAGGTGAGCGGTAACTATTCCATACCTTTTACAAAACCAGCTGAAACCAGTTCAGAATGTCGAAACCAATTTAGAACCAACTAGTTAGCCATTCTGCTATCAGTTCAAACTATTTCCAGCCAACTAAGACCATTTCCAAATAGAGTCAGAAGTGTTAGAATAAAACCAAACATTTCAGATCCAGTTAAATATGATTTAAGTACCAGCCTGACTTTAATAGGGACCATTTTAAACCAAAATTGCACCAGCTTAAACAAGTTCTGAACCAAACCAAAAATACCATAGTCATAGTAGTCATAGTAAACCAGGTCAGACCCAGTAACCAGACCAGTTCAGACCCACACACATATCATTCTTTTTCCTAACATGTAGATAGCCGGTGTTCAAGCCAGTGTCCGGTTGACATCAACTATGTGTCTTTACCATACATCAATGATTGATTAGAACCTGTAGACTTAAGATCTGATGGTTCTTTCTATTTCTTAAGAATATCGACTAGTTCATTCCCACATTTGCTTGACGGTGCTTTGAATCAATTCAGAATCCAACATAAGCAGTTCAATGGAAAAGGGCACTTTGTTACGGAGTAGAGTCACTTCAAGGACGCGTTCACACTCAGTAGTTCAGCTGTGGACAAAGGAAGGGGGAGTTAATGATATCAACTCCTAAAGGTGAGGTGGTCTCGTCCTCAGATGTTCATACTGAAGCAGCAGCTTCTGTTCTTCAGGCTGTTTTCGTTGCTCTGAAGCTTTTCTCTCTGATGTTTGGTTTGATCTGAACTCCAGTTTACACAAACCTTTCCTAAACTCTAAATAAACCAACTTCCTTTCTGTTTGTCGACTTTCTATGCTTCCTTTAGAGTTTATACTTTAGTACTTCTTTGTTTTTGGAGAGTTCTGAGCCTCTGGTTTACAACTGACTGCTAACTGAGACTTAAATATATGCCATTACTTGCGTTAAAGCAGATATGTAGCTATTTGTCCATACACCGATCAGCTGTAACATTAGAATTACTGACAACACCTACAACTACTGGTCAAAATAACATTGATCATCTGGTTACCATGGTTACCATGCCACTAGATGGTATATATCACCTGGTTAACTCACTCGGTGGGTAATATATTACCTGGTTACAATCGTTTACTGTCACTGGGTGGATTATATTACCTGGCTAGCATGGTTACCTGTCAACGGGTGGGATATATTACCTGGTTTCCTGTCACTGAGTGGGATATAGAACCTGGTTATTAGGGTTAACTGTTACTGGGTTGGATATATTACCACGGTTATCTACATTAGGTATACATTTTGTCCTGAAGTTTGTGTTGGAAGCAGGAACAATGGACCAGCATTTAGCAACTACTCAGGTCATTTACATGAGTTCTAAGTACTAACACCACACTGTGAAAATGCTCCACTAAAATTAAAAGACCTGTATTCAAAACCTTACTTAAGAAAAAGTTTCAAAGTAAAAGCACCAATTGAACGGTTGACTGGTACCTCTTAGTTTTTTATTATTTTATAGTAAAATTTATAATGTCATGCTGCATATAAAGCTTAGTTGAATGTTTATAAATGAAGCTGAGTTTAACTGTTATGTTCTCTAATTAAACATTTTTTAATATGTAAAAGTCTGACAGTAAACAGATCATTTGTCCACATGAGGGGGCTAAAGGATAAATATAATCTGAAGTGTCCAAACCTACATTGAATATTAAGTTTATTGGATCAGAAAACAACTGTTTAAATATGAGTACCCAAAGTGCAGAAGTTGACTAATATCAGTGACACCAACATGTTTTAGGCCTTGTCGTATCGACATGCCTGCTAACGTTTGGGCCTGGTGGCCTTCATCAGAGCAGAACCGAACTGGAGAGCAGACAGTTTATAAGGTGGTACCTCCTGAGGTCACAGAGACTTCTATGAGCCTAGTTGGCTTTGAGGTTGGCAAAACCAAAGACAAAAGTCAACACCGAGTCACATGGGCTCCACCAGTCTGATATGGTGCCGCCAATCAAACCTATGAAACAAGGTTTCAATGCCACACATTCAAAGTCAGGGCAAAGCCACGAGTAGACAGGAAGTGGCACGTGATGACAATAATAGCACAAAGATGTGGAAGTGACACCAGCGCAGGAGCTGCGAGCCTCCAGGATCTCCGACCGTCACACATCCAGATGTCTGGTGATGTGGACTTCCACATCAGCATTGGTGATCAGTTCGTTCAGGGCTGATGATGGAAGGAAATGGTGGAAAGAAAAGCTGGAGGCGTTCTTCTCCTATGGTTTGTTTCCGTCTTTATATTCACAGCAGGTTAGTGAATGGTTTCAAATGATTAACTGCACAGATGTAGCACATGTTTATCACACATGGCAACAACAGGTGAAGCTTTTCAGGGAGTTTAATCTGAGAGGAGATGATTGTTCTGATGGGATTATTACGGATGGAGACGTTCAGCCGATGGATGACGTGTCAGGAATAAAACTCTGATAGACGATACTCTTCATCACTGAAGGAACAGATCATCTTTTAAACTGAGAATCTTCAGGGAAAAGGTCAGACACCCTCTCCATTCTCTCCTCAGGGTCCTTCATCTTCTGTCTGATGGATATCCTGATTTTCATGAGGGGGTAGGCGGGGGTTGGAGGATTTGCAGATTAAGTCCAGCAGCCCTCAGATTAGCGGTTGATGAATGAATGATGAGTGATTAAAGTGACGTTTCTCACAGGCCACTGCTTACACGTGTACATCGCTGCTCCGGACTGCAGCACACATCTGTTTGATCTGGACCACAGCCTCCCCTGGACAAAGGTTTGGATAAAACAGCCGGAGTCTGGTCTAACAATTGAGTGGGTCTCAGTCCAGACCAAGTAGAACCCTGGTTTGGTTCTCTTACAGTGTGAAAGCACTGTTCTTTAAGTATGGATGGGATTTGTGGAACAATTGAAGGAAGTTTAAGCCCGCCACCCTCACCAATAAACAAATGGAAGAAGGAGGTATGAACATCCTCCTGATGTCTGGACCTACAACTTAAGGAGACCCCCAAAGCCGACAGTGTTAATAAAGACACGTAGGAAAGAAAGAAAGAAAGACATGGTGCATTCATGGAAAATATGAAGCAATTTTGAGCAAGACTTGATTAGATGCAAAGTCCACACAGAGCTTTGAGTGGACCCATGACAGGCAGGCGCTGATAAGGTACGGTGAACGGTGTGATGATGGGAATCTCCTGATAATGAGACCTGAAAATTCTCAACTGGTTCAAAATTATTGTCAGGCAGAGTCGTCACATCCGGTCAGTATTGAGGTTCTCCAGGCTTCAGATTTTCATTAGTAGGACGTTGATGCAGAAAAGAGGAAGATCAACCGATGGTAGCAATGTGTGGTCGCCAGTACACCTGAGGTGGGTCGTGGTAGAACCGACTGCAGAACCTGACCATCCTTACTTGTTCTGTGCATAAACTTGGCGGACATTTATATTCAAGTCAAGCAGACATTCATGTCAGACTCAACACATTAAAACGGAGCATCACCTGGAACAATTGTCTCTTTCTGGACTTTGTGTTTACACAACAGATTCGTACTCCATGGATACGGGTCCCTCTATCAGATCTCCCTGAAGCTTCAGTGTTAAGCACTGCTGGCACGTATGAGACAAGAACCAGACCGACAGTCATTTCCTGCTCATCCCGATCGGGGGTTGCAGTGAAGCCAACACTATGATGGATGAGAGGCGGAATACCTTCTGATTATTTTTCCGGTTTATCACCTGGAACCTTTTTGCAGTGAGGCTTCTGGGGTACCACCCCCAGCACCACCTACTGAACGTTCAAACACCAAGGACCTTCTACAGTGACTTTCCTCTGGACAAAACATGAAGTGCCGTTCCACTGGGCTGCGAAGATTGTGTTTTAGTGGTTGGCTCTGTTGCCTCACTCTAAGAAGGTTCGGGGTCAAATCCACCTGGGACCCAATGTCAGCTGGGATAGACTGCAGCCCCACTGTGACCCTGAGCAGACAATGGATGGTTGTTTGAATAAAGCAGACAGTCTAATTATTTATATAATATATATGTGCGGCAATAAGGCTTTATAGTCGGATGTCCCTGGAGCTTCTCCTGGATGCAGAAGGTTAAAAAGTTTATTTTATTCATGAAATCCTGAAATCACACCCAGCTTTAAAAAAAATGGCTAACCTTTGATGGTTATGGGAAAATGTTTAACCCAGAATCTTAACTTGTGTTAGTTCGGCATTCTTCTCCATAGCCTCCGTCTTTTATGGGGAAGACCAGGAAGCCACTGAATGTGCTGTACCCACTCTGGCCAAAGATGGTCTTCTGGTTCCAGAGGGTAATGGACAGCTGGTCTCCTCGCTTTAGCTCCAGCGCCATGCCGTTGGAGGCGCTGCCATGAATACCCTGCGTGTCGAAGATGGCGAACATGTTCATCCCGTTCTTCAGCGGCGCTGCATTCATGGTATCCGAATCTCCAACACAGTCAGTGTGGCGGACGTAGTAGAAACTGTTCGGGGGGGCGTTGAAGACGCTTGCAGACCAACAGCAAGGAGAAACAAAACAACAGCCTGTCAAAGTTTATATTTTGGCTCATCCTAGTAACAATATGGGATTTAAAATGACTTAACTTGAGATTTGTTCCGGTGAGCTCCGTTCCTGAGGTGAATAAGGCTCAGATTAAACGACACCGTGCTGTTTAAAAAAGTTCTGCGTTCATTGGACAAAGTTGTGAAAGGGATCCTCGTAGACACGGATCCACAGAAATTACTGGAAACTCCGTAGTTTGTGTGTTCGGCCAAAGATTTGGGTCTTGGTCTGTTAAGTAGACTGATCAAGACCAGAGGGTTTAAGGTTAGCCGTCCAACTACCAAAATTTGTTACATCAAACACACAGTTGACCCATTTTTAAAAATTTGCCTTTTCACACGAAAGGTCCCAACGCAACAAGAGTTTATGGCTTGATGTGAGTCCCGTTAAGGTGACCCTGCAATGGGCAAATTGATATCAAGTACCCTCAGAGTTTATCTTTAAAAGACAAAACAAAACAAGGAGACCTTGTAATGGACAAAAATCATGAAGTTAGCTCTGTCTCTATTTAAGATCTAATGACTTGAAGACTCCAAGGGAAGTCCTGGAGTGAACAGCTGATCATCCAATTGTAGGACGACAACTGTAGCACGGGAACTCCAGCCGCTCCTCAAGGTCCTAAGGTAATGTTTTGGACAAATCATAATTTCGTGCCATCTGAGGAGACTTCCAGGAGCCAAAATCTGATGAAGAACTTTCTGAGGCGACATTCGAACGTGCAAAACATGATAAGTTGCCAAAATGGACAAAACTCTTGAAAAACCCGCTGAGGTGAACTTCAGAGAAAACATGATGAAGTTCCTTCTATAACGTCTCTAATCGGACACATTGTCCCATCAGGGTGTCCCCGTCTTTCTTTTAAGGTCTCACTTTAAATGCATCGTATCTTTCTGTTCGTTGGTTGCTTAAATTTTTTGTCTCTGAAGGAGCACGTACACTATCTATACATTCAAAGAGCTGAGATCCAGTAAACATCAGAACACTTTGTTATCTTCTTCGTCTCGCTCTCTCTCCTGCTGATCAGCTGCTGGATCACAGCCTCCTCTGGGGACTTCTCCGGACACAAATGGATCCTTACTACCTGAAGTCTCAAACGAGGACCCTGACAGAGTCTGTGTGGTTCCTGTCTGTGCTCCATGTATCTGAGCGTCGGCTGAAGCTGCAGGTGGACCTGGTACTGGAGCTGGTTCTGGAATGATGAGGTGGTCATACTGAATGCAAAGGTACGAGTGGATTCCAATATTTTCCGGGACTCACAAGGATATCAGATCTAAGGGGCGGCTGTAGTTCAGTGGTGGAGCGGCCATCTCCCAATTGGAAGGTAGCCAGTTCAAGACCCACCAGTGTCTACTTGTTGTAGGGTCTTCCTCAAAGACCCTGAAACCCTAGCTAACTACTCACTCAGGGACGGGTCACATGCAGAGAAATAATTTCACAATGTTGTTCTGTGCATGATCCATTAAGGATACATTATTATTATCTCATTGGGATCATCAGTATCAACTTGCATTACGTGAAATCACGCCACAGAAATATTCACTTCATGTCTCGGCCGAGTCCTGTCAACATGATTGATCAGTTTCATCTAGGCCGAGAAATTCCCATCATGCATTATGAAGGAAATCGACTAAACTTCTAATGTCCTAATCCAGAAGATGCTAATGCTTTCAGTATTTGTACTTTGGTGTGGTTTTCAGGCAGCCAGCATAGAGGGTTGTAGAGGGTAGTAGAGGCAAACATAGAGGGTTGTAGAGGCCAGCTTAGAGGTTAGTAGAGGCAAGCATAGAGGGTAGTAGAGGCCAGCATAGAGGGTAGTAGAGGCCAGCATAGAGGGTAGTAGAGGGCAGTATAGAGGGTAATAGAGGGCAGTATATAGGCTAGTAGAGGCCAGCAGTGTGGGTAGTAAAGGGAAGTGGTGAGGGTAGTAGAGGCCAGCAGGGAGGTTAGTAGAGGACAGTATAGTGTATTAGAGGCCAGCTTAGAGGGTAGTAGAGGCCAGCAGTATGGGTAGTAGAGGGCAGTAGTGAGGGTATAACAAGCCTGCTGTTAGGGTACTTGAGGCCAGCGGGTAAGGTATTAGAAACTAGCAGTGAGGGTAGTAGAGGCCAGCAGGAAGGGTATTAGAGGCCGGCATGGGGGGGAATAGCGGCCTGTAGTGAGGTTAGTAGAGGCCAGCATAGAGGGTATTTGAAGCCAATATAGAGGGTAATAGAGGCCAGTGGTTAGGGTATTAGAGGCCGGCGGTGAGGGTAGTAGAGGCTAACAAGCAGTGAGTGAATGAAAATTCCACTTTACATCCTCTAACTGTCCTTAAAATGACAAATAAATAAAATAAAGTTAAAAAAGTTTTTTAATTATTTGTTTGTAATGAACACAAAGTGGAAAACAATTATCGATAACTGTCTGCTATCTGCCTGTCTGTCTGCTTGTATCTCTGTCTTTCTGTCTGTCTGTCTGCCTGTCTCCATGTATGTCTCACTGTCTATCTGTCTATCTGGATGCATGTATGTCCTTCTGCCTGCCTGTCTAGTTCAGCTTACTTCTTGTCTCTAAGACAAATTAAAATGTCTCCTTCCTGAAACTTTATTGTTATTCTACATTTTTTCTGACAGATTGTTTCTCAATCATCAAATATTCATTCATTTATTTTCGGGATTTTATTCCCGGATTCAGGACAACATGTTGGAAAATAACACCTTCACAAAAATAAACATAAAAAGGATTGTAGAAGCAGTGGTTCCAGGATGAACGTCTGATGGCATGAAGGTAGAATGTCGGTGACCACAGAGCTGTCAGTTTTAATGAGGTCGTTTTTGGCCACAACCTGCTGAAAGGAAAAATCTGAGGTTCACTCAGTGGGTGATTGACAGCTCAGAGGATCTGAGGCTCAGAGGACCAGAATCCAGCCGGTGTCCTTAGACTCTCAGAGTACTTCCTGTACTCAGAGTATGTCCTGTATTCAGAGTATTTCCAGTACTCTGTCACTTTCTGCCACGCTGGTTAGTTTAGAGGTTTCTGAGGAATGTTCAGCAGGAAGTGAAGAACAGATGATTGCTGACGAGTTTCTTCCTTCCTGCCTCGAACAGGAAGTTATTCAGCCTTAGAGGGAGAGTCCTGGATCGACCCAGTCACAGACAGGAAATCATTAGGAGGTCACAAAGCAGAATGTTTAAATAATAAATTATATATTTTTGGGCTTTACTATTTAACCATCTGCATATAAAAATACACAACTTGTCACTGAACAAATTTGAAAGTATATAGTAGGATTACAAAGAAATTGATTCTTTAAAAAATTACTTTAATTACTATTATTATACATTTTATTTCGAAAGAGTCATAAAAAGCTCCTCCTCCTCCGCAGTCTCCAGCTCCTTCCTCCCAGATCGGAGGACTCTATGTCTTGTCCCGTCAACGTCTGGTGTGTCGGCAGGTTGGACCGATCATCCGCCGTCACAGAAGGTGGCTCAAAAGTTTGAGTGGGCATGATTGTTGAGTCCCGATTGGCCTCAGCAGGTGCGGCCAGCCCAGTGGACCGGACCTGTTCGAAGCCTTCCGGAGAGACCTCCGCTGATCCGGTGCCAGAACTAGATCCAGTTCTAGTGTTCTCATAACCGCCACCAGAATTATTTCTACTTACTTTAGCACTCGTATAACTTCGGAGTGCATTCTGGTCCTGGAGGTCGCTGCTCCTGGATCCCTGGTCTGGGCCAGTCCAGATCCAATTTTGGGTCTGCTCTGGTACAGTCTAGGCACAGTTGTTGGACTTCTACTGCTAGTTCTGGTCGGGGATGGTCTTAGTACAGTTGTTC
Source organism: Lophius americanus (assembly GCA_037951165.1). NCBI lineage: Eukaryota > Metazoa > Chordata > Actinopteri > Lophiiformes > Lophiidae > Lophius > Lophius americanus. The sequence goes on along the minus strand of JBBDHG010000146.1, from coordinate 68,238 downwards.
GACTGGATCGGGTCGGTCCGGGTCCGGTTGTGGGTCTCCAGATGAGGCTGTAGTAGACAGCCAGGATGACGGCGGCTAAGGACACAGACACGATGTAGACTACCACGGTGGCCAGTCTCACCGACTTCCTGTTTGCGTTGGCCACCAGCTGGGCCTTCATCTCCCCGGTATAGGTTGGGGGTTTCCCCCGCTGTGGCCCAAAAGCGGGGTTCCAGTTCCTAGGTTCCCGCATGTTGGTCCTACATACCAGAGGAGGCGGAGTCAGACGTCAGGGAAAGGCAGACTGCAGTGTCTGCAGACCAGCAGCGATCCATCCTCCTCCTGGAGCCTCCATCATCCTAATCCAGACCCACAGCTGGAGTCTAGATATTTATAGTGGTAAAGACAGGAAGTTGACCGGCCTTCAAAATAAACCTCAGACAGGAAGTTGGATTGTTTTCAAAATAAACGTCAGACAGGAAGCTGGATTGTTTTCAAAATAAACCTCAGGAGGGAAACTGGATTATCTTCAAAATAAACATCAGACAGGAAACTAGATTGTCTTCAAAATAAACCTCAGACAGAAATCTGGATTGTTTTCAAAATAAAGCTCAGACAGGAAGCTGGATTGTCTTCAAAATAAACTACAGACAGTAAACTGGATTGTCTTCAAAATAAACTTCACACAGGAAGCTGGATTGTCTTACTTATTTACCAACCGTTGACAGGAAAGAAATGGTCGATCCGCCTCTCTCCCCCCCATCAAATCTATTGCTTGTTGATTTTATTTATACTTTAACAGCTGAGGTGGTTTTAAATGTGCTACCGAAATAAACTTTGACTTGACTTAATTACTTATTTACTCACTTTTTTACTTAATTATATTCCATTTTATTTATTTTCATACTTGATCAGACGTGGATGAAGACTGGGATAATCAGATACTTAAAGTCACATGACCTCTCCTCCATCTTAATCCTTCTGCTAGTCCTTATTTAATTATATAATTATAGTATGTAAATATTTATCTTGTCATTCTAACATCAGAAACTGAAGTGAAAACAGAGACTTTTAATTTCACAAAATCAAATTTATGTTATAATATCTCATGGAAACTTTGTTTGTTACTAAAATATTTATTGTTTTGGGAAAATAATTTTAAATGATCATAAACACAAACAGGATGTTTTGGCTGAAAACCTGAAATGATTTTTACAAACTCGACACTCAAAATGTAAATAAAAGAGACAAATAAGTATTTTATGTAAAAATTCTAATTATTATCATATTTAATGTTCTGTTGTTGTTGTTGTTGTTGATGATGTCATGCTCAGTCAATTTTATTAAACTAAACCATAATCATAACAAGAAAATTTATGTTTTCATTATTTTGTTTGTTTGTTTGTTTGTTTGTTTTGGCTGTGATGATGTCATCGGCTGACATTTAGGAAGGTCGGCTCTGATCTCTCAGTCATTCCCTCTGATATTTCAATCATTCCCTCTGAGCCGTCAGTCATTCTCTCTTGGCAGGTCCCCGTGATTGTGTTTCTTCTCTGTAAAACTATTAAAGCAATGGACACGGTTAATGTTATATATAAATTAAATAAACATTTGGCTGCTTTGGACATTTCGTTTGGTATCAGAATAAAAAAATAAATTTTCATCACCTGCTATAAAAAACTTTGTATTATATTATTTTACATTTGTAATGATTTTAATAAACATCAAACATTCATTTGTTGAATAAAAGTCCAACAACAGGATGTTCTATCTATTTTTCTCTGTTGGCGGCGAGATCAAATACTTTAGATCAAGTCGACGCGCTGCGAGGATTTAGGTTATGAGCAGGAAAAAAAAATTTTCCCCAAAGTACACCACCTCTCCAAAAGTCATGATAATTACTTTATAGGAACTAAAAATCAGTTATTGTAAAATAATTAATGTTCCAACTGAAGTTCACCGGGTCAGTAAAAGAAACTGAACTTTATGATATATATAATAACAGAACAAACTCAGGAGCTTATGCATAAACCTGCATTAATTACATGTTATCAGACTAACCTCATTAATTTAACAAATTGACTCAGAAGCTCTGCTTTGTGAGAGACGCCTTCCATCGGCGCCGTGTCATCAAACACTTAAAGTCAGCTATTTGGGCTTTTAAATTTCATTAAAATACTCAAAGTTATGGGCTGATCTTTAATCAGCACCAGAACCAAGTTTGGACTTGACTCCAGATTCAAAAGGCTCTTCTACTCTAAAAAAAATATAGAAGAGCCCCGAATATTGAACTTAAGAATTTCCACTGCATCTGAGCTTCCATCAACTTTGAAGTCATAGATTCAGAGTAATGAGTTACATTCTTTTGATTCATGTTGAGTCAACATTAATAAATTACGTAAACTGAGAGTGATTTATTACAAGAAACGGAAAAATTTTAAATTTAAATCCCAATAACTTGAATAAATACTTGAATTACAGACACATTATGTTGATTCAGAAAAACCTTCTATATAATGAGGCAAATAAAAACACTTTCATTAATACCATCAGATCAGGTTTATTAATGTACCTTGACTCAACGTGATATAAAAACAAACGTGACTGTATGTGATAAAATCACATACAATTATCAGGTTAAATTAAATAAACCCAATATTTTGGGTAAATCTTTTCTTTATTTATTTTGAGTTTTCAAAACGATGATGGTTTTGGCTGGTTCCACTGGTTCCGCCTTAATAATAAGAATCCAGGAACAGCCTTAAGGACCTGTCAATCAAAGCAGATTGAGAATGAAGATGGACAGAATCAGATGCTCTGTCAGATGGGGAATATTTGCTTCTACTCACTTGAGACGCTGACGTACTCCTCACTCGTCCAGGACCTTCTTTGCGGATCCATCCCGGGTCTTGGCTCTCAGCTTGTTGACCTGGGACTCTGCGATGTCGGCCCTCTCCTCCGCCTCCTCCAGCTCGTGCTGCAACTTCCTGGCTTTGGCCATGTTGGTGTTTGACGCCTCCTCTGCCTCCTCGGCTGCATGTTTGTAGGACTTGACTTTCAGCTGCAGCTTGTCCACCAGGTCCTGGAGGCGGACCAGGTTCTTGCGATCCTCTTCATACTGGTAGGTATGCTCCTTGATGCGCCGCTCAAACTTGCGAACCCCCTTGATGGACTCTGCTCCTCTCTTCTGCTCTGCCTCCAGCTCGTTCTCCAGCTCCTTGATGCGAGCCTCCAGCTTCTGGAGCTGCTTCTTGCCACCCTTCATGGCGATCTGCTCAGCCTCATCCAGACGGTGTTGCAGGTCTTTGATGGTCTGCTCCATGTTCTTCTTCATGCGCTCTAGATGGGCGCTGGTGTCCTGCTCCTTCTTCAGCTCCTCAGCCATCATGGCTGCATCTGTGATGGCCTTCTTTGCCTTCTCATCAGCATTACGGTTCTCCTGGATGGCCTCCTCCATCTCATTCTGCAAGTGCAGGAGGTCGGCTTCATGCTTCTTCTTCTGGTTGATCAGGCTGGTGTTCTGGGAGTGCAGGAGCTGCATGCGCTCTGTAGCATCAGTCAGCTCTTGTTCTGCTAGTTTGCGACTTCTCTCCGTCTGCTCCAGGGCGGCCCTCACCTCCTCCAGGTCCGCCTGGATCAGGTTGTGTCTGCGCTCCAGGAGGGCGATGTTCTCCCTCAGGTCATCGTTTCCATGTTGTGCATCATCTAACTGCAGCTGAGAGTCCTTCAAGAACGCCTGGAGGCTCTTGAGCTGTTTCTGGGCATCAGCTGCCTGCCTGTTAGCTTGGCCGAGCTGGATTTCCATCTCGTTGAGGTCGCCTTCCATCTTCTTTTTGACTCTCAGGGCCTCATTGCGGCTCCTGGTTTCAGATTCCAGCGAGGACTGAAGAGACTCCAGCATCCGTTGATAGTTCCTCTTGGCCTGCTCCATCTCCTCATCCTTCTCAGCCACCTTGCGCTCCATTTCTGCCTTCACTTGGTTGAACTCCAGCTGGGCTCGGAGGATTTTGCTCTCTTCATGCTCCAGAGATCCCTCAGCCTCCTCCAGTGCTGACTGAAGCTCTGCCTTTTCCTGCTCCAGCTGCTTCCGGATCTTCTCCAGTTCGTGAGCACTCCTGCCACCCTCCCCCAGCTGGTCGGTGAGGTCAGAGATCTCTTCTTGGAGGTTCTTGTTCTCTCTCTTCATCGTCTCAAGCTGATCCAAGGTCTCTTCATAGGCATTTTTCAGTTTGAAGAGCTCAGTGCTCAGAGAGCGAGCCTCCTTCTGAGAGGCCTCCAGCTCACACTGTGACTCTTCAAACTTTTGCTTCCACTCTGCCATGACTTTGTCAAAGGCTCTCTGCTTCTTGTCCAAAGCAGCAGATGCTGCATTGGATCTCTCCAGGTCCAGCATCAAGTCTTCAATCTCATTTTGGAGCCGGTGCTTGGTCTTCTCAAGGGAGGAGCACTTAGCATTCACAGCTTCGATGGACTCCTCAGCCTCCTGCAGTCTTTGAACAAGCTTCTTCTTTGCTTCTTCCAGTTCCTCTGTTCTCTGGATTCCATCAGTTTCATATTTGGTTCTCCACGCTGAGACCTCTGTGTTGGATTTGGACAAAGCTCTCTGGAGCTCAGCCTTGGCCTCCTGTTCCTCCTCAAACTGCTCTCGGAGCAGATCACAGTCGTGGCGAGCAGATTGCACGGCATGGGCGAGAGCATTCTTCGCCTTGACTTCTTCTTCCAGCTGCCTGCGTAGATCTTCTACCTGCTGGTTGTAGGAATTCTTCCCTCTGGTCAGCTGTGATATCAGACATTCCTTCTCCTCCAGCTGCCGTCCCAACTCGCCATTTTCGGTGAGGAGCTTAGCCCTCTGGGTCGTCAGGTCATTGATGGTCCGCTGAGCTTCCTCATTTTTGCTCTTGTATTCGTTCATGTTGTCCTCTATGGTACGACACATCTTCTCGATGTTGGACTTTGCCTTCACCACACTCTCCATGTTACAAGACAAGTCATCCAGCTCCAGCTTTAGCTCACTCTTCTCCTTCTCTAGCTTCTGCTTCACGCGCTGCAGGTTATCGATCTGCTCGCTCAGTTCAGCGACGCTGTCGGCGTGTTTTTTCCTCAGGGCGGCGGCGGTGGACTCGTAATGGAGGGTGGATTCCTCAAGCTCTCTACGCAGCTTCTGAAATTCAGCATCTCTCTTCTTACTCAGCTCCACTTGTGCTGATGTTGCTCCACCGGCCTCCTCCAGACGCTCGCTGATGTCCTCCAACTCACGAGAAAGATCAGAGCGCTGCTTCTCAACTTTCGCCCGAGCTGCACGTTCAGCATCCAGTTCTTCCTCTAGTTCCTCAATTCTCGCCTGGTTTTCTTTCAGCTTCTTCTGGAACTGAACGGAAGCAACCTGCTCATCTTCTAGTCTCGAGTTTCCTTGGACAATCTCAAAATCTTTTTTCTTCAGTTTTTCCTCCAATTGCTGCTTGTCATTTTCCAAGTCCATCAAACTCTCTTGGGTCAGTTTGAAGTCTCCTTCCAGTTTCCTCTTTGAGCGCTCAAGATCCATTCTGACCTTTTTCTCCTGCTCCAATGACCCCTCCAGATCGTCCACCTGTTGCTCCAGCTTAGCTTTGGCTTTTGTCAGACTGTTGGCTTTGTCTTCTTCACTCTGGAGATCATCCAGTATCTGCTGGTGAGCCTCCTGGAGTGCCCTCTTCTCTTTGGTTAACTTCATGATGGTCTCATCCTGGGAGGCCATCTCCTCAGTCAGGTTCTTCACCTTATTTTCTGTTGCATGTTTCTCTTTCTCCACCTTGGCTAAAGTCAGCTCAAGATCGTCTATGTCTTTCTTCAACTCCGAGCATTCATCTTCAAGCTTCCGTTTCTTTGCTGTAAGATCGGCATTCAGCTCCTCCTCATCCTCCAGTCTTTCCGTCATGTCCTTCAGCTTGGCCTCCAGTTGGATCTTGCTCTTGATAAGCTGCTCACAGCGTTCTTCAGCGTCTGTCAGTGTGTCCTGTTCAGACTGAATTTGGAGAGTTAGATCATTCTTCTCTTGGAGAAAAGTCACTATTTTCTCCTCAAGTTCCTTGCGTCTAGTTTCTGATTTCTCCAGAGCTTCTTTAAGCTTGTTGAACTCATCCTTCATGTTTGCCATCTCTTTCTCAGCTTCGGCGCTCTTCAGCAGGGGTTTGATCTTGAAGAAAAGCTTCATCCAGTGCCAGTTCTTTACAGCAAGGAAAGAACGAATGTTCCACTGAATGACCATGAGAGCATCTCTGCGTTCCACCAGCTTAGAAAACTGTGCCCTCATGAGGATGGCCCGAGCTTTAGCCTGGATCCTGGTGATGATTCGAGATAGTTGCTCATCTCGCATCTCCTCCAGTGTACCCAGGAGGCCGGCTTTGAAGAAGACTTTGGTGTGGCCAAACTTGTACTGAGTGTGATCGATGTCCAGGGATCCCAGTAGCTTCTCGGCGCTCTTCTTGCAGTCAATGAACTGACCTTCAGGGATAGCAGAGGCGTTGAGAATCCTGTAGCGCTGTTTGAAGTCCCCATAGAGAACCCTGTTTGGGTAACCCTTTCTGCAGATCCTGATGCCCTCCAGGACTCCATTACAGCGCAGCTGGTGCATTACTAGGCAATTGTCCATCACACCCGGAGTTTTCCTCTCATTGGGAATCAGACAGCGCACAAAGTGTGGATGTGTGGTCTTCAGGTTGGTCATCAGCTTGTTAAGGTTTTCCCTGTGGAGGGCAGACACGGTCTGGAATGAGGATCCTTTCTTCTTGGCTCCTTTGCCACTTCCTTTGTCTCCACCATCAGCCCCTGAATAGGTTGAAAACAGCAGACTGAGAAGCTTCAGAGATGATTTCTGGTAAAGACCAACCACCGTTTCATTCAAGGGGTCTTTGTTTTTGACCAGCCAGTTGGCGATGTTGTAGTCCACCGTGCCGGCATAGTGAACCAGAGCAAAGTGTGCCTCTGCTTTCCCCTTTCCAGCCCTCGGCTTCTCGAACATTTTATTCTTGCCCAAGTGGTTATCATAGAGCTTAGACTTGAAGGTCTGGTCACTGGCTTTTGGAAACATGCATTCCTCCTCCAGAATGGACATGATCCCCAGAGGCTTTTCAATAAGGTCGATACAAGCCTGAAGGTCCATCCCAAAGTCAATGAACTCCCAGTCTATACCTTCTTTTTTGTACTCCTCCTGCTCCAGAACAAACATGTGGTGATTGAAAAACTGTTGTAGTTTCTCGTTTGTGAAGTTGATGCACAGCTGTTCAAAAGTGTTCAAATCAAAGATCTCAAATCCAGCGATGTCCAGAACTCCTATGAAATACTGACGATGCTGTTTGGTGTCCAGAGAATGGTTAATTCTCACCACCATCCAGTTGAACATCTTCTCGTACACTGATTTGGCCAGAGCACCGAGGGCGTAGTACACTTGGTCGACACTTTGGCCTTTGGTTACGTACTCATTTCCCACCTTGACTCTGGGATGGCACAGCCCCTTGATCAGGTCAGCAGAGTTCAGCCCCATTAGGTAAGCTGTTTTGTCAGCGGCCTCCGTGCCGTCGGGCTCAGCCTGCTCCTCGCGTTGCTTCTGCTTGAACTTCATATTTCCATAGTGCATGATGGCCCCCGTTAGTTTGTAGACACCCATCTTCTCATCTGCTGTGAAGCCAAGCACGTCGAAGGCGCTGTCCGTGGATATCAGCTCCTCAGAGTCGTTGATTGAGGAAACGGTTACCTCTCCTTGAGAGATGTAGGAGTAGTCGTATGGGTTGTTGGTGATCAGGAGCATGTCCAGCAGCTCTGGCTTCTGATTGGACAGGATCTGGTAGAAGATGTGGTAATTTCTCTCAGCCTTGAGCTGAAAGGTGACTCGGGACTTCTCCAGCAGGTATGTCTCGATGTCAGCAGATGACAGCTTGCCGCTTGGACCAAAGTGTATTCGGATGAACTTCCCAAAACGGGAGGAGTTGTCGTTTCTTAGTGTTTTGGCATTACCGAAGGCTTCCAGCGCAGGGTTAGCTTGGATGATTTGATCCTCCAGGGTTCCCTTACTGGCGTCTTTCTTGCCTCCACCACCAACCGCAGCAATACTAGCAAAGTACTGAATGACTCTCTTGGTGTTTACAGTCTTCCCTGCTCCGGATTCTCCGGTGATGAGGACAGACTGGTTCTCCCTGTCGGTCAGCATGTACTGGTAGGCATTATCAGAGATGGAGAAGATATGAGGGGGAGCCTCCGTTCTCTTCTTTCCTCTGTAAGCTGCCACCACCTCCGCATCATACACAGGAAGCCACTTATAAGGGTTGACAGTGACACAGAAGAGCCCGGAGTAGGTGTAGATCATCCAGGCGGCATAACGCTCTTTGAGGTTAAACAGCACTGCGGGCTCATGGAGGAAGGTGAACATCGCCATGTCTTCGATTTTATCAAATTTTGGTGGGTTCTGAGGGTGGACGTCTGACTCTTTCACAGTTACTGTTGTTCCATCCTCCTTCTTGACAATAACCATGGCTCCATCTTTGCTTTGGATCATTCCCTTCACATATTCAACCTTATCGTCCACCACAAAGCATTCAGTCTTGATGTCAAAAGGTCTGGTCTGAGCCTCCAGTCGCTCCTTTCCTGATTTCCTCAGGTAAGGAGCAGCCTTCCCAAACTCGGTCATCAGAGAGTCACCCATGGTTAAGGGTGGAGGTTTGCTGCAGAAGACAAATCACACGGAGATCTTCAGATGACTCAGATGCAGAAGTGAAGACTCTCCACAGCAGGAGGATGTTTATAAAGGCTCCCTGGGGACCAAATTAGGATAGAACCTCTGAGAAGCTGACGCAAAGCTGCCACTAAATTTGTCCTGGGACGTGGAGGCACCTTGAGGGCAGCTCCAGGACCTTCGGCTGTTCAAGGCCATTTTAGGAAAAGGAGCATGTTGCCCCTTATCTTCCCGCTGATAGATATTCCTGACACTTCTCCACTTAGACTCTCCAACGCTTCTGTTGTATCTTCACAGCTCATACTACAGCTCACCCTCCACCCACTCCATGAAGAACCTTCACCAGCAGCATCTGAGGCTTGTCTCAAACCCAAAAGTTCATCATTAAAACATTTTTAGTGTCACATCTGAGAGTTCAAACAACAGCTGTTTCCATTTGGCTGATAAAGACCATTCGGAGGTTTAAGGTTGAAGGTTTAGTTCTGATTAAAGTGACATAGTTCTGGGGTCGTGGTGTTACAAGTCACAAACAGAACTCGTAAACTCTCACAGAATGGTGCGTTCACACCTGCTATGATTGGCCCCCCCTGCTCAGGTGAATGGGGCCTGATTGCTCTGAATCATTAGCATGTTCGGTCAACTTGTGCTGTTGTTGTGGTTTATTATTTTTTGTCTCCATAGTTTAATAAAATATTGTGGGATACTCAGCTGCTGCTTTTATTAAAGGCACATTTTAAATTTAATTAATTAAAAAACGTTTTTTGGCTAAACTTTGGATTTACAACTTCAGTGGGTGAGATAGAATATTTAACGTCAGCCAGCCATCTTGCTCCCCTGTGATGAAGCTAAGGACATTCAGACAGTTTGAGACCAGGCTGTGGTGGACAGGAGTGGTGGTCTATCTCTGAGGGCCTCAGTCTCTATCAGTGACAGTCTGGGCTCATCAGTCTGGAAATAGAAACCAGAGGAGAGCTTTTATCTCCATCTCTGGACAATAAAACGTCTGACAGCATCATGATGACCACGTCTAACACGGACCTGTTTGGACTGCTCCACCAGCACACTGGAGAAAAACGTCAAGGTGAACTCCTTGGGCCGTGAAAAAGTCCTGGACCTAATCCTGGTTTAGAAGAATTGTAATTTCTAATGGAAGATTCTGTTTAAAAAGATTCTCGAAAACCTTAATCTCCAGTGTGAAAAAGTTTTCACCCCCTTGAAATTAATGATGTCCCATAAATGGGTAATAAACTTCATACTGAGGAAGTTTTAACTACAATAATGAAAAAAATTTAATTTACCTTCAGCAGTTTAAGACAAATTGAGTAAGGAAAACAATGAATAAATCCTTTAAAAGGTGTCTGTGAATATATCCAAAATAGATTTTAACAAAAACATATGAATGAAACTTTATTAGATGGTGGTCGAAGCAGAAATGTGATGTAGCCTGGAACTAACGCAGCGGCAATCTTTAACGCAGCGCCAATTTTTCATCTAGGCAGATTAGAAACAACATCAAAACAAAACAACGAGCAGAACAAACAGAAATATGCGTCACCTTCGGTTTGAATGCAGCATCAGCCTCCACCTCCACCTCCAAAACTTTTCTCTGGTGTTTTCTGTACAAACTTATCGTACAAAGCCTGATACAGCGTGACTTCAACATGGCAGAAAGGCACATAACCATTTTATTAACTTTTAATATTTTATACTGTACATGTACATACTGTGTAAAACTGTCCAAGTTTTAAAAATACATGATTCATTCACAAACGAGCCAACAAGAAACAAAAGCTTTTTGTTGTTCATCATCAAACCCGTGCAAACTGTCCTGTGAACAAACCAGTCTTAAAAAAATCTATAATACATACCTGTTTGTCATTTTAGAGTCTTGGTGATGAACAACTGTAGCCGGCGAGCTAACAGGTTTGCCAAACAAGACCATGTTAACTTTAGCTAGCTAGCTTTTATTTTTCCTTTTTCCTCTCTCTGAATTTTTATGTTTGTCGTCCGACATTTTACTCATCGTGATTTTTCATTTTTTTTAATTAATAGCTGGTCAAAGACAAGGCTTACAAGTTGTGTAGTTTTTCATGACAGCCCAGTAGGTGGCGGTGTAAATTTTCAAAATCACACCAAACCACCACAACGCATGTAGACGATATTCCACCTTTGTTTTCGTTGCTTATCTTTCCATCTGTTGGTATCAGGCTGAAAACACAGAGTTTTCACAGGAATGGAGTTTTGCTAGTTTAGATGGCAACGGTGGCCAACAACGTTTTCAAAATGTTTTTCCCTCTGGAACTCCATACGTTTGCATTTTCAGGCTCCGAAAATGCCACTTTTGTTGTGAGAGAAAAAAGCCAATCGCAACAAACTTGGAGTGTGGAGATCTTCTCCTGTGGATTCGAAACGGCTTTTTTAAGTTTGGTTCACTTGCAGGAAGTAAACGCCCATCAGGAGTTAGAATCTGCTCGAGGGTTTCTAAGTGTTCGCTGAGGTGGGACCGGTCGGGACCCAACAGAATAAAGTTTTGCTCCTTGTAGAAAGTTCTTGGACATAAATCTAGTTTTTCATTTTATGTGATACAAATAAAAACTGACTTGACAAGAATGTTATAATAAGATCCAGGTTTCAAAATAAGATCATTTTTGCAGCTGTTGATGAGGGAAATTTCATCACTTACTCCCCTCAGATGACATCGAGCGCTTCAGGATAAACAAACTATTCTGTTGCTCTAGGTCAAAGTTCACGACGTGGCTTCAACAGAAGCCTGAACAGCTCTGTCCTGTCGGTGGAGCTTGTGCACGATTGGATAAATACCTGCGAGCAGCCATTACGGAGCTGGGCTCAACAGGCTCTGAGTGTGCTGCTGATTTCAGGTGTGTCCCAGGTGGTCAGCAAAGCGACATCCGTTTGCGGTGTTGCTCCACCAGCGGCACCAGGCAACGCGGTGATCCAGCCTGCAGCAGGAACGGATGCTCCAGCAGGTCAGCAGCGGTGGAGCGCTGCTTCACTTCACGAGTCAGCAGACGACCCAGGAAGTCCTTCAGCACCGGCGACACCTGAACACAGAGTGACATCATCAGAGCCCAGAGACAGCTGTGGTGTTAATTTTCTGTCGTATTGAGTTAAAATCATTCATTCAATATCAAACGCTTATCCTGTTCCGGGTTGCGGGGGGCTGTAGCCTATCCCAGCTGGCATCGGGCGAGAGGCGTGGTACACCCAGGACTAGTCGCCAGTTCACCACAGGGCCGACACATAGACACCCACAACCATTCTATCTCACGCTCACTCCTGCGTACAATCTAGTGTCTCCAAATCAACCATATTCATGTTTTTGGACGGTGGGAGGAAGCCAGAGTTCCTGAAGGGAACCCACGCAGCCACGGGGAGCACGTGCAAATTCCGCAGAGAAAAGCCAGCAGAGGTGGATTCGTACCACTAACCACTGCGCCACCGTGCCACCCTGTATTCAGTCAAATTCTTTTATGAAATTATGATGTAAACAAAGCAAAGTTACGGACTGAAGTCCTCATTGTGTAATGGAAACAAGAAAGTGTGTGTGTGTGTGTGTGTTTTTGTGTGTGAGTCTAACCCTGTGGATGTTCTTGACGCTCGGTGCTGCTTCGTCTCTCAGCTTCTTCATGGCGGTGATAGGCGTGTCACTGAAATATGGCGGCTCACTGTCCACCATCTCCACCACCATAATGCCGAGAGACCAGATGTCCACCTGAAGGATGCAGGACAGACGGACCTATCAGACTTCTTCTATTCACAAATACCAGGTCAGATGTTGTTATCAGGTTAAACTGATCCTGCTCATTCTCCAGTACTTCATAGTTCTGTTTGTTTTTCTTAAGCTAAATTATCTTTATCACTTTAACTCCTAACTAACTCATTAATAGAGTTCCTCTAATGACGGTAGTTTGTGTAGAAATGTCCCAGCATGCACTGGGGCAGGAGATAGTATTCTACGTCAATGAAAATAGTCAAACATGCAAACAAGTCACTTCTTTCGGCTCTTTTTAGGTGGTCGCGGCAGCGGATCGTCTCGTTTTGCATATTGATTTGGCACAGGTTTTTATGTCGGATACTCTTCCTGGCACAAGCGTCCCATTTGTCCAGGCTTGGGACCGGCACTAGATGGTCCCGGACAGGCGGGTAGAACTAAGGACACTAACGCACTTGCCTAAGGCCCACATTAGATTCCTGCTACGCCCGCTTTTGACTGGGCGTCAATGTTGTCATGACAAAAATCCAGATATCAAAAAACACGATTACATCATCGGGTCAGAATATGAGTAGAAAGTTTGAAGAAACTAGATTTAATAGTTTACTCTATTTATGACCATCGATTCTTCGTGGACAAAACACAGTGACGTTCACACTGAAACAGTCTCCTGACATCATCATGACGTCATCATGACGTCTGCAGGGATAAAAACAGGAAGTCAGCGTGTTTCCAGAGCGAATCTTTCACAGTGCAGGTGTTTACCTCCGTTCCATAGGGAGTTTTGGAGATGACCTCAGGAGCCATCCAGTACGGAGTCCCAACCAGAGATTTTCTTTTTGGTATGTCTTTACTGATCTGAGCGCAGAAACCAAAATCTGATAGTTTGATCTGCAGCAGCAGAAAATGGAGAAGAAGAAGAAGAAGATAAGTAATTAATACTGAAACATGCTTTTATTTCAGATTAAACAAGTCAGGCTTTGTTGCTGGAGGATGTTGGACTGATATCTGTGATGGTCGATGTTCGTCCATCATGTTCCTTTGATCAGTGAGGAGACGCTCTGCTGGTTTAGTTCTTTTCTAAAGGAGTTCCTTTGATTGAGTTTAGTCTTACTAATGCGAGGCGATGGGATGAAGAATAGGTTTGCTGCTAGAGCTTCATCAGCTGTACGAGGCCTTAGAGACACTGAGAACCGATGGAGGAGAGGTTCCTGCTCATCAAGGAGGAAGAGGACTGATGCTGCGTTTTCACCTCTACTGACCTAAATATCCCCTGAGGTCGTCTTTCCCCGACTAGGTGGGGTGACCGACCTTAAACATGTACACATTTGAAGACCCGTCAGGAGGTCAGAACCTCCTCCTCCTCCTCCCTCCTGTTTCCTCTGTTTGTGTAGGTGTGTGTGGGTGGAGCTTCCTGAGTCCTGCTGCCAATCAGCTTCTACACCTGTGGATCATCTCAACAATCCTTCTCCTCCAGACAGTCTGTTAACTCTGCATGATGTTCTGCTAATTGAGCAGAGAGTTCTGCATTATAGCATCAGATCCCAACAATTGTCATTCAAAGGGTCTACCACGAAGAGCTGGACCAGATCCCACGACAGTTCCCCTACCAGCCACCTGGAAGGAGTGGCGAGGTAAAACTGCCTTTTAACAGGAAGAAACCTTGAGAAGATCTTGACTCAAGGTGGGTGGAGCTCTTCTTTACACTGTTTCTCTCCGTCATCAACCATGAGGTGAGGTTTCCGTTTTGTGGTTGATGACATCAAAGTTGCGTCTGGAAACCAAGACTCCACCGCTTCATCCTGAAATGGAGTCATACCATTGTGATAAGCTTCCTCTATCACGTACGGCAGTACGGCAGGATGGAGAGGGGCAGTGTATGGTCCAGTCCTCATGTGATGTCATGGACACAACAGCCAATCATCACGTGGACAACTGGGTTCAGATTCTGGTCAGGATTACGGTTACAAGGAAAATATGAATTCATGAAATCACACATTTTGTCCCTTGCCTACTATTTAATTCATCGGTTACGGAACGTCTGAAGATTCTCCAGGATGAGCTGGAGAGTTTTGCTGGGGAGAGGGATGTCTGGCATACCCTTCTTAGCTGCTGCCAGAGCGAGTTTGTGTTTATATAAGTGTGTTCTATCCACGTTTGTTTAAATGAGTGTATTCTATCCGTTTTTATGTTTATATAGGTGGACTCTATCCGTGTTCGTAAATATGACCTTGTTCTATCAGTGTTTGGATCTATACAAACGTGTTCAATCCGTTTTGGTTTATATGTTTGTGTTCTACCCGTGTTTGTGTTTATATACACGTTTTATCCATGTCCGTTCTATCTGTTTTTGTGTTTATATAAGCGTGTTCTATCTGTTTTTGTCTTTATATAAGCACGTTTTATCAGATTTTGTTTTTATATAAGCGTGTTCTATCCGTGTCTGTTTATATAAGCGTGATCTATCATGTCTGTTTATATGAGCGTGTTCTATCTGTGTTTGTGTGTTTACATGTGTTTGTTTACCCTCCCGTCTAGCGTCAGCAGGATGGAGTCACTCTTGATGTCTCGGTGGATGACCCCCTGAGAGTGAAGATAAGACAAAGCCTGCAGGACGCCATCACACACCGTCGCTATCTGCTCTTCATTCAGCCTAAAAACACAAAAACAAAGTCAAACATCAACAAACAAAGAGACAAACAAACTGGTGCCTTTGACTTCCTGCTCACCTGGTTTCACTGACAATGTGGGTGAGAGCGCCGCCCTGCAGGTACTCCATGATTACCCAGAGTTCTTCCTCCACCAGAGCGCTGCGGTACATCTCCACCACATTCTGGTGCCGATAGTCCCTCATGATAACCACCTGAGGAACACAGTGATGATGTCACCTTCTGTAGGAACCAGGTTTCTGCTCTACAGTCTGATGACCTTCACGGAGGGGATAGCATTTACACCTGCGTCTGTCTGCCTGTCTGAGAGCAGCACTAGAACTAACCGACAGTCATGAAACCTGCAGAGATCATGTGACCAGCAAGCTTTTGATTCTGATAAAGGAGCGGAGTCAAAATTTATTTTCTATAGCATAGAGATACAGCTTTTTTCTTTTCTTTTTCTTTTTTTTTTACCATTTCTGACTTTAAAGTACAAACTTCTTGAGCTCCAACGGTCAAACGTGTTATGATGGTTTTCCTCTGTCCGCCGCGTTCACTCTACTTCCTGTTTTGATTACAATCTGACGACACTTTGTTAAAATACGGGCAGATATAGTTCTTCAAATGTCTTTTAATGATTAATTTGAAAAAACTTTGAGACGAGCTGATAATTTTGTTATAATGTGGAAATATTTTTTTAAAACATCAAATTATCATGATACAAAGTGAACCTTTCCTACAATTTTAATAATATAAAGTTTATCTCATAACAAAATGAAAATATAATGTTGCGTTTTTAGGTGGAAATACCTGAGTAAAATATGTTGTCATTAAGTGAGAATATAATTCCAACATTAAAGAAGCTTCTTCATGAAAATATATAGATATTTTATTTGAACTAAATAATAATATAAAATGTATATATATTTATAATTATAAGATGACAATAATTAGTTTTGATTGAAAATAAGTTGTTATAACAGAGAGGTGAGATTACTTCCTGATATTCACCTATTTTTCTTTCTCTACATAGAGATCAAAGCACTGCTGATTTAATCCAGGTCCAGGATTGAAGAGAAATATCCCTAAAATAAACTGAGGAGGTCATGTGAGGAGGTCAGCTGAGCAGAACAGATGAGGAGGACAGGTGAGGTCAGGTGAGGAGAACAGGTGAGGAGGACAGGTGAGGGGTCAGGTGAGGAGGACATGTGAGGGGGTCAGAGAAGGAGAACAGGTGGGGAGGACAGGTGAAGAGGTGTGGTGAGGAGGTCAGTTGAGGAGGTCAGGTGATCAGAGTTTGAGGCGTAGCTGGAAGATGGTCTGGATCCAGGATGTTGGTACATAAGCCCTACTATTACAATGCCTGGACTCTGCTTCTGATTGGCTTGATCTGCGTCTCTGAGGTGGTCTCAGTGAGTCCTCTCTTCACACCATGTCACCATTACCATAGTAGCTGATATAAACAAACTTGTACGTAGATGAACTCTGAGTATTTCCAACCAATTTTTTGTACCTCATTGAAGAGCAGCTCTCGCCGTTGTTGCTTTCTCAGGTCCATCATCTTAACCGCCACCTGTCGCCCGCTGTGTCTCTCCCGAGCGATGCAGACGACCCCGGTGGACCCCTCTCCAATCTTCACAAAGTTTTCCAGGGTCATCCTCGGGTCTCCTGGATCCACCACCATCTGTAGCGCCGCCTTGAACTGCTCATGTGTCACCTCGCTTCCTCCGTCGGGTATCGTTTGCTGGCTGGAAGTGGAAGAGGAGCAAAGGGCAGTGGCTGGTTGCCCCGGGGAGCCCGGGGGGGAGGGGTTGGGCTGGGATGAGCCATCTTGGTTCAGTGGAGCGGGTGTGCTAGGAGAATGTCCGATGTTGAAGCTGGAGGATGGGCGTAGCCGGCGTTGAGGTAAACCCCTGCCGGTCACGAGGGGACTGCTGGTGCTGTTGGGGGGAGGAAGCAGGAGGGGGGCGGTCGGCGATATCCTCTGGGGGAGAAGATGAAGGAACGCTGATAAATAAATGCTTCAGTCCAAGCAATCTTTACGATCACACCGCAAAAAGGACCCTTCCCCTTACCGGGGTTTGTTTATACTGAATGCGATAATGACTCCCAGAATCTCCCCTCACCCCGACCCCATCCCCAAATGGAGACATGAGATTTTTCTTCTTGTACCGGCTGCTAACAACTGGTAGCTGTTTCTATACAAACATCAGTTCAGAGGCAGAACAGCAAAGACCAACTTTTGATGTGTGTTTCATGTTTTCCCAACGCTGACTGGAAGAGGTCCAGGTACTGATCCCTGATCCCAGAGGGATACCATGTTTAAAAAGGAACAATCCGGATGGTTACTTTAAAGCAATATTTGAAATATTTATTGCAAACTTTTTTCTCCACCTTCTTTCTGAGATGTTAAAATTTACTTCACTCTCAAGTCTGTTCTGGAAACTGTAAGCAGTAGCCAAACAAGCAACGCCGACAGGGCTAGCTAACATTACATAAAAATCCAACAATAATGAAGCTCTAAAAATGAACAACTTCATGTGGTCTCATTCTGAGCTGCCAGCTTCCAGTAATAACCCAGACCCAGTTGTCCTTAAAGGAAACCATTGGTAGTAGATTAACAGACCAGAGGAAAAACGTTTCTGAAATACGTCTGCTTCTTGCCAGACGTCTGTGGCGTTCATTATTTATAGTATATTCCATCCGTCGTTATCTTCACTTTTTTCACATTATTTGAAAATAAACCTTCCATTTAGTTTTTTTTATTCTTTACTTATTTTTGTATAATTCTGTATATAATATTTATGAAAATTGGAATGTTGTTGACTTGGGATTCATATCGAGTTTTATATTATATTATATCCGGCTGTTGTTAGCAGTTTGCGTTTCTTATGTAAGCCTGGTTTTCTTATTGGATAAGCTAACTGGCTACAGTACATGGGTTCATATTTACCATACAGCAGTATCAATCTCCCAGGAAAAAAAAAAGACAATTCTCCAAAAAGTTGAACTATACCTTTAAAAGTAACCAAAGTTGCTTTTTCATGCTGCTAGCTGTCATGCTACGGTAAACTTAATGTTATCATTTTATTCTAATTCAAAATGTCTCCAAGCATCTCTGATGCCTTTTATAAACTGGCTCCATGATTAAGATGATATGAAACAGCCATCCGTGCAGACGGACACTCCTTTTCAAACGGACAGAAGTATTTACCCGGGAAGATGGTGTAAAGATGATGACTTACCTTTGATTTGATGTCAAAGTCACTTTTTCATACTCTGACCTTTTCATGAGAAATGCCTCCTTATACTCCTCTTATGATGTCGTTACTTTCTAATGCCAGTGTAATATTTTTTAGCTAATATGACTATTTTATTCTAATAGGAATTATCCAGAGGTTCAAAAACTCATCCAGGGTTCCGGTTCCATGCATCCGTGGTTCCGTGGACACACAGTAGGCTGATGCCTGAACATTTGAAAGGGTTGATAATTAATGAAGATTAGTGATGTTATGTCCCTGTTTGCAGTGTGTTGTGCTAATCCAAGCTAGGCTAACTAGCTGCTGTTTCTCACTTCATGCAATTCAAATATTTTCAATAGAGACAAGAAACCCTGCCACAAAGGTCAAAGGGTCACAGGTAAGTGTCCTTCTAGTGCTGGTCCCAAGCCCAGATAAATATAGAGGGTTCTGTCAGGAAAAGCATTCAATATGTGCAACACAAAACTGATTTCCAAACCGGATCGATCCGGGCCCGGGTTAACATATACCATCACTAACCAGGTGGGTGTCGGCCTGTGGATGGAGTCAATTTCTCGGCTTTTAGAGAATTTTCCTTCAAAGATGCAGTTTGTAAAATTTAGTGGCATCTAGTGGTGAAGCTCCAGATTACACCTCTGCTCCTTATACCCTGTCGAAGAAAGTACGGTGGCCTTAAAGTGTCAAAATGATGTCATCAGTGTCCAGTCATGTGATGAGGTTCCTTTAGATAGATACATTTAGAAATGATATTTAGTTATTTATGTTGTAAAGCCATAGGTAAAGGTTATATTTTAAGATAACAAACATTATAATTTGTTCCACAATGAGAGTAGAAGGCCCCCTTCCAGTAGGAGCCAACCTTCCATAGTGTGACAAACGGAGCTTCAAGCTTAATATTCAGTACAAAAAAAATACAAAATGAGATGAAACCTCACCTCAAAAGAAGGGAAAACATGACGATGGGACTCATGAAACCATTAAGAGGAAAACAGATGAGGTCTTACCTTAAGGTCGTATGTGGAGTGTGGCCTTCTGGGAGTGTCTCTGGATGAGGCCAGCAGGTCAGGGAGTTGATCAGAAGCTGGTTTCAGCCTCAGGTTGCCTTTGCTGTTGTCCTCCGAAATTCGTAAACGGTAGTGGGAGGATGGCCTCTGTCTTAGCACCGCCCCCTCACTTCGGGCATAGTGTTCACCTTGTGAGCCCGTCAGACCGGTAATCTGAGGTGTTACGGGTGTGGAGGGCGGGGTTTGAGATAGAGTCCCCACCTCGCATGTGGACTTTGCTCTGGCCAGAGTTCCGTTCAGTTTGGGGCTGTGGACGTGTCGGATCCGTTCCTGCCAGTAGGTGGCGCTCTCTGCCATTTTCTGATTGAGCTCCACATATTCGTAAGACTCGTCCTCCACCACTTCTCCCAGTCGGCCAAGAGACTGGGCGCGTTTCCGTGCTGAAGGGCAGCTGCGACGCAGAGAGTTGGAGCCACTGACGGAGAGGTGGCTCATCTCTGCGATCACATGGGAGATGTAGTCGCCATGGCCGAGGAAACTACCGCGAACGATTGGCTACAGGAAGAAAGAAAATATTTACACGTCAGAACATGATGTAAGAGTATCGAAGTTCTGCTTTTCCTTCATTTGACCGTTACGCTTCACTAGTTGTCTCTCCACCATGTTTTAATCAATTTGGGTGTGAGCGAAAGAAAGATTGAGAAATTGTTCATTTCAACCTCAGACTGGAGAATCTGTCAATAATCCACTGAGTAAACAAATACGCTGCTCACCATTACAGACAATAACACTCCTCGCGGTTAGAGAGAAAAATGTTCATCATGGTTTGGCTCATCAGCTGAAGAATCTGGAATCATCAAACCAGTAAAGGTAATGTGTACTTAAGGGTAACGAATGCAAAAATGTATATTTGATGCCAATTTGAGGCAGGGGACGTTTATGTCCTCTAAGGGGATGAAATAATATATCATGATTCTTTGATATATAACTGAACAAAACGTAAAAAAGAATCAATGTTATTGTTTGGGGATTTTCTGTCATTTATTCTACCATTAAATTTTCAATAACTGTAGACATGACTTTTTGTATATTAGCGTTATCGCTGCTGTTACCCGCAATTTCTGAGGGTTTCTGTGTGACTGCAGTTAAATTCAAGACTTCTTGAGACTGTTTTAACTTAAATTCAAGACTCAGTATGACGTTTGGGGGAACATCTATGTTCCAATTATCTGCAATGGAAATTAATTTACTCACCAACTGCATGATGGATGGATTTAACCCTAACCCTAAGCCTAAGCACTGACGTGGTGATAAATGTACCTTTGAACATATTTAAGACTTCATACATAGTAATTCAACACATTTTACACTTTATAAGGCCTGAAATGAACATGATCAAATTTAATGATGTCCATATATAGGTGTCTCACAGATAGCATGTGGTTATCAAATACAGTTAGCAAAATTATTGAAGTTCTCTGAGGTGTACAATCCTACAAGGAAAAATGAAATCTGTTTATAAGATGGTAAAACAATTAACCTTTATTGTGTTTACTTGGAAACCAAATATGAACTGGTCCTGATAAGTCTGATGGTTCTCCTGGGAATAAGAACCCCGCCCTGCAGCATAAACAGGAACATGTGTTTGAGTTTTCAGGTCCACATTCTTCAGACTGAGATTTATCTCCCCAAAACTGGAAAATACAGCAGCTTCAAGGAAGTTCCTGAACCACTACCTTCATAAACCAAAGTTATCCCCTCACCCCCTCACCCCCTCCTGTCTGTCCGTAATATTTCCTGTTTTCCGAGTGTGTAAGAATGCTGGCTGATGTTCGTACCTGAGAGTCTCAAACCTGCTGATAGCAATCTTAAAGAACGGGAAGTGATTGGAGGATGAATGAAACTAAAACAAAGTATTTTTTTTGATTAAACTATGATTTGTGAACGTATTAGGAACAACATCCTTCCTCTCACCTTCCTCAGTTGGATCTCAGTGATCCTGGAGGGGTCCACCAGTGGGCGGGGCCTCTTCAGCGTGTCAATCACACTCTGCCACTGCCTCGGCAGACCCACGTAGCGTCCTGTGTCGGCATCAAACGAGGTGTGCACGCGGTGCTGGAAGTCCTGCGGCGCGGAGATCTCTGGCCTGCGCTTTTTCTTCCTACGGCGGAACATGGCCTGGAAGACGCAGGAGCAACAGGTGGGTGACGGTGGGACCTGAAGGGGACAACAGCAGGCAGACTGATACATGATTGAGGACAGAAACACAAAGTCCTCATGACGGAGTGCTTACAGCTCCTCTTCCTGTTCTCAGGTGCCTCACCTGAGTCACCTGACCTGCTGCTTTTGTCCGCTGTCAAACACAAACCAACCAAACAGCCCAGGTGAGAACTCACCTGTCTACGGCGTCACAGAGCCACAGATCCCACAAACATGAATTACGGTCAAACACCTGTCCAATCCAGTCAGTGTTTATTTTTGTTGACAGAAGAATGTAGATTTAAATTAATTAATAATTATTGGGAGGTTTTCGCTATTTGAACTATTCATTATTATTACCTTTGCTGAGCAGGTCAGATGTTTGGTGGTCATCTGGATCTTCATCTGGATCCCGAATCCAGTGAAATTGGATGACTATAGCCATAACATTATAGCCACCCGCCCCATATTGTGTAGTCCTCCCTTCTGTCACCCAAGTCAGCTCTGACCCGCTGATGTCTGGACTCTTTTGCCCTACTATAAGGGGTTGATAGCAACTTGATTGATAGTGGAGCACACGGTCCACAGACTGACGAACAACATGGCCGCCCTCACAGCAGTGTGGGCCATCAGGCGGTCTTCTGTTCACTGGAGGAGGACCATTCTCTGGTTCTGATGACTGTGGTCATGTGACTGTTTTTTTTTAATGTTAAATCTGTGTTCAAAGTCAGTCCATTGGTCCAGTTCTGATGCAGACGGGTCCATTGGGTTAGGATTATGGGTTAGCAGTGGACAGTGGTCAGAGGTCAGTGAGCGTCATGTACAGTATGTTGTGATGTCACATTGTGTTTTGACTCCTCTCTTTTAAAACCAGAGTGAGCTTCTTCAGCAGTCTGTGCTGCAGTAGATCTTCTCCAATCAGCTCATATTCTATATGAGCTGATTGTTTCTTTTCAGGTTTGTACTTCTGTTAAAAGTAGATGCATTTGCATTAATTTACTTTTTTGCATTTCCAAATGGTGTAATTAAAACTAACATATTCTAATGAATATATATTTTTTTTGATCAGTTAAAATGTCTTGTTTATCTGTATGAGAAGATGTGGATGTTAATGATCCACTCTGAGCTGTAAACACTTCAGGTTCACCAACAGGTGACGGAGCTCAGCTCCTGAGTGGCTGAGATCACAGGTCAATCAGGAGACAGAGATGATGAAGGAGACTCCTCCTCCTCTCTGAGGCCTCCTGTTTGCTGACTGGGAGGGGTGGAGGATTTGATCTTGTCAGTGAGACCCAGCTGACAGTCAGATGATCCAGAGCACATGTTTGTCCAGGGAGGACCTGAGGAAAACCTGAGGAGGATCTGGGCTACGGTCAGCAGCTGTTGGATCTGAAGGAGTCTGAACCTGTTAGCAAACGTGTACTGTCCCTTTAAGTGTCACTTACTGACACCTGTACTTATATAGAGCTTTTGTAGTCAGCTCAACCACTCAAAGAACTACTACAACACGAGTCAGCATTCACCCATTCACACCTAAATTCATCCATTCACAAACATTCAGCCATTCCCACTAACATTCACAAACATTCACCTATTCACACAAACATTCACCCATTCAGAACAGCCATTGGGAGCAACACACTTGGACATGTGGACCAGAGTGGCCAGGGATCAAACCACCAACCTTCATATAAGTAGACAACCGCTGTACCAGCAGACTGGTTTCAGCTTCCAGAAGGAAAGATTTGATCCCAGACATGATCCATAAATCTATCATCCATCCACTTATTATCCAACCATCCATCTATCATCCATCCATCTACCATGGACCACCAACACACCACAACATGTTTGACTGAGCAGCATCCACCAGCCTCCTCCTGAACACAGGAGCACCACAGGGTTGTGTGCTCAGTCCAGTCCTCTCCAGCCTCTCCACCCGCTGCAGATCCGTCCCTTCCTCAACATTGTGAAGTTTGCTGATGTCACCATATCAGAGAACGAGTGGATCCACTCCTGCCACTCCTGCCTTCAAGGAAGGGATCTTCCCTTACTCCGGGACTGGAACGCTCAGTCTGAGGCTTCCACAGCAGGTCACATGACCTCTGAGAGAAGAGGTCACAAAAACTCTTTGAGATCAGGTCTTACGACCTCCGAGAAAGGAGATCACATGACCTCTGGGAGAGCAGGTCCTATGACCTCTGACAGTAGGTCGCATGACCTCTTAGAGAGAAGGTCACATGCAGGACCTGCATTAAATCTTTCCAAGAGGTAACCTTTGACCTATGGAGGATATGATTTAAATCCATAGTGACATTTTTTTTGGACTGGTTCAGTAGTTAGAAGTATCCTGATTCTGTTCCCAGTGATGTCTGCCTTAGTGCTGTTGAGCCTTGCTGGACTCAAATGATTTCTAGTTGGTCCTGTTTTGTCTCCATCTTCCATGCTGCAGACGTTTACATTTCTGTTACTCTTCTCATTGTTTACACTTCTCTGGATTCTTCTTCTTCTGATCATCTGGTTACATCCTCCTCTGTCACACTTTATTACGTCCCACCTGAACACGCAGTCATGCCTCCACCTGAACGCGCAGTCATGCCTCCACCTGAACATGCAGTCATGCCTCTACCTGAACACGCAGTCATGTCTCTACCTGAACACGCAGTCATGCCTCCACTTAAACATGCAGTCATGTCTCTACCTGAACACGCAGTCATGCCTCCACCTGAACACGCAGTCATGCCTCCACCTGAACATGCAGTCATGCCTCCACCTGAACACGCAGTCATGTTTCTACCTGAACACGCAGTCATGCCTCCACCTGAACACGCAGTCATGTGTTTACCTGAACACGCACGCAGTCATGTCTCTACCTGATCACGCAGTCATGCCTCCACCTGAACACGCAGTCATGTCTCCACCTGAACACGCAGTCCTGTCTCCACCTGAACACGCAGTCATGTCTCCACCTGAACACGCAGTCATGTCTCTACCTGAACACGCAGTCATGCCTCTACCTGAACACGCAGTCATGTCTCTACCTGAACACGCAGTCATGCCTCCACTCAAACATGCAGTCATGTCTCTACCTGAACACGCAGTCATGCCTCCACCTGAACACGCAGTCATGCCTCCACCTGAACATGCAGTCATGCCTCCACCTGAACATGCAGTCATGCCTCCACCTGAACACGCAGTCATGCCTCTACCTAAATACGCAGTCATGTCTCTACCTGAACACACAGTCATGCCTCCACCTGAACACGCAGTCATGCCTCCACCTGAACACGCAGTCATGTGTTTACTTGAACACGCAGTCATGTCTCTACCTGAACACGCAGTCATGTGTTTACTGCAACACGCAGTCTACAACTGCTCAGCCTCAGTGTACCCAACCACTTGAAGTATGTAAATATAAGTAAACACAAACATACATCATCCAGTCTGTGACATCACAGATGGAAAATAACAACAACTGAACCATGAAGGTCAGAAATTCAACTAGTGTACTCTCAATAATAGCAGTTAAGCTAGCTAAAAGCTAATGCTAATATAGCAGCTGTCAGACTCTCTGAAGAAAACAACTATCAAATCTTCTTTCAACTGTTCCCTTCAGCCGTCTCCATCTCATCTGTATCTTCTCCTGCCTTACCACATCCGGACACCTCCTCTTTGGTCTTCTCCTTTTCCTTCCTGAAGCTCCATCTCCAGCGTCTACCAGTAGATCCACTATCCCTCCTCTTCACGGGTCAGAACCATATCAATCTGTCCTCTCTGACTTTGTCTCCAGGACGTCTAACCTGGACTCTCCCTCTGATGTCTCCTTTCTAATCCTGTCCTTCCTCCTCACTCCCAGAGAACATCTGAACATCTTCAGCTCTGCCTCCTGTCTTCTGGTCAGAACCACCGTCTCTAAACCATCCAGCAGAGCTGCTCTCACCTCCATCTTGGAAACCTTTCCCTCGTCATCTGATGATCTGTGAGGTCATCAGTCTGTGTGGTCATGCAGTGAGACAATGATCCCCTAGAGACGAGTAAGTCCACATTTGAAGGTCCAGACTTTGTCCTGACCTCTTTGAGATGCTGGGGTGGACTTGAGAAAATCCGTTCCTGCTCACTAACCCTCAAGTGTTTCTGTACTGAAGCGGTTCTGGAGAGAAGAATGAGACGTAATTCCTCCACAAAGAGATTTGAAAAGGGTTCTAATCTTCACCACTAAGTCAGAACCTCCATGGACCCACTTGTCTGGTTCTGAAACATGTCGACACTCACCGATTCTGCAGACTCCAGGTGCGATCCTTCTGCTCGGCTCTTGCTTCTCCTCCTCAGACACCCGACTCTCTCTCTCCCTGCTTCTCGTTTCTCCTCCCCCTTTTCCATAAACACTCACACCCTCTCCCTCCCCCACAGCTCTTCTTCAGCTCACCTGCTCCCAGGTGAGACCCAAAGGTAAGAGGTGGAGTTAAGGCCGGGACTTTTTCTCCCTAAGATACCGAAGCACAAATCACTAAAAATTGAACAAAAATAAGCCAGTTGGATGAATTTAATCTAGTTTCTACAAATACAGGCAACAAAGAAGGGAACCTTTCAAATTAAAAGCACAGATATAGGCATTACCATCTAATAATACAGAAAAAGGATTAAGTCTGAATTATAAAATAATCTCTGCTTCTCTAAACAGTCATGCGTGGATTATAAGCGAGTCTGTTACTCTGATTATTGATTATGGGTGGGGCCTCAAAACAAGTCTCACTTTGTCTCTGGAGGCTCCAGAGACAAAGTGAGGAGGTTCTCGTCCGTCTGCAGGCTGCAGCTTGTCTCCGGTTCCCCTCAGGCAGCAGAAGCCGGTGACTCAACAGACAGAAAGACTCCACTCACTCAGCAGAACTTCAATCTAAGGCATGAAGTCAAAGGTTTTCTCAATAAACCCAACTCACTACCTGAAATGATTCAGGCGTAACGTGTGAAATGACACTCAGCGGTTCAGGACTTCCTCAGAGACGAAGAAGAAAAGGGTAACAGAGGAGCTTTTAGTTGATCATCTGGCACCTCTCTGGCATTTCAGCCTCTGCAACACGTGAGGACTGAGGACCTTCAGACACAAGCCTAGAGACACTTTCTGTCCACAGGAGAACGTCGGGGCAGTCTGAAGGAATATTTTGCAGAGAATTCATTTTCTCAAAGTGATGTTTGTCAACAACAGTTTGGTTTTGCATAAATTAATCTTATTTTTTAAGACAGGCATATTAAGCGTGGTTGAAATACAACCAACAAACTGTTTTCATGGATGACTTTAAACATTTGCCGGTGTCACACGGGCTTGAGCGCCGCTGTGTGCTCTGTCCCTCCACTTCTCTGCTGGCACTCTTCCTAAGGCCACCCGGGGGCTTTCGTGTCACACCACCGCAGAAAAATGTGACTGGGGAACAAGCGCTGGACCCCGCCCCCTGAACTACATCCCTTATCAGACTACTACAGTGTTACTCCGCCCCCTGAACTACATCCCTCATCAGACTACTAGAGTCTGACTCCGCCCCCTGAACATCATCCCTCATCAGACTACTACAGTCTGACTCCGCCCCCTGAACATCATCCCTCATCAGACTACTACAGTCTGACTCCGCCCCCTGAACATCATGCTTCATCGGAGACTACCACAGTCTGACTCCGCCCCCTGATCATCATCCCTCATCAGACTACTACAGTCTGACTCCGCCCCCTGAACATCATCCCTCATCAGACTACTACAGTCTGACTCCGCCCCCTGAAAATCATCCCTCATCAGACTACTACAGTCTGACTCCGCCACTTGAACATCATCCCCCATCAGACTACCACAGTCTGACTCCGCCCCCTGAACATCATCCCTCATCAGCGACGACTACAGACCTTCTCAGACGTGACGGGATGCTGAGCGCCACTTGCCGGTCGTAAGGAGACTGCCGTCAGACCCGACTTGACTCCGTGAGGGACTGAACAGATGATCAAACCCCTTCCTTTCGGCTATCCTTTCAATCTACTGATATTCACGACAGTCTCCAGATGCATTGTGGGTAACATTCTGCTCCACTCAGAGCAAAAATAGAAAACTCTTCTTTAGAAGAACTTGATTTATTTAGATGTAAACAGAAACAGGACGACAAACAAAGGAGTCAGTGGTGACGAGTCGACAACAGCCCCTTCAGCTCTGACA
Organism: Lophius americanus; assembly: GCA_037951165.1. NCBI lineage: Eukaryota > Metazoa > Chordata > Actinopteri > Lophiiformes > Lophiidae > Lophius > Lophius americanus. The sequence goes on along the minus strand of JBBDHG010000146.1, from coordinate 40,515 downwards.
GCACCGAGGAGGACGAGCGACCACGGGCATTCAGCAGCAACGTGAAGAACCTCCTCCACATCCTGGAGAGCATGAGTTCAAGCAGACTTAGTCCAGGTTTGCACTTGGAATATACCAGGTTTAGGTGATCTGAGACAGTACCTGTGTTCCTCTCCGCTGAACCTCTCCGCCGTCCAGCCACCATCGTTTCTAACAGCCACCATCCTGCTGTCAGTCAGGAGGAAGTGGACCGTTTCAGCCACACCCAGCAGGTCCACCTGACAGATGAAGAAAAGGGAAGGAGTTATATCAAACCCATCCTGCTACTGAAGGCGAGGAAAGGGTGTTTTATAGAGTACCAGCTGAGGCGGATCGTCGGGCTCCAGGAGACCCAGACTGACGTAATCCTGAGCTGACGGGACCTGCTTGACCGAAGTGATGTCCCGCTGGAGGTTCAGGTCCAACGAGGAGGACCAGTCCACTGGGAAGACCCAATCGGAACCTCTGGAGGACGAGAACGAGCATGCATTTCCCTATATGAACATGGACTGTTTCACTGTATGAACCTGGATTGTACCTACCTGTTACAGGCCAGGTTGTGTGGCTGCAGCGCTGCGTGCAGAAGCCTGCAGGAGTGCAGCTGTGACACCAGATTCAATAACCCAACGACCTGGCAGCTGACAAACGCCTCACTACATCCCGTCAGCTCCTGAGACACACAGAGGCGAAGATAGTCACTGCTCAGCCACAAAATTGCAACCACCGCGGGTGAATTCAGAATAACATCAACTATCATGGTTACCTGTCAGTGGGTGGGATATAGTATCTGGTTACCATGGATACCAGTCAGGGGGTGGGATTTGTTACCATGGATAGCAGTCAGGGGGTGGGGTATGTTACCTGGTTTCCAGTGTTACCGGTCAGTGGGTGGGATATATTACCTGGTTGTCGTTGACATATCAGGCAGCAGGTGAACATTTTTTGCTCTGATTGACGTTAGAATCAGGAAAAAAGAATCAGCGTGAAGATCTGAGAGACTCTGACATGGACCAGATTGTGATGTCTAGAGGACTGAGTCAGAAAATCTCCAGAACTACAAGTCTGGTTGGGTGCTCCAGTTCTTCAGTGGTTGGAAACATTCATGCTTCCGCTGCTGTCCACCACTGAGAGCTCCATGGTGGTTATAAAGTTGTGGTGAATCAGTATTTCTTTTCTCTCGTTTATGTTGTTCAAAAGTAGTTTGATTTTAGCATTCCTTTAATTTATTGAGAGACTAAATTGCCTAAAGATCCTTTTTCCCTCCAATGTTCAACACCAGTAATAATATCTAATATTGGACATATTCAGATACTTCTTTGTAAGGAAGGCGAGTGTGCAATCTGCCGCAGGAAGTGACTCACAGAGAGGAGCTGGCGGCTGGAGGTGGTGTATACAGTGATGCAACCATCCAGGAACAGGAAGCAGCGGACCAGAGGAAGATTGTGGGCGGAGTCTGGTGAGATGGTCTTCAGACACTGGAATTGATGGAAATCCCAAGGAACAGCAGCGTCATCCACCTGAGGCAGGAAACAGACCTGGTTACTTCCTGTTACCATGGAGACCAGCTGGGGCGATTTAAGATACACTATATCCTTCTAATCATTATGAATAATAATGGTTATTCAATAATGGTTAGAAATGTGTTTCTCTATGTTTAATAAATGAATATCACACCTGTATGCAAATGAAATCAGTAAAATAAGAATTTGTATGTTTGTCTGTATAATAATTGGTTATATAAATTTGTCCATAAATATCAAGTCCAGGTTCAGGCGGAGAAACAGTCCAGGTTTACGCCGCGAAACAGTCCAGGTTAGTTAATAAAGGGTCACCTTGATGAAGAGGGAGGTGTCCTCTTTGGTTCCTATGTAGATGGAGAAACTTCCTCCATCCTGGACTCTCGAGATGATGTGAAAAATCTCGCCCCCTGGTGGATGAAACACAGAAGCACCTTCAGACACAGCCCTAGTCTCACAGCCACGTTCTGAAAGCTCCTGAGAGAAGTCATAAAGGAGGAGCTGGACCCTCTGTTGGAGAGGTTCTAACAGTGGTTCCTTCTGAAACAAAACTCTAGAGGTGTAGACCACATATAAAGGTTCACGGACGCAGTGGGGCGTTTTTAGGAGACATCAGATAAATGTAAAACAATCATTCTAATGTGCTTCAGAGAAGATGATGTTCCGGCTCCAGGTTTCTCTCTTCGCTGTGACATCAGCTGAAAGGGGCTGATGATCAACTTTTCTCTTCAATCATGAGATTCGTAACGAATCATCAGCTACTTCACAGCCCAGGCTGCAGATGTGAAGAGCAGAAGGACATTCAGGTGTCTTCTCAAGGGAACACCTGAACTGTAACCTCCTGATGAGGATCATCTGTGAAGGCTTATCAGAAATGTTCTGAAGGTTTCTTATTTTCCACGAAAGAGTCAGGGACACTCGTGCGGGCGGGCTCAGACGTCATACGGCCACTTCATCTGACGGGTGATTGACGCTGGTCTACGCTGTCCATGAGGAGGAGGAGGATCTACCTCACAGTGTTCAGATGTTTCCTGGTTTCGATCACATTAAAATGTCGTCACTTTGCTCCTGTAAATGAGAGTTTAACATTCTTACATTTGATGGATGTCAGTTTCAATAGCTGGATAAATGAGATGAAGGACATCGATGCTTCGGGGTGTAATGACGGACGCCAGATGGTTAAAAGTCCTTACAAATGTAGGACCATTCAAACAGCCGAAGGCCCATTTTCCTTTCATCGCACTTATTTTCACAACGCCTTCCACAGCGGGCGTCGCTGCTTATCGGTTCACACATGGCGAGAGATGTGGCGCCGTCGCGAGTGATATTGAATCGAGGATGACCAGTTTCAAATGGGAGGAGCGGCCAATTTCGCTTCCTTGTGTTCAAAAAAGAAATGGGCGAGGAAATAACAGACAGACAGAAACAGACGGCGTGTAAACGCTGCGAGAGGGCGATGACCTCCACAAACAGCACCACCACCACGCGTGAGTCAAAACTCCATTTCCCTCAAAGTTGCCTCCTCGGGAGGTGGATGGAGGAAAAATTGATGGAGCCGCTGCGCCCACATCTAAAAGCCAGCCTCGCCGCCAGGGAGAAGCTGCTCAGCCGCAGGGGAGCGTGAGCGCGCAGAGGAGAGGAAAGGGAGTCGGGTTCCATTGAATTATGCATCCGTTCCACCTCAGAAAGGAGGAACAGTTAAAGGAATCTCTGGGTCATAATTCGTCCGTTGACTCATTCCGTTAGAAACGCTTCTCGTTAATCAAAGACGGTACTGATCCAATCGCCACATCAAGACCGAAGATTGAACTCCATCTGTTACCCAGCTCCAGAAAGCTCTGCTCCTCCACAGGAGGAAGTGGGCGGGACTCTGAGCAGAAGTTTGGGGAGGAAGTGACATCGCAGAGGTCCAGCAGTGTCCGCCGCAGGTCGGGTTCACAGGGATCCACGGCGCCACCACCTGGTAGAGAAAAGGCACAAGTGTTCAAACGGCAGCTCAGAGTAGACCAGTGAAGGTGGTCAAATGAAGAGCGGACAGCAGGGAGCGTGCCTTCATCAGCCATAATATTACAACCACTGACAGAAACGTGTGGGCCGTACGGGTCAACGTTGGACTGCTAGCCCACTACCAACTGATCCGGAATCTGCATTAGTACTCTCCGTGTCTAAATGAAGCTTCAGGCTCTGCTCACCAGCTGAGAGAGTGGTCTCCATCTCCTCCAGGTTTTCTCTAAGTTGATTGCAGCCTCCCTGTGAGGCCAGAGAGTTGGTCTCCAAACTTTTCTCCTGTATTGGACTCAGCTTCTTCTTGGCTTCAGACTTAGGTGTCTGAGAGATTATGGGGGGGAGGGTTTCCGCAGTAACCTGGTGGTCTTCGAGGGCACCTCCCTGATGATCTGATGATGAGATCAGGAAACAGAGATCAGCATGAAGCAACATCTTCTACAAACATCCTACTGATGGACGACTTTGATCATGTGACCATCGGCATATAAGGGTTCTATCTAGACGCTGAATGTTGACTTTCATGTCTTCTGACATGCTCACCTGGTCGTGGATACTGGATCTGCAGACAAAGGCCTCTCTCATCGGCACGGAGGAAAACATCATCCTGCAGCTGCTCTCTGTTGGAGAAAAGAAACGCGGAGAGTTCGATTCCTGCCGAGTCACAGAGAACATCAGGAGCTGCGTGGTTATTACCCAGCAGGCAGTGCAGCAGCAGACTTGGACTCATCATATATCTGGAAGAAGGCCGCTGCTGGACCAGAGTCCCTGATTTGAGAGGTGGGGCCTTCAGGAGTCACCTGCAGGGAGTGACAGTGACATCACCTGATTACTTTAAGGGGGTCCATCAGAGGGACGCTCACAGGTGTCATCACGCCTGAAGACACGAGGTCCCGGTCCAGGTTTCTCTGTAGGAGCGTCAGTCGTATCCATGGGCTACATACCTGTCCAGACCTGGACAACAGTAAAAGTTTCTTCTTCTCCTCCACCTCGTGATTCAGCTGTCCCTTCTGCATCTTCAGACGCCGGCGCTTCTCTGAACCAGGAGAAGAAAACAGGTCCAAAGTCAGCGAACGCGACACAAGGTCAGCGAAGGCATCAGGAAGTCAGTGAACGCATCAGGAGGTCAGTGAACGCACCATCCAGCTGCTGTTTTCTCATCTGTTGGTATCTCTCGGTTCTCAGCTCCTCGAAGCTGAACTCCGTTTCTCCTCTCATCAACAGCTCTTTACAGTAAGCACTCCTCTGGTTGGCCCCGCCCTCCTCCTCAGGCCCCGCCCCCCTGTTTAGATGCATCTGTAGTAAAGGATCGCTCTGACAGGTCAACCTACAGCGTATAGAGAAACAGGTTGAGGAGTAGGAGCAGATAGAACATGAAATAATTTCCTGGAATCATGACAGAATTGAAAAAATAAAAGTTTACAGTTTCATTTCTTCTCCTGAACATTCAGACTAACGACACTCACAGCGCGAAGTCAGACGATCCAGGAGGCATCACTTCAGCCATGACTGCACCTGAATCTGATGGACCAATCAGAGCACAGCGGCGTGGGTCATGATCAGTAATCAGACATGAACTAAAAGCTGGTTGACTCAGAGAAGACCCCCACACTCGGGGATTCCTGACATTCCAGGATCTCCTCACTCTGGAATCACTGACATTCCAGGACCTCCACACTCTGAATGTCAGTGATTCCAGAGTGAGTAGGGTGGAACGTTTGCAGCTGCTGTAAGGAGCGGTTGTGAGTTTGATTTTGGACATGGCTTGAATGAAAAAAGGGGACCGCTGGGTAAAGGTGGAGGTCCACAGATGGCCCTTCTACTTCATCAGCATCTCTGACAAGTCTCCAGTTCCTCACAGAGATGAGAAAAACAACCACTCACACCGACTAGTAACCAGTTCACCTCTACTGCATGGTCCTGGACGGTGTGAGGAAGCAGGAGAACCCACGCAACTAGAACATGGAAACTCCACACAGAGAGGCTCCACGACCTAAGGTGGATTTGAGACTGCAGCTTTCCCAGCGGGCCGACCGGGTCCCCCCATTCTAGTTGATCTTCCGCAAAATAAAATGAGTGTCACATTAATCCCTTCAAGTTTTAAGACGGAACGCAACAATTACTAAATATGGAGACAAATTCAAGTTATTTCACTGACTCAATTACTGGTAGAAGTTTCAATATTTAAAAGTAAAGCAGCTGATTTACTGATTTAAGAATAACTGGACATGATAGTTCTGTCTTTTCTTAAATCTGACTGTGACAAACTCATGAGCGCAGTTTTCAGCTGAAGCAGATGTTCCTTAAATAAATCCAGCCAGCAGGACAAGCAGACAAGTGAACCTGACTTTTAGTTTCTTCTTCATAAATCATGCGGCGTTTGTGAGCGGTATTGTAGATGATTTACTGTTGACTATAAATATAAGAGGCCCTTAATAATTGAAAAACTCCCATTGTGCAAGTATTGAAGTGTAAACAAAACATTCATCTTTGTAAATCATTAGTACGGTTTCAACAGTATAAAGTTAGTTTTTGTTTCAAATAGCTACTTAACTGGGTCAGAATGAATAACAGATTCGTTCTGTAATTAGAACGTTAGTGGCTGAAGAGTTAGCATAAAACAGAAATAACTTCATTAGTTTTTGCTAGCTAACGTCCCTAAATTGTCTATTTTAGCGTCCTTTCACACAAAGAACTACCTTAACTTTCAAATTATGATGTTTTTGTCCAACTGTCATTATAATAACACAATATGACAAATAAAGCTACTGTTTTCTTACCTTAAACTTCAGAAACCTCACCGATAAAAAAAAAACGATGTCAAATTTGTTTTTAAATTTCCTAACGAAGGCTCTGATTGGATGACATCAGACTTTCCGACTGATGTCACTTCCGTTTTTGATTCAACATATACCGCCCCTCCTGGCTGGAAGGTGAACCGCTTATTTATTCATATAAATAATGATGATACGTAAATATGATATATACATATTATTCATTATTTAATTAATACACTTATTGAACCCTAACATTCACTGATTTTTGGCTCTGATTTTTAAGAAAGCCAATTAGATTGTTAGATTATATAAAGATTTAACTTTCCTGCCACTGCCATCAAGAAATCAAACACCAAAATGTCATTAAGTATCCAATAAGAATGTGCAAATAGTCACTGTAGTGATCATAAAGTTCGACTTTTTGAATGAAAACCCAAACTATTGAGCCATAAACAGTCAAAAACATACAGAAATGTTGTTCATTTTTTTCTTTCTTCTTAAATAGCCATTTGAATATTAATAACAGAAGAGGTGTAAGTTGTAATATAAGAGGTATTTTTCACTGATATTTAGTTGTGACAGCATGTTGAAAACTATAAAAGTCAACCTAAATAAATAAATAATGGTCTCAGGTATTAGGACAGATAATATAAGACTGGTAAAGCATGCAGATAATTATTTTGTGTTTAATATCTGATCAATATGAAATCATTGATTCAGTTTTTTTAATTAGTCAGATATATGAATATATATTCTATGACAGACTGTTTCCAGTGTCGCCACACCTGTGTGACGTCACCGTCGCGCTGGTCTAATTGGCATGTTGAAGGAGTGTCTGTCTTAACTTCCTGTATATCAGGTGAGACATAACTGAGGAAGAGGAGGAACAACTAGCAAATACTCTTAATTCTGGCTGATTTTATCTTAAACGTTTTTATTTTCGAGCGCTTCTTCTGCCGACGCGGAAACTTTGACCGTTGAGCGGTAAGAGACGCGTCAGGAGGCGGTAAACTATTTTCTTCCTACTAATCTCACTCCTGACGGCAGTTAAGAATGCATCCATCCCCTTCTTCCCCACTGCTGCCTCCTGTCTTCTTCCTCCTCCTCCTCCCGCGGCACGCCGCGGCTGGATCAGACGCTTTCCGCTCCGGTCAGGGGAATTTCATGCTGGACGTGGAGGACGCGGTGAAGGACGGAGCGGCTCCGCTGGCCACCACGCGTGTGCGCACCGCGCAAGAGTGCCAACGCATTTGTTGCGTGGACCCGCGCTGCAACCTGGCGTTGGTAGAACCGACAGCCGCGGCAGCGACAGACAACCACACCTGTGTTCTGTTCAACTGCGTTCACAGGAACCGGTTCGTGTGCAGGGTCGTCTACCAGGTCGGATACCAGAGCTTCATCAGGGAGGACGTGTTCCTGAGATACCTGCAAGGACCTCAGGGATCAGGTGAGTCACTTGGACTCTTCTAAAGCAGCTGTGTCAAAGTCAATCACAGAGGGCCATGTTTGATCTCAGGTATCATGACAATCTATTCTTATTTTATCTACTAATTTTTATAGAATTCTGCACAAACCAAGGGAATTTGAAAATAGTCAAATTACAGATAATGTTATTAAGAAATCAGGATCATTCATTTGTATGACTCCCTCTCCATCCGCAGTTTCACGGAATTATTTCCAAAGAAACATTTTTATTCACAGGCGTCAACAACAACCAGGAAACTAAATGTTTCACGTTACATCAGAAATCGTTGTTTTTAATTAACAATATCGCCGGACAGGAACTTTAATGGCTGTTAGAAGGCCGGCTGGTGTAGCTGATCCTTTCTTCTGTCACAGTAAAACGAGAAAAGTCGACTGTTGCTCCTCGCGTCTGTTGAGGCGAGGAGCATCAACAGACGCGACACTGGAGCAATCCATCCCATAGACAGAGCCTCCGTCCTTTGGACAGTGACCCCACCCCCTTAGAGACTCATTCTTGGATCCAGCTAGACCTGACCCACCCAGACATGATCACCACAAGCCCAGTTCCACCACATCATCACTTCAGTAGACCTCTCCATGAGCAGGATGTTGTATCCTAGGTCTCACCAGCCGCACACTATGCCAAAATCAACAGAAGTCCCAGAACCTGGTTGAGATCCATCAGTCTGTGAAGGGTTCCAGAGCTGTTTATAAGGTTCTGGTTCTCCACAGAACCATAGTGAGACGAATCATCTACACATGGAGAAGACCTGGAACAATGGAGAACCTTAACAGAAGTGGACCACCTTCCGTAATTCCTCCAAGAACACGTTGAGGGTTCATTCAGGAAGTACCAGGAAATCAATAGACAACATCAAGTACTTGTAGGCCTCTCTCAACTCAGTAAAGGTCAGAGGTCATGGCTCCACTTTTCCAGTGACACTGGGCTAGAATGGCATCATGGGAGAGTAGTTAGGAGAAAAGCTGCTGCTGACCAAGGAGAACATGAAGACAGGTCTTCTCTGGACTGATGACTGAAAGTTGAGATGTATGAATCAGGGGTCCCGTTCCATCTGGTGGAAACCAGACCTGCTGCTTCAGTACCAAAGCACCCGCCATCATTGAGAGAAACATGGCTTTTACTGAAGAAGAATGTCAGGTCATCAGTCTGTGAGGTCATCAGTCTGTGAAGTCATAGAGTGAGACAAAGATCCTCAGCAGAAGAGGAAATTCTTCCATGGTGGACCTGAACTCCACTGAGATGCCGTGGTGGACCTCAACCCCTCTGAGATGTTGTGGTGGACCTGAACCCCTCTGAGATTTTGTGGTGGACCTGAGAAGATCCGTTCCTGCTCACTGACCCTTCAGTGTTTCTGCATGGAAGTGGTTCTGGAAAGAAGAGTGGGCCAAAAGTCCTCTAGTGACGTCAGAGACTGAGGACTGGTTTAGGTTTGTTTGGTTGTTGACGGATGAATCATTACAGATGGGCGTCTCTATCTGGACGCCCCCTACAGGCGTATCCTAGCAACAGTCATAAAAGTGTTGAATTGTTTGATGTTGTTCATCCAGTCGGATCTTTGATCATTGATTTAAATCCAAAAAGTGTGTCTTTGTGTCTCCAGGTAAGCAGGTTCCGCCCATCGCCATCGCAGGTCGTGACGTGGTCGTCCAGCCCTCAAGAACGGTGACACTGAATGGCATCGAGAGCCTGGCGATGGGACACGCCCACATCACAGACTACAGCTGGAGTCTGCATAGCGGAGACCACTCCGTCAAGATGGAGGTAAGAACCGCTAAGTCCCAGAAGGGCGGGGCTTATCACAGGTGGAGCCCAACGATGAGGATTTGCACAAGTTGTTATGTGTTATATGTTTTAAATAAAGATATTTCTGATGGTGCAGAAGATGAACCTACCTGACCAGGTGGAGCTCTCCAACCTGCAGCCCGGTTTCTACGTCTTCCAGCTGACCGTCACCGACTCCAACGGCCAATCAGACAACGCCAAGGTCTCCGTCCTCGTCCTCAGCCCCGAGCTGTCCAGCCGTGAGTGTTCATGGGAAATGTAGTCCTTGGACCAGTCTAAAAAATGATTGATCAGATGTTCTCTGATTTATAGACAGTTAAACAGAATGAAGTGTTTCTTTGTTGAGTGACTTCAGGTTTTTCAAACTAATGATCCACACCTCATCTCAAACCGGTCAGACTGGAATACCTGCCACACAAACAAATACACACAAACACACACACACACACACACATACATACACATACGAACAAACACACACACAAACACATGCAAACGCACGCACAGTCACACGCGCATACAAACACACGCACGCACACACAGAATCTGCCTTGGGCCCAGAGGCGTTGTGGGTAGTTGGCTCCCTTCTCAGATCGTGTGCTCTGAGTAGGGAGGGACTCTGAGGTCTTTATGGACATGTTACCATGGTTACCAGACACACCCTCTGCCGTGTGTTAATGATTACATCATCATTTAGAGGAAGGTCAGGATTCAATAGTAGTCCTACAAAGTCTGACCTTTGTTCACTGGCTGTCGTTCATGTTTCCTGCTACCAGCAGTTCCTGCATTTCCTCTGTGCAGTGCATTGTGGGAAAAAGCATCCAAGAGGACATAGCGAAAAATGGAAATGGCGTCTCTGTCTCTCCTTAAGAAATAAAAAAGAATATAAAATAACCACTGAGAAATAAAATATACTATCTCTTCATCCGACCATCCACATGCTGTAGAGCTTTTTAAAAACTATTTATTGCACTATTTCACTTTAGTTACAACAAGTGTTGCTGCCCCATTTCTTTGAAAATGTTTTCCGAGCCAATGCCACGTAATTTCCTTCCGACGAGTAATGTATGGTGTGAATTTGAATGACAAATAAAGTCTGTCTAAGTCTAGAGGAGCACGCGATCCACCTGACCAAACTACCTTCCTCCATCGCTCCATGGTCCAGTTCTGATGCTGAAGGGTCCATTGGAGGACCAAGGAATTTGGTCCCTGTTGATAGAGGTCACTGAACCGTCTGAGGCTTCACAGCCTCATGGGCAGCATGCCATGATGTCATGGTGTTGTCACTGTGCGTCTGACTCCTGTCTATCAGCTGACCTTCATGAGCGGTTCAGATTGGTGCTGGTATAAGAATCACAGGTTTGCGGGCTGAGGTGAGTTGAACTGAACCGTTGTTCTGTTTGATCTCCGTCAGGGTTCTGCCTGGTCCAGGAGAAGGTGGGTCTGTGTCGCGCCTCATTTCCTCGCTGGCGTTACGACGCACAGACAGACAGCTGCGTGGAGTTTGTGTTCGGAGGATGTAAGCCAAACAAGAACAACTTCCTGTCTGAGGACGAGTGTCTGTCCGCCTGCAAAGGGGTCAAAGGTGAGAAGCTCCCGCCATGAACAGAACGCATAGAGACAGAATGTAAAGATTTATAGAGGTTAAGTGTCGAGGAGCATATCAAACCGCTCAAACTGATTTGGTTTCATTATTTATTTTATTTTCATTAACTCTTTCATAAAAATAAACTATAAATAATCTTAATGCTCCACCGGCTCCTTCTACTCCTCCAGCTCCTCCTTCAGCTCCTTCACCTTATCTTTTATCTCTTCCATGTACTCCTGTAGGGTTTCCATCTACTCCCGCAGCTCCTCCGTCTTCTCTTTCATCTCTTCCATGTATTCCTTCAGCCCCTCCATCTACTCCTTCTCCAACTACTCCTTCTACTCCTCCATCTACTCCTCCAGCTCCTCCTTCTACTCTTGTTGCTTCTACTCCTTCAGCTCCTCCATCTACCTGGATCACAGAACTTGACCCATCGGATCACATCAACTTTTAATGCAATGTTGCCTGAGGGGTCAAAGGTCATTCCGTTTCGTTGTGTTTCTTTGTCAGCAGGACCGTCAGAGAGAGGCGCCCCCACGCCTGCTGGAGGTCAGTCCCATCATACACCCCTTTATATCTGCTATCTGCCCTGCTACATGCATACATTGTGTGTGTGTGTGTGTGTGTGTTTGTGTGTGTTCAGAGGTGTGTGACACAGCATGTCTGCCCAACCAGCTGATCTGCGACAGCGGCTGCTGTCTGGACAGAAGTCTGGAGTGTGATGGTGTGGAACACTGCAGCGACGGTTCCGACGAGGACCACTGCAGCAAACGTAAGACCCGCCCACACCTGAACCCTCATGTAGATCAGTAACCTCGGGTCGATCTTTGAAGAGGTGAGGACCTGATAACACAATAAAACCTTCAGCAGTAACTTTTGACCTCTTCCTCAGTAAATAACACCTTCAATCGCCTGCTGAATATCAACGTGAACCAAAGGAAAGGTCAGTTTCTTCATCCCCACACACCAGCTAGTACTAGACGCTTACACGCTAACTAAATGCTTACAAGCTACACGCTGACTAGACGCGACCAGCTACATGCTAACTAGACGCAACCAGCTATATGCTCACTCAGTCACTGCTAACGAGCTACACGCTAACTAAACAAAACAAGTTACACGCTAACTCAATGCTAACAAGCTACAGGCTAACTAAACAATACAATAGTACATAGTAACTAAAGTCCTCCAAACTATTACTTACTCAATGCTAAAACTATCTAAACGATAACAAGCTACTTGCTAACATGACCTCCCTACCCCCCAGCACAGTGCTCGGAGCCCCCCTTCACCGGGCCGTGCCGGGCGAGTCTGCCCCGCTGGTACTACAACCCCATGAACAGGAAGTGCCACACTTTCACCTATGGAGGCTGTCGAGCAAACGGAAACAACTTTGATGAAGAGAAGACGTGTAGCGAGAGCTGCGACGGGGTGACCGGTACGAATCCAGGATAATTAAATATTATCACACTGTGTCGTTTATGTTTCATAATCGTTTCACTGAAAACTAGATGACTACACAGACTAGAGAACAGAACCCCTCCAGTATAAAAGATCCAAAGAACAAGGCACAACAGTCCATCACGTCTCCCGGCGGACTTCGTTGAACTTGTTTGTAGCGATCATTATTCTGTCTTTACCGCTCAATCAGTTTGAGTTAAAATCAAGCTCTGCTGTGGTCCGGATCATTGAATGCTGGTACCATACACTTGAGTAGCGCCGCTGGGAACACGCTCACCAGGGATTATTCTGAAACAGTGTTTACAAGCAGCGGTAAACCCGAACGTCCTTACGAAGGACTGATTCTGCCCGCCTCTACAGGAATGAAATCTCATCTGTTCACAGGCATCGTTCTCTTTCTGATGACGCTTCTTTTCTGAATCTCTTCTGAACGAGGCCATCATGTAAACCCGCCTCCTGTCGACCATCAAACATGTGACAATTAGCGGACCATTAAGCGGAAAGGTGTAAGAAGATTGGCATTTAATTATCCAATCAGCATCAGCTGTGTCTGAGGTCACTGGTGGTTTAGTTCCGATCACATGGTCAGAATCCTGGACAGCTGTTGACGCCTGACTAGAATTCATCTGGAAGAAGTGAAAAGTGTACAAAAAATAATGACGTGTTTTTTGTGTTTTTTCTTGCAGAAGAGAATGTCTATTTCAAAGGTTTGTTTGAGCGTTATGAGCAGGAGGAAGAAAGCGACTCTGGTAAGAAAACTAGCCTCACCTTCGTCAAACTGATCACCTGACCCCCAAACACCATATGATCATGCAGGAAGTGAGATCACTGTCTCCTCCACAGGTAACATAGCACTGGCCGTTCTTTTGTCGGTGGCCATCTTGGCACTCCTGGCCATCCTCGCCTACTGCTTCCTGAAGAACAGGAAGAAGCGCTCCCACCAGCCCGTAAGTTCCGGCCCCCCCCATGAGGCACTGCCAGAGCAGGACACGCTGGTTTACAAGAGCACCACAAAACCCATATGACATCACTGAGCCTGCATGACATCATGAACGGGCCTGCATGACATCATCAATGGCCTGTATGACATCACCAAACTTTTACGACATCACCATTGTCGCCATAATCATGTGACTTTTCATCCGACGCTATCATCAGGTCAACTTAAGGGATTCCCATCTGTCGCTAATTAGCCCAAATTAGATTAACGTTGTAAACTAATGATGTAATTTCTCTTTGTTGTTTACACTCAACATAATAATAGCTGCATAACTTCCCCCCATTGTCAGATTTTAGATAGAAAGTCAGCGTTCTGCAAGCTAAAGAGGCGTGTCATATTATGTGGCAGCATTTATTTAAAATCTTACCTGTGTGTCTAGCAGCTCTTTGTAAATAATGAAACAACATGGCAATGAGAATCATTTAACGTCCCTGTTACACGATGGCTGATGTGTATGGAGGCTAAAGACCTCCACATGTGCTACTAGCTGCAAACTGCTATAAGCTGCTACTTGATATTAGCTGCTAACTGCTGCCAGCTGCAAATTGGCTATCAGCTGGTAACTTGCTACTAGCTGCTTTTTAAATCTCCCATTAGTTAGATAACTCATCATCAAAAGGTCGCACCCCTTCCTGTCCCACGCAGCTTCTTCAGGAAGTTGTACCTTTGGTGAAACCTGCAGGAAGATACGATTCCCCTTCAGATCTGCAGAATAAACTGGCGGTGGTTATCACAAGTCCTCCGAGCTGTTGGCTCCTTTCATGTCATCCTTTAATGCGATATAAATCTGATTTTCCTTTGAAGGCTGCCTGATGAAAAACCAGATTTTCTGAATCACATTTGAGTCACCTTCATGATTGGAGGCAGATGGGTTTCCTGTTCCTGAAGTGGAACAGGAAACTGCTATCTGTCAGAGGGTGTTGATGACGCCAATGACGCTCCTATCGTTGGTTCAGTAGACGTTGGACCGACCCGTCTGAAACCTAGCTGTCGGTTTGACGCTGTTAGTCGCTCTGCCGTTGCTCGGAGGCGATGATCCACAAGAAGAAGGAACAAGAAGATCCAGAACCATGAGATGTAATGTAGGACCAACTTTAGCGCATTGATCCTTCTGCATAAAGGTTTGTTGGATAAACGTGATCTTCACGGAGACAAGAGCCCATGTCAGCAACCACGTCCATCAAAGACGAGATATTGCTAGCAACAAGAAAACGTCTCGCTAACGCTGAGAATGAAGTTCATGATTCTCCATTCCGCACAAAAACAGACGTCGTCACAAATCATGGCATGTGAGACGAGGTGCACGTCATCAGTGAGGTATCGGGGGAGGAGCTTATGGTAGCTGAATACGAACGCCTGTACGAGTAGACTTTGAGCAACTGAAGAGAACGGATGGAGTTTTTCCTGTTAGTGAGGTCGACAGGAAGTAGAGGGATGGAGTGTTTCCTGTCGGTGACATCAGCAGGAAGTAGAGGGATGGAGTGTTTCCTGTCAGTGACATCAGCAGGAAGTAAAGGGGTTATGTGTTTCTGGTCAGTGACATCAGCAAGAAGTAAAGGGGTTATGTGTTTTCCTGTCAGTGACATCAGCAGGAAGTAGAGGGGTAATGTGTTTTCCTGTCAGTGATGTCAACAGGAAGTAGGGGGCACCAAATCAGACGTTCTTGACGGACATGAAGCATCCAGACATGGATGCCTAGTGACGCCAGTAAAGAATCCCGCCGTGACATTCATGTGAGTGAAGTGAAAATATGCGTCGCTTTCACACTTACTGATGTTCCGCCAGAACTGCGTCGATTACTGTCCACCATTTTTCTGTTGTGGCTTTTGTGGTCACGGCTGTGTTGCATTGTGGGATTCTGCTGGCATTATACTAATATAATGTCTAAACATTTCATGAACTATTGGTCTGACACTAAAAAACATCACACCCTATTTAAGCATAATGAAAATAGAACAGTTACATGGAACGCTAACAAGGTATGCTAGCATAGAATGAGGATGTTAGCATCAAAGCCTTTGATTGTTATTTTTCTCCCAGTCTCCTGACATTTAAATAATGTTTCTGCTGCACTGGTTTTAAAGAATATTCTCCACACCAGCAGAAATAAATTCTTATTATTTGGGAAACTTTTAAACAAGACAAGTTACATGATTTAATGAGAAGTTTTTTACTGTGTTGGTTGTTCAGGTAGTTTAACATTTTCATGAATTTTGTGTGTTTGGTTCTCGTTCAGAGATAAAATGAGAGAAACTGTAAATATGAACTTTGATTGATTTCAGGCTTTACATTTCTGCTGTGTCATTATTTCTTATGTTGTTTGTTTTATCTTTGGGGCTGTTTGTTTGTGCTGTGTCATCATTTCATATGTTTTTTATCTTTCAATAAAGTCATCTGGGAACAAAGAAACAGATATTCTTCTCTCCTTTTAATAAGCATATCGTTTGTGAAGCCTCTCCGTGACTGGTGTCTAGTACTTGAGTAAATGTACTCGGATACATTCCTGCTTGTTGTGTGACGGGCTGAAACTCGTCTGCTGAGTCACTGATGTTGAAACTGGTTTTTGTTTTGACAAAAAACAGTTTTGTTTTTTCATCAAAGCCTCCTCAGGCTCACATTTAGCTAGTTTCATATTTTACACACACATAATTTCTATTTCATAATTCCATTTTCACTATAAGTGGCATTTTATTTCATTGAACACGGATATTTTTTCATGTTTTCATGTTGAATGTCTCATTATATATTGTTGTTATTATTGCTTTGCTGTCGAAACTGAGGGGATGTGAAGGCTGATGTTTTTTCAGCCGACGGTTTGACGTCGGACCCCACATCTGTGGAACCATCTGCTGAGTCGGCGCTCTCCTTCTTCAGAAGACAAACATTCTCTGATATGATCTCAACTTTTCATTTCCATCTTTTTTTCTCTACATTTGAAAACATTTATTTGAAAGTTTTTTTTAAATCATATAGAACATGTAAATTGTTGTATTTAATATGCTAATTGTTTTGCCTTGATTTATGTTATATCGACTTTTGTCTATTTTATTTGTGAAGAATGATTCCAGTTATTCATCTGAGCTTCACTTCCTTTCCCCAGTTTTTCAGCTTTATTTTTCTCCTCCACCACGTTTGGCTCTGACATCTTTAGTTACTGATTACTTCACAGATTGTAATTATGGACACGTTTTCGATTCAGGACTTTAACTTTTGAAGAAATATTATAGCGGTGCTGGAAAGAGTACTTGGATCCTTTACTTGAGTAGAAGTACTCATACAGTACTGTGGAAGTACTCAAGGTTCAAAGGTGAAAGTACCTATTCATGGTTTTCTTTTACGGTAATAGATTACTGTTACTGCTGCAGTTCAGATGTGAGATACGTGGTTTTCACTGGACAGGAAATGTTTGAAAAAGTGTAATCTGAAAAGTAACTAAAGCTGTCAGACAAATGTAATGCAGTAGAAAGTTGAATACTTTTATAAGATAAATGATAGAGCAAAATAATAAAGTAGCTTCAAATGGATATAATTGAGTAAATAATAATTACCTCAAATTTATACTTAAGAGGCAGTGTTTGAGTAAATGTACTTAGTTACTGTCCACCACTGCATCTCTGCGGGACCCTAGAAGGCTGCGCATGCGCAGACGGTTGGAAATGAAGCAGCAGACAGATTTAGCTGCAGACACTGACAGACAGCTTTTGTTGCAGACAAACAGTTTGGATGTAGACAGATAGGAGGGAGAATCTTCTGCAGAGAAAACCTCAGGATCTTTGTGGAGGAAACTTTACAACATTTAAAAGCTTTTTGAATCTCAACAGAGGTGAGTTCAAACTCCTCGCACCTTCACTTTGATCCAGGAATCTTTCCCCGACAGACAGAAACATTAAAGTGTTATTTCTAAACCATTCAGACTTAACGTCACCCTGATGTTGAAAAATTGTGTGATTTTTCGATTAGATAACTTTATTCCCTACTTTGAGCTGTTATTATACACGGAAGTGTTTCTAAGCAGCGTCTCTGTCTGCAGCAGACACTCCCGAAATTCACCAAGTTAGATCCAACCGATAGTTTTGATCTTTCTGCGGATTCATATCAACTTTTATTCCGATTGAATCTCAGTATTGTTAAATAAAGTTTGCTCGCTCCTACTTTCGCCTCCTTTATGCGGGTTTGTCATTCAGAACTCTTTAAGAAAATCTTCACATTTAAGGATTATTTAATATTCATGGAAATAAAACCATATTGTTATGTCAACCATAATGACAATTTAGCTTAAAAAAGGTCCATTTTTTATTCGGATTCAATTTCATACTGGTTGAAGCATGGGATCTTTGCTTATCAAAGCTTTTACCGGGTGTGACTCAACCAAAACACGCACCGACCAGTGGCCGCGAGCTGGCGCCGAAGTGGGGAGAGCAAAGTCCGAACTCTACGCAGATTTGATCAGACTAAGAGCTGATTCAGCTATTACGCCGAATTAAACGGCGCATTCGAAAGAATTAGAAAACCAAATTGTCTGCGTTTGTTGATGGTTTTATATCTTATAAAAAGCACGAGTAACTTGTATTAACAGATTCTCCAATGTGTATAAGTGTGCGAGCAGATAGGCAGGAGAGAAATTTGGATGCTGTCAGATGATTTCACAACACAGGGAATTTAATTATTCCTGAGTGTAATGTTATGATAGTGTGTGATTTATCTGAAGTAAATCTACTCCATCCCAAAAGAGGAGGTAACTCTTTAAATCATCAATAAACCAGTACGTGTGGATGTCAATCATTGATGACATTCACAAAGTTGTGTGTCATCAACATCAGAGATTCTTATCATGAATTCTATTCAAACGACACGCCTCTAAAATTTCCGCCCACAAAGTACCGAAAAACTTGTGTCATGTTCAAAAACACCTGATGGGACTATTCCACAGGTGAAAAGGCTCATGGGAAATAGGTGAAGGTACCATGAAGGAGCATGAAGCTTCATCAGGGTTCTTCAGTCCCGACCTCAGCCTCCGCTGCAGCTTCAGTTTGTTGTTTCGCCCTCAGCATCATCTGTCAGACGGCTGATAAACAAACTTCCTCGTTTCACCCCCGTGTGTGTGTGTGTGCGTGTGTGTGACAGTGTCATGCCTGATGGACCTCTCGGCTCCACCAATGAAGCTCCAATTGATGACGGTAAGAAATGTATCAGAAGTTACTCCTCAAACAGAAATAAAACCAGAGCTGCAGACATCACTCCATCAGAACCAAGTCAGAACCAAGTCAGTTCAGACTCTCAGGATTTCGGCTTTTTCTCCTTGTTGGTCATTAGTGAAGAATCTTTGAGTTTTGGACTATTGGTTGGGCAGAACCAGGAGTCTGAAAACGAGACTTTCTGCTTGGAGAGTTTGTGATGAGGCATCTTCACTATTTTATTTTATTTAAATTTAAGACCTGGTGAATCACAATGACAAATGTCCAAAAATCAGTTCAAACCTTCATGTCTGAAAAGATGCCAAACAATATTTCAAACTATTCTAACCCAAATATGTTTGATTCTCTTCCCCAGGCTCTTAGACTTTGAGCAGGGCATTATCTTAAACATACGTTGTTGCATTATTTCCTCTTCCTCTCCAGTATAAAACATCCATGTTTATCGTTAAGTCCGTCTAGGTAAATGTTTTCATGTTATATGTTGTTATAAGTTCAAAACAGTTTCTCTTGAGAATGAGACCTGGGACTCAATGACATTACCTGTATAAATAAAGGTTCAATTAAAAAAAACACTAAAACACAGCTATAAATGCTAAAGTTAGCCAATGTTTGATATCGTCACTAAAGGTGAGGAGGTCAGCTAGCATAGCTCCAGAGTGTCGGAACTGCTGGAGGTTCTGCAAAGTCCTGGAGATGCTGGAATCATCCAGAGAGAGAGCAGCGTCAGGGGGAAACAGGATTTAGAATTAAACTCTCCTTGTTTTATAGTTTATTACAAACAGCTGACGAACAGCAGATGTTGTCAGTAAACACACGATGTCACTGGATCACCTGTCCACCATCCCTCCTCCACGCACAGCCACCAGGATACTTTCACCTGAAACCAGTGAAAACATGAACGCCGTCATCTCAGCGACTGGACCTGTTTGGTATTGGCTCGGTGAAGGCCACTGGACCAGAGAGGTTCAGCAGAAGGTCAGAATGTTCGGAATCCAACATGGGGGTGGGAAAGCCCCCTAAAGAAAACGTGCCATCAAAGGCAGTTGGGAAAAAAGAAAAAACTGGCTCCGCCCCTTCAACCAAAGCTTCATCCAAATTGAATTTATTGTTGACCCCGAATATATTCAGTAGTTTTTATGACAAACCCACAAAAAAACAGTACAATAGTAATAAAGATGACAACAACAATAATAATGATAATGATGTAATAATAAAAATTAATAATGATAATGATAATAATTGAAATGATAATTATAATGATGATGATGATAATGATAATAATAATAAAACTAATAATAATTATGATGCTAATAATAATGATAATACTAATAATGATGATAATAATAATACTAATAATAAAATAATGATAATAATAATAAAACTAATAATAATTATGATGCTAATAATAATGATAATACTAATAATGATGATAATAATAATACTAATAATAAAAATAATGATACAACTAACAATAAAAATAAGGATATGATAATACTAATAAAGATGATAACGATAATAATAACAATTAATAATGATGATTATAATAATGATAATTATAATGATAATAATAATTATAATTATACTACTAATAATGATGATAATACTTATTATAAAAATGATGATAATAATAATGATTAAAATGATAATGCTAATAATGCTAATAAGAATGATGATGATGATGATGATAATACTACTAATGACTATAATGCTAATAATGATGATACTTATAAAGATAATATTAATAATAATATTAGTCATAATTGTGATAATAGATTAAACATTGGGATGTTTACATAAAAGTACAATTGAAGAAACAGGAATGGTGATCATTAAAAATACAAACTATAAAAGTGTATCACAGCCTAGATGTAAATGGTGACAACGGACAGGTCCGTGTCTCTGCGTGACAGGAAGTCATCAGCAGGTGTCGTCTGATTCCCTCTGCTCCTCACACTGAGACTAATTGGATTAAGTCCCGCCCCCTCCTCTCAGAGCTGCAGGTAGACATAAACACATCTCTACAGACCTCAGCACAATCAGGACTGAAGGAACCGGGTTCTACTTGGTCTTTAGTCTCTCTGCCCTGTGCTACGTTTAAGGTAAGCTTGGATTTTACCGCTTCTTCACAGAGAGGTTTTATTAATTTATTTACTGTGTTGTCATCTGCTCTGATTGATGACTGTCAGCGAGGAACTGCTCGTCATATTTCCACCGTCAGAAGAGAGGTCGTGTGGACTCTCAGGATCTGCCTGCTGATTGGTTCACGGGGAGTTTGATAGACATGATTTAACATCTGATCTGGAGTCTGTTCTCTGACTGCAGATACATGTCCTGAATGTCACAGCTATGGCCCAAGAGGCTCATGGGTAATGTAGTATTTGGTCTAAAAATTTGCTTGAATCTGAGGCTCCGCCTACCATAACCTGAGGGTTGTTTCTGGATGTCAGCAGGTGTGTGCTTGTGACTGTGGTTGTGTGTTTGTGTCACTGTGGTCGTGTGTTTGTGTGCGTGTGACACTGGTTGTGTGTTTGTTTGTGTGTGTGACATGACGTTTCCATAACCAAATTCCGATGTGAGCATGCCCTAAAAACTTTAGATAGGGGGATATCAGCCATAACATTATAGCCACATGTCTTGTATTGGTTATAATGTTATGGCTCACTGGTGTTAGGGCTTCTTGTTAGATTATAGTGACATCGTCATAATGTTGTAACGATACAACCACTAATGACCTCACAGTGATGCGACCATAGACGAGGAACTCCCTTCGACCAACGCCGTTCTCCATTTCCTATCAGCCTGAAAGAGCAGCTTTAGCCTGATTTCTGAGGGAATCTGGGAATTCTGCCGGGTCTGCAGATTCATTCAGGGACGAGCTGGCTGCTGGGAAACCAGGGGTTAATCCTCCCACAGCGAGGCATTCGAGGCACGCAGAAACTCTGGCACTCCTCCCTGATAATCCATCCCCACTTCAGTGGGGGAGCAGGTGAGCGGGTCAGCGGCTGATAACGGATCAGACAGGAAGTGATGCGTGTTCGGCACTAAATGTTTCCTCCTGAGTTACTGCAGGGCGGAGAAACAAACTGGAATATCCTTGATTGGACTGAATTTTTCCTTTTAGCTCCATTCCTTCAATCTGACATCAAATATTATATTTTTAAATTATTTTTCAATTTCATTAAAGAAAACAACATCAGTCCTGATCAGAACTATTTAATGTTTATTTTCATTCAGGAAAAGCAGTTTGTTCCTCTGCATGACCTTTGACCCCGGCGAAACTCATGACAAGAAACACAGACGGAAATATGTATGAAATCCTGAGTGATATAAATAGATTCATAGTTTAAGTAGATTCTCGTGTGTATCGAGCCTTTAAAAAAAAAAGTAAACCTGCGGCGCAGATTGTCCGTGTGAATTTTAACAGCTGATGATAACTCATGTATCTACACTGGAGATGGGAGGGAGGAAGGCAGGAAAAGGGGTCAGCATCAAAGTCTGGTCAGTACCTCAGAGAGGTTCTGCTCTGACTAACGTTACATTGTTATCCATGAGGAGGTACTGTGTTGTAAACTCGGCAGAAATGTTATTTTAACATCAACATCATCTGACGTAACGTTAAAAGTGGAAACTCCTCGATGCCGGATTTTAGTCTGAAATCCCAGATGCACTAATAGTCAGAGACCTTCATCAGAGGTTTATGTTATCTCGTCTGCTTGTGAGCAGGACGACAGAAAAACTTCAGGACGGACTTGCGTGACATTTCTTCCCGGTAGGTTTTGGTAAATCTTAGAGGTTGATTACATTTCGGTTGTTGTGTTTTATACTACAGAGGAACAGGAAATGATGCAACAATGTCTGTTAAAGAGAGGAGTTTTTTTGTCGTTTACTCATGTTTAACTCTCTTGGTGGAGTTTTTTTTAACTAAAATTACTTTTAACTGTAATACATTTGTTACTAAAATCAGATGATTGTGGATCAGTTTTTTCAAATAGATTAATAATTATTTGTTGAAAATATAAGACAGAAATAATGACAGTAGTAATAGATTATTAATTTAAAACACAAAAGTAAATATAAAACAATCTTTGAGGTTTGTTTGACGTTGTTGATTCTCCCTGATGGACAACCACTGAGACGCTTCATGCCGAGGTTGAATGTGAACGTGTCATCATACTTTTGGCCAATATCGTGCGTTTGACGATGAACCATGAAGCTGTGACGGGATCAGACGGGTGTCCACGCGTCCGTAGGTCCTGAAGTCACAACATGAACGTGTCTCATCAGGAGAGACATCGTGGTTACAGACCGCTGTTGTGTCCCCCGAACAGTCGACCATTATCTTCTTCTGACCCCGCCCCTCCGAGACGCTCAGTGACACTAACAAACAAACGCACAATCAGTGTGATTCACACGGAGTCTGAAAGTGTGCGAAAGCAGCAGCATCACATGATGGACTCGCCTCCAGAGGCTCAGACGGGTCATTCCGGAGGATCTGAGGGGTTTGATGTCACAGAACCGAGTACTACTTCAACCGACCCGGAATACCCAGGAAAACCTGCAGTTCTGGAGATTTTGTGACCCAGTCCTCTCTGGTGCTTGTCGAACTCTGTCATATCCTTTCGCTGGTCCATGTTTCATGCTTCCATGTATGACGTTGCTCTAGTTTCTCTGTGATGTAATGACGCATCTATAGTGGCTCTGTGTAGCTATAGTTTATTTCTTCTGGTTGTTTCTTCTGGTTGTTTCACAAGTTTAGTCATGTTGTTTTATTTCAGTGTTTTTATTTTTTTATTTCAATTTAGTCTCTTTGGTTTATTTTGGTTTAGTCTGGTTGGTTTATATCGGTTTAGTCTTGTTGTAATATCAGTTTAGTCTGGTTGTTGTATTTCGGTTTAGTCTGGTAGGTTTATTTCATTTTAGTTTGGTTGGTTTATATCGGTTTAGTCTTATCGTAATTTCGGTTTAGTCTGGTTGTTTTACTTGGGTTTAGTCTGGTTCTTTTATTTCGGTTTAGTCTGGTTGGTTTATTTAATTTTAGTGTGGTTGGTTTATATCAGTTTAGTCTTGTTGTAATATCAGTTTAGTCTGGTTCTTTTATTTCGGTTTATTTTGGTTGGTTTATTTAATTTTAGTCTGGTTGGTTTATATCGGTTTAGTCTTGTTGTAATATCAGTTTAGTCTGGTTGTTTTATTTGGTTTAGTCTGGTTCTTTTATTTCGGTTTATTCTGAGATCAACGAGGAGGGGTCAAACACTTTTTTCCAGCGCTGTATTTGATCCTAGCGGGACTCTGAGATCTGAAAGTGAAAAAAAAATTTCATTATCACTTCTTTCCCCCTTCTTTTCTTCCCTCTGTGTGTCTCCTCCTCCCTCCCTCCTCGTCAGCTCCTCCTCCTCCTGGTTTCCTGCTTCATGCCTCAGTAGATGAAGTTTATTTCCTGAGGGGCTTCAGGCGTATCTGTGGCTGT
This sequence comes from Lophius americanus, assembly GCA_037951165.1. NCBI lineage: Eukaryota > Metazoa > Chordata > Actinopteri > Lophiiformes > Lophiidae > Lophius > Lophius americanus. The sequence continues at coordinate 16,220 of JBBDHG010000146.1, read as the reverse complement.
GGGAATTTTCTCCGTCAGAGAGGCAGTGTTAGTTGTGTGCGGGGAAACAGGGGCTGATGGGGTATCAGAGGAGCATGTGGCGCAGCCTGGCTGGAGGAGGTGCAAATGGAGGTGATGTAGTCGTGGTGAGGTGTTCATGCTCAGAGGAGGAGGTGAAGATCTCCTTTAGGAGCATCAGGGAGGAGCGGCGGCTCAGCAGAGCGTTTGTCCGCCGCTGGTTCGGTGAGTCGCTGCAGAAGCTGCTGGATGTCAGGAGTTTTATTCCATCGTCTCTTAAAATGTTGGAAATATTCAGTTTGGTTGAAGACGAGACATTAGACGACTTTAAAAAAACTTATTTGAAGTTAATAACTTTAAACGGTTTCTGTGGTCTTCAATACTGAGATTAAATAGTCAAAAAAAACTTTTGGACTATTTAAGAAGCTTTTTTATGAATAAACGAATATTTTTTAGCTTATCATATTTTAAAATGGTTCAGTTTCATTTACTGGTAAAATTTAGGTGAAGTATTTTTGAAATATTAAATACATAAACATATCAATGTTTTGAAATACAACCTTTTTTCTAACTAAATGTTTTTACAGCTCAGTTTGCTTTATTTGACTTTTCTTCTACTAACAAGCGTTTCTAACTGTCAGACATCTGATCATAAACGGCTGCAGAGGTCAAAGTTCACCCGCGTGTGTTTGAATGTTGCACTGAGAGCTGACTGGCCGACTCTATCCATTAACTCACTTCCTGCTGCAGACTCCACGATGACATCACACTAGTGTTCCGTGTGTGTGTGTGTGTGTGTGTGTGTGTGTGTGTGTGTGTGTGTGTGTGTGTGTGTGTGTGTGTGTGTGTGTGTGTGTGTGTGTGTGTGTGTGTGTGTGTGTGTGTGTGGTGTGTGTGCGTTTTTTTTTACCGGTCTGCAGTTTGAAATGGTTTTCATTCAAACACACACACACACACACACACATACATTCTCTACTACATGCAGCGGAAGCTAAATCAGCTGTTTTTAGATTCTAACAGCTTTTGTCTGATGCAGAATAAAAACCTGATTACAAAGCTAGAGGCACTAACAGATAAACTCGGATGACTGTTAAGAAATCAACATGAAAAGAGAACTAAAGAATTCTATTAAAACTTTTAGTATGATTAAATAAACACTGATCAGCCATAACATTCTAACCACCGATGGAAAGAATAATGTTGACGATCGGTGGATGGGATATGTTACCAGAGTTACCTGTCAGGTAGGAGATGGTACCATGATTGATGATGCATTATGGGTATAAAGAAGACAAGCTGGGGGAGGTAGGTTGATGCTTTGGACGGTGTTCTGCAAGTCCAGACCTCCACGGTTCAGAACTGTTCTGGTGGCCAATGATAGGCAGGTGTTTATAGTGTTATGGCTGATCAGTGGATTTCGTTGTCACTCATTGGAAATAAGGACCTTTGAATATCAGCGTGGTCAGGCTACCAAATGTTATTTAATGTGGCTTTAGTTGAAGTGATAAAATATTTCACTTTAAAACCTTTAATAGCAGTTACTACAGAATCTTCTTTTGTGGTTATCTTCTCTCTGTTTCAGGTCAGCTGTCGGTGTCTCTGTTGTTGAGATTTTTAACCAAGCCTACTAAGGAGTGGTTAGCGGGTATGTTTGCTAACACCGTCTCAAAGCTAACAGCGGCCGTCCTGAGCAGCGATGGTGTGGAAGTGTTTTACAGAACGCTTTAAAAATTAGCATTAGCTTAAAGAAATGTCAGGTCTTTAGTCACAAAATGTATTTGTGGATCTTGTTTAAGAGTAAACATGCTAACAGTATCTAACCTGTTATCCTATAGGTCAGGGGGCTCAAACTCAAACACAGAGGGGGTCAAAATTAAAGATGGGGTCCACATCGAGGTCCGATCAGAACCCAAAGTGTCCTTTTGGTTCTGGGCTTTATGACAATTTGATTATTTTATTTACACATTCTATAGAATTATGAAAAAACAACAGAATAGAAAAGAATAGATTCATAATAGATGATGGTTTGTCTCCGTCTCTCAGAGTTTCACAGAATCATTTAGTTTTTATTCATCGACAACCAGAAAACTTTATTTTACAATTTAAAACTTACATCTAACATCAATCGGTTTCTAAACTTTAAATGTTTGTTGGTGAACGTCTGGAATAATTCAGACATTTCAGTCTTCTGTCACAATAAAGAGTAAAAGGAGAAAAGAGTCGTGAACAGAATAAAGGAGTATTTCACATTAAATGTGAACAACTTCAGGTTTTCTTGTTTCGGACGCAGCAGCGCCGACACACGTGTAACGGCTGGAGGACGAGAACGCACCGCCTCACTTACTGAAAACGTGCGTTCTGTTAACTAATACGTTTATTATTTATCGTTCTAAAAAAGGATGAACTCCATCTCCCCCAGTTCTCCCTAGCACCTCCTCCAAGGAGGAGTCGGAGGTTTATCAGTCTGGATGAACGCCCATGTCTGATAACAGAAGGGAGAAGCGCTGGCTATCGCAGTGCATTCTGGGACTTGTAGTGTCTCTGGTGTTTTTACTGTAGACCAGCGGGACAGTTATACAGATTAAATATTTTAAGTCACCTTAATATAAATGATGACTTCCTGTAGCTGAAACTAGCTCGCTAGGCTAGCTAACATAAAACAAACATTTAAAAAAACTAAAAATTTGTATCTCAACAAGGTTAACCGCGCTAGCAAGTTGGGTTACAAATAATTATCCCAAGCTGCAATTAATGATTATGTTTATTTACAACATATGAGGACAGAATTTTATTTTATTCTTTTTACTTGTTTCCCTTTTTAAATTATTTACAGTTTAACAAATAATTGAAAAATGTTTTTATATATGTCTCTTTGCAGTTTAGGCCAAAACTGTTTTACTCGTCAGCTCTAAAGTTGTTTATATTTGCAATAGTCTTCTAAAAACAAAATAACATTTAAATAATATGAATAAATTCTGCCTGAAAAGTTTGGTTTTATAGTTTCTTCCGGGGGGATTTTCCCACCGCTGCTCACAGACCGCCGTCTAACTGCATTTAAATCAAGTCACAGCCGAGGGATCAAAGTAAAGAGACTGTTAATGACTCGAATCACAACTAACCACCAATCAGTCCGTCTGAACGAGGAGGGTCATGTGATCAGATGGGATGACAGATTTACGGTGGAGGGTCCGTCTGATTGGATGTTTGTGGTGTCATGTGATTTGTTGATGGACAGGCAGATCAAACTTCATTCCAAAAGGGTTCGTTGAACTGATGACATCATCGGCTCAGCCCGATATCGTTCCGCCGTCCTGAGGAGAGTTGTTCATATTCAGGTGTTCCTCTCCATTTCCTTGAAGGGGTCCTGTGTCGTACCCCTGACCCATCTCAGTGGACTGAATGTTACCGGGCTGGGGTCTGACTTTTGACCAGATGTTATCTGGTTAAAGTCAGACTAACAGTGAGCTGAAATTCAAGTCTGAAGTAAATCTGCTGGCAGCAGAATATACTTAAAGGAGCAGTTCACCTGAAAATGAAAGTTCAGCCGTTAGTTACTGTCGGGTGAAGTTTCTTTGTACAGAAACTTTTCCGGAGCTTCCTCACTGACGTCCTGATGTGTGAACTCTGAATTTGGTGTGAATGCAGCTTCAGAAAGGTCACCTGACCTTCCATCAACATAGAGATGAGCGGACCTGTTATTTGGTGCTGACTGGAGCCTTAAAGGCACCAGAGGCTGCAGAGATGGGTTCAACTGACGGATCCTTCCTCTTATATTCGTAGTCCTTCTCTGTGACGGCGAGGTTTGGGGCTCCGCTGCTTTTTGTTGTTCTAAATAATAAGTCCAATCGTCCGCGGGTCAAAACGCAGGAACAACTTGAAACGGCAAATTCGTCTCCAGACGTCTGGATCAACATGGCCGCATCCTCATGGACCCATTTTCTACACAAAGATCAAAAAATATATATTTTACTTCCTGCTGAAAGAACACTCTTTCTGAAAGAAAAACAGATCTGAATGTTTTATTCCATTTATTCAAAAAGATACCACTAGATGTTACAGACTGGACCTTTGAATCTTAAGATTTAGATGTACTTATTATCCCCCGACGGAGAAACGGCAGGTTTAAAGAGGTCGTCCATCTGTAAGAAATATTTGTCTGGTGCAGATCTTCACTAACCCACTCGCAGAGTAACAGGGATTACCTGGTTACCATGGTTACCTGTCGGTGGGTGTTATATATTACCTGGTTACCTGTCGGTGGGTGGGATATATTACCTGGTTACCATGGTTACCTGTCATTGGGTATGATATATTACCTGGTTACCATGGTTACCTGTTGGTGGGTGTTATATATTACCTGGTTACCTGTTGGTGGGTGTGATATATTACCTGGTTACCTGTTGGTGGGTGTGATATATTACCTGGTTACCTGTTGGTGGGTGTGATATATTACCTGGTTACCTGTTGGTGGGTGTGATATATTACCTGCTTTCCTGTTAGTGGGTGTGATATATTACCTTGTTACCTGTCAGTCGGTGGGATATATTACCTGGTTACCATGGTTACCTGTCATTGGGTATGATATATTACCTGGTTATGACTCTGGGTCCGTCTGGACTAACAGAACTACACATCTCCAGTCCATCTACAGGAAGTCATGAACCGGAGGTTGGGTCTGACAGCCTGTTCTTTGAGGGCCGACATTACAGCAGCTCTGAAAGGACAATAAAATAGACATGTATGAAAATAGAAATTGTTCTGAAACTCCCTTCAGTGATGAGTCATGAAAACGTTTTCACTGTGTCTGCTCTGTTAGAAGAATCTGATTCCGGCTTCGATTCTTTAGATTCCTGAAGAAAAAATAACCTGATCCACTCCAGATGTTTCCACTCATGGATGATCACGGACCGTTGGCCGATGTTTTAGAATCCCTCTGTTATCAGACTTATCAGACACATCTTACATGATGTATGACCTTCCATCATATCTTTGATCAAAGCATCGGACTCTGCTCTGGAACAACAAACCGACCAACCGTCTGTCTCCGTGCAGACGTCCACCAGCGTCTCTCTGATCTACTCCTGCTGTTAGGTATGAGCTCTTATTGTGAAAGGCTGCCTCAAAGGAGGAAGATAAGACTCCTAACGCTGGCTTAGGGTTCCCAAAAGATTGCAATGTCAGTAGGACGTTGATGCAGGATTAGAGGAGGGGCTAATCTTAGCTGTCTGGCTCCGCCTCCACGTAATGTCATTAACTCAAATGCATCTGTGACTTCCCCACAAACCCAGAGCAGACGTTGTGTTTACGTTGGTCACGACTGATGACGAAGAGGAACAGCTGGAAGAACCTTCATCTTTTCTTTCTCAAAAGAGAGGGCTGTTAATCTCTTCTTTGTTAGTTTGATTCTAATTTGTTGGTTTGTTGCTGTCACTAAGAGAAAGGCGAGTATAAGCGGGTTCAGATGAGTCTCAGAGGAGGAGAAGGTTGCTCACGGTTACTGTGTGCCGTTGAGCAAAGCACTGATTTGTTCAGTCTATCATTGACATCTTCATCCCACCTACATCTGTCCTCAGAGTCCCCGCGCTTGTCCAAGGCCTCACTCAGCAGTAATGAGAGTGTTCCATCCGCCACGCCCTCCAACTCATCAGACTGCCGCCCGGTGAGCCTAATCTCCACACTGTCCTCGGGCTCCAGCTCCTCCAGAGACAAAAAACTCTCCCCCCCGCCATTAACCACAACCCCCAACATCGACCCGTACCTGAGACCTGCGGTGGGTGCCACGGAGGGTGAGGGGGGAACATTACCACCCCAGGAACCTGGCAGGAAGGGGCGGGACCTCGTCCTCACACAAAACAACAATAACACACCGAGACGAGGCTCCAGCCGTCACCATCAAGTATCACCGTTCATCTCCAAGAGCATGGCGCCAAACCCACAGCTGACCTACCTGGACCGGGTCGTCTTGGAGATCATTGAGACAGAGAGGATGTACGTCAGAGACCTGCGAATGATCACTGAGGTGAGACACCTAATGCTAGAGGTGAGTCATTCACCTGATGCTAGAGGTTAGTCAGTCAAATGAACCTAGAGGTGCGTGTCATGATCGAAGAAGTGAGTCACATGATGGTAGAGGTGAGTCACATGAGGGTAGAGGTGAGTCACATGATGGTAGAGGTGAGTCACATGAGGGTAGAGGTGAGTCACATGATGGTAGAGGTGGGTTTCATGATTTTAGAGGTGAGTTTCATGATTTTAGAGGTGAGTTTCATGATTGCAGAGGTGAGTTTCATGATCGTAGAGTTGGGACACATGATCGTAGAGTTGGGACACATGATCGTAGAGGTGAGACCAATGATTGCGGAGGGCAGTCAAATGATCGTAGTGGTTAGTCCCATGATGGTAGAGGTGAGTCACATGGTGCTAGAGGTGAGTCACATGGTGCTAGAGGTGAGTCACATGAAGGTAAAGGTGAGTCACATGATTCCAGAGGTGAGTCACATGTTCGTAGAAGTGCGTGTCGTGAACGTAGAGGTGAGACACATGATCGTAGAGGTGAGTCTCATGATGCTGCAGGTGAGTCACATGGTGCTACAGGTAAAGAATATGCTTGTAGAGGTGACTCGCATGATCGTAGATGTGAGTCTGATGATCTTCGAGTTGAGTCTCATGAGGGAGAGGTGAGTCACATGAGGGTAGAGGTGAGTCACATGATGTAGAGGTTAGTCAGCGGCCAGCGATGAGTGAGAGGTGAGTCACATGAGGGTAGAGGTGAGTAACATGATGGTAGAGGTGAGTCACATGATGGTAGAGGTGAGTCAGATGATGGTAGACGTGAGTCAGATGATGGTAGACGTGAGTCACATGATGGTAGACGTGAGTCACATGATGGTAGACGTGAGTCAGAGGATGGTAGACGTGAGTCACATGATGTAGACGTGTCACATGAGGGTAGAGGTGAGTCACATGATGTAGACGTGAGTCACATGAGGGTAGAGGTGAGTCACATGAGGGTAGAGGTGAGTCACATGATGTAGAGGTGAGTCACATGATGTAGAGGTGAGTCACATGATGTAGAGGTGAGTCACATGAGGGTAGAGGTGAGTTACATGATGTAGAGGTGAGTCACATGATGTAGAGGTGAGTCACATGATGGTAGAGGTGTGTCACATGATGTAGAGGTGAGTCGCATAATGGTAGAGGTGAGTCACATGATGTAGAGGTGAGTCACATAATGGTAGAGGTGAGTCACATGATGTAGAGGTGAGTCACATGATGGTAGAGGTGTGTCACATGATGTAGAGGTGAGTCACATAATGGTAGAGGTGAGTCACATGATGTAGAGGTTAGTCAGCAGCCAGGGATGAGTGAGAGCTCTAGAGTTTGTACGGAACCTCTAAGCTCCACAGTGTCCAAAATCTGAAGACAATGAGCGGATTCATTCATGAACAACAGAACTCCATCATCAAGAACAGGCAGCAACAGAAAACTGTTGTAAGGAGTCCTTTTCTGACCTCTAGGGAGAAACTGGACTATTTCTTGAGCTAAAAACTAACGTTACACTCGTGTGTGAGCTTTAACATAGAGGTCATCAATTAATATCTCAATTATTTGTGGGAGGAGCCTGCTTCGATTTTCTGATCCTGAAGAGTATCAGTGAAAAGAGCAGGAAGGTGTTTCAGCATTGAGGACGATCTTCATCGATGAACTGACCTTTTACTCTAACAGCCTTTAGCATAAGTGCTAAACCCACACTGGGCAGCGGCCAACGAGAAATGACTTTCATCCGGAGAACACGGAGAGATGAGTTTTTGACATTTTGCCCCAAGGTATTAATATGAATTGTAAATAAAATTGGGCCGAGAACAGAGCCCTGAGGGACTCCCTTACCAACTATGAGGACTTCAGATGTGAGACCCTCAGACTGAGGAGCCCGCGTCCCACCAGCATGATGATGACTGCAGGACGAAGGCCTCGCTCTGAGCCGCCGCCACCGCCAGGCGCTAAAATTAACCGCTTAAGACTGGATCAGCTGATTATGTAAGAGAGAGGATCACGGAGAGAGAGACCCTGCGGGCCGCCGCCCAAACGTGACATCAACATATTTACAAGAGCCTTCGAATGACATCATGAAATATAATGATATAATGTTAAAGTTCAGCATCGTTAAATAAAAATCCTTAATTAACACTCAAATAATGAACCTCTAAATACAACAATATAAAATATTTCATCAGGATCTCGTTGGATGAAATACCACATTTATCATTTAAAGTAAATTATGAAAAAAACATTAATTTTCAATATTTGACATTTCAAAATTTTTAAATGGTGACAGAAATTAAGATTTTTTTTTTATTAGTTTAAACATCAAGTTAATAATAATAATAATACATTTAATTTATAATGCACTTTACATTTGGATCAAATCAAGTTCACATGTGGTAACTGATTGATCCAGAGTAATCTGATTACTGTCAGTGTCATCAGTCTGAGAGTAATCAGATTACTGTCCTCATCCTTAGAAAGTAATCTGATTACTGTCATTGTCGTCAGTCGGAGTGATCAGATTAATGTCCTCACATTAAGAAAGTAATCAGATTACTGTCAGTCAGAGTAATCAGATTAATGTCGTCACCTTTAGATGTCCTCATAGTAAGAAAGTAATCAGATTACTGTCCTGACAGTTAGAAAGTAATTAGATTACTGTCCTCACAGTTAAAAAGTAATCAGATTACTGTCCTCATAGTAAGAAAGTAATCTGATTGCTGGCTTGGCAGAAAGTAATTAGATAACTGTCATCATAGTTAGAAAGTAATCAGATTACTGTCCTCACGATTAAAAGTAATTAGATTACTGTCCTCACCGTTAGAAAGTAATTAGATTACTGTCCTCACAGTTAGAAAGTAATCAGATTAGTGTCCTCATAGTAAGAAAGTAATCTGATTACTGGTTTGACATGTAGAAAGTAATTACATTACTGTCCTCATAGTTAGAAAGTAATCAGATTACTGTCATGACATGTAGAAGGTAATCAATTACTGCCTTCACCGTTAGAAAGCAATCAGGTTACTATCCGCACAGCTGGAAAGTAATTAGATTACTGCCTTCAGTTAGAAAGTAATATCTGATTACTGTCCTCACATTTAGAAAGTAATCAGATTACTGCCTGCACGTTTAGAAAGTAATCTGATTACTGTCCTCACATTGATTTCATTCTGCCTCCTGCTGGACAGAAAAAGAAAAACTATAATTAAACTTTATTTTATGTCATTAGTTTATTTCTAACGTGTCGGATATCATTGCTTCTGTCCCCTCCTCCCCAATCTTCTTTCTCTCCTGACTTCTCTTACCCCCCTCCTCTCCCTCCTCCTCCTCCTCCTTCCCCTGTCCTTTCCCCCAACTCCTCCTTTCATCTGTTCTCCACCTCTCGTCCGCTCCTCTTGTCCTCTTACTATCTCCACTCCCACTCTCCTCTTATCCTTCTCTTTTTTCCCGCCAATCCTTCCCCTCCTCTCCTCTCCTTTCCCTCAGGACTACCTGGCTCACATCATCGATCAGTGTGACCTGTCCATCCGTCCGGAGCAGGTCTGCGCTCTGTTTGGAAACATCGAAGACATCTACGAGTTCAACAGGTGACCCACTCTTCACGTTTAAAACGATAAACTCTCTAGCGCTACGTCTTTACCTTCATTTTACAACTGATCTTTATTTTCCTCTCTGCTCCTGAGTTTAAGGTTGTAAGATTTCTTTTCATCTTTAAACTGGACAGACTTCTCTGATGGCTCCACCTGCTGGCCAGGTGACATCACTGCACCTGTAGTTAAACAGGAAGCTCATTGGTTTATGAACTGTGTCCATTTAGCTCAAATATGAAGCTTTGATTCCTGCAGAAATGAGTTCAAATGTTTTTTGAACGCATTCAGTCTTCGCCGTTAAACCTCCAGTTGTCTTTTTAAATGTCAAACTTCTTAGAGGGTAGGGTTGGTCTCCAGAACACTTTCATCTCCAGTATTCTGGAAGACGAGCCTCATGAGTCATGTCTCATTCATGTCTCATGTCTCATTCATGTCTCATGTCTCATTCATGTCTCATGTCTCATTCATGTCTCATGTCTCATTCATGTCTCATGTCTCATTCATGTCTCCTTCATGTCTCCTTCATGTCTCATTCATGTCTCATTCATGTCTCGTTCATGTCTCGTTCATGTCTCGTTCATGTCTCATGTCTCATTCATGTCTCATGTCTCATGTCTCATTCATGTCTCCTTCATGTCTCATCATATCTCATTCATGTCTCCTTCATGTCTCATTCATGTCTCCTTCATGTCTCATTCATGTCTCATTCATGTCTCGTTCATGTCTCGTTCATGTCTCGTTCATGTCTCGTTCATGTCTCATGTCTCATTCATGTCTCATGTCTCATGTCTCATTCATGTCTCCTTCATGTCTCATCATGTCTCATTCATGTCTCATTCATGTCTCATGTCTCATTCATGTCTCATCATGTCTCATTATGTCTCATTCATGTCTCATTCATGTCTCATTCATGTCTCATTCATGTCTCGTTCATGTCTCGTTCATGTCTCATTCATGTCTCATCATGTCTCATTCATGTCTCATCATGTCTCATTCATGTCTCATTCATGTCTCATTCATGTCTCATGTCTCATCATGTCTCATTCATGTCTCATTCATGTCTTATTCATGTCTCATGTCTCATTCATGTCTCATTCATGTCTCATTCATGTCTCATTCATGTCTCATTCATGTCTCATGTCTCATTCATGTCTCATTCATGTCTCATTCATGTCTTATTCATGTCTCATGTCTCATTCATGTCTCATGTCTCATTCATGTCTCATTCATGTCTCATTCATGTCTCATCATGTGTCATGTCTCATTCATGTCTCGTTCATGTCTCATTCATGTCTCATTCATGTCTCAGTCATGTCTCATCTCACATTCCTACCTCATCTATCACGACTCATGGTTCTGCCGTTACCTGTTGTTGTTGTTGTCATTGTGACCGTGTCTCCTGTTGACAGCGAACTGCTCCAGGCTCTCGACATGTGTGACCACGACCCCGTCGCAGTTGCCCGCTGCTTCGTCATGAAGGTGAGGAGAGTCCTTCATCAGCTAGAAGATCTTTAAAAACCTTCAGGCTGATTTTTATTTTCTAAAGATAATTAGCCTGAATTTACGGTAATATTTCATGAAATGTGGAAGAATTAGAAATCAGGTATTATTCCTGTTGGAAACCAAATATTAATCAGACTCGACTTTTAACAGTGAGTCGGTATTCACCCATTCACACAAACATACATCCATTCACACAAACATTCACCCATTCACACAAACATACATCCATTCAAACAAACATTCACCCATTCACACAAACATACATCCATTCAAACAAACATTCACCCATTCACACAAACATACATCCATTCACACAAACATACATCCATTCAAACAAACATTCACCCCTTCAAACAAACATACATCCATTTACACAAACATTCACCCATTCACACAAACATACATCCATTCACACAAACATTCACCCATTCACACAAACATACATCCATTCACACAAACATTCACCCATTCACACAAACATACATCCATTCACACCAACATACATCCATTCAAACAAACATTCACCCATTCACACAAACATACATCCATTCACACAAACATACATCCATTCAAACAAACATTCACCCATTCACACAAACATTCACCCATTCACACCAACATTCACCCATTCACACAGACATTCACCCATTCACACAAACATACATCCATTCAAACAAACATCCATCCATTCACACAAACATACATCCATTCACACAAACATCCATCCATTCACACAAACATTCACCCACTCACACAAACATACATCCATTCACACAAACATTCATCCATTCACACAAACATTCACCCATTCACACAAACATTCACCCACTCACACAAACATACATCCATTCACACAAACATTCATCCATTCACACAAACATTCACCCATTCACACAAACATTCACCCATTCACACAGACATTCACCCATTCATACAAACATACATCCATTCACACAAACATTCACCCACTCACACAAACCTTCACCTTTATTCTTAATAAATGAGTAAATATATGAGTAGATGCATAAATTAAGTCCAAATGTCAATCTTTGTTTCCCTGTTTGCTTTTCTGAGGATAAAAGAGCCTTTGATGTTTGTGGGCGGGGTTAAATGTTAGCGTGAGGGAGCGTCGTGTTGCTAAAATGTCAACATGAGCATTTCCTGTGTTTGTGTCGTTTCAGAGCGAGTACTTTGAAATTTACACACAGTACTGCACCAACTACCCAAAGTGAGTACAGCGTCTACGGATCCGAACCAACCGACACCAGTCTGTGTCTGCAGGATGGCAGAGTTAGAATCCTGTCTGAAGGGTCATTCCAGCTCCTTCAACACGTGAAACTAATAATAATAATATTAATAATACGTTTAATTTATAATGCACTTTACATTTGGATCAAATCTCAAAGTGCTACAAAGTAAAAGCAGATAAAAGCATCAATAAAAAAATTCAATAATAACTATATAAAAACCTGACCAAAAAGAACTAGTCCCATGCTGTCGTTCTTGTGTCCCCAAAAAGTCCCCACCCCCTGCGTTGTATCAGCAATCCCCCTGGTTGAACCCCTCAGATTAAATGTGAAGTTATCTGCACCAAGTTTGGACTAGATTGGACCAACGGTTGAGAAATTAAGTTCTGAAAACCTCTGAAGATTAAACTCCTCCTGGTGGCGAAAATATGTAATTGTCGCTACATGAGACACGACATCAAAGCAGGAACACGACACCAAAGGATTACCCCACATGAGATACCACATCAAACTAGTCGTCACATGAGACACGACGCCAACGCAGTTGTCACATGAGACACAGTCGTCACATGGGACATGACATCAAAGCATTCGTCACGTGAGACACAGTCGTCACATGGGACATGACATCAAAGCCACCAGTATGAATATTCTGTTAATGTTTTTCTGCTTCCTCTTTTGCCAAGACAATCCTGTGAAAATATTTCTGGTGTATATATCTGGTGTCTGCTTTCAGTTCGGTTGCGGCGCTGACTGAGTGCATGAGGAATAAATCTCTCGCAAAGTTCTTTCGGGAGCGTCAGTCGTCGTTGAAGCGTTCGCTGCCTCTTGGGTCGTACCTGCTCAAGCCGGTTCAGAGGATCTTGAAGTACCACCTGCTGCTCCAGGTAGGAAGAGACTAACACGCTTGTCTGACACCAGTGCATGCTGGGAAACCGATGATGATGGTGATAGTAATGGTGATGATGTCCTTTTTTTGTGCAGGAGATAGCAAAACACTTTGACCCGGAGGAGGAGGGTTATGAGGTGGTGGAGGAGGCCATCTACACCATGACTGGAGTCGCCTGGTACATCAACGACATGAAGAGGAAACATGAGCACGCCGTCAGACTGCAGGTCAGTCACATGACCACTACAGGACAGATACGCTGCTGTGGGAAAGTATTCAACTCCATGACTTTAACATCTAGATGTTCCACCTTCAGCAGCAATATCTGGAACCAAATCCTCCAGATAGCTGGAGGATCAGTGTCTGACATCACTGTGGTGAACTGCTTCAGTGCAGCATGAACTAGGTCCTGAATGTCGACAAAACAAAGGAGGTCATTGTTGACTTCATGAGAAACAGACGGACTCACGCTCCACTGAGGATCAACCCCTCTGTGGTGGATAGTGTGAAAAGCGCCAAGTTCCTGGGGTCCACATCCCTCATAACCTGTCCTGGACTCGACACACCTCTGCTCTGACCAAAAGAGCTCAGCAGCGCCTGCACCTCCGCCGCAGAGGTGCCAAATGAGGAAAGCACGCCTTCCACTTCCCATCCTCAACACCTTCTACAGGGAACCATAGAGAGCCAACTGACCAACTGCATGCTTATCTGTTCACCCTCCCCCCCCTGGCAGAAGGTACCACGGTATCAGGTGCAGAACAACCAGGTTCTGCAACAGATTAATTCCCTCTTCTATCAGACTGCTGAACTCCCTCTAACTCCTCCAAACTCTACCTGCAATAATTACCTGTGTGCATATTCACTTCATGTAGACTTCTTGTTTTTATATCTATTACTGTTGATGCCCTTTTTTAACTTTTGTGCTTTTTTTTATTTTGCTACTGGGCCAAATGCAACGTAAATCCGTCCTGTTGCGTCCTGTTTGAACCGTCTGGTAGATTGTCTGAATGATTAAAAAGTTCATCTTGGGTCTTGGAGGGGAGAGAGGCCAGGCCTTCTCCATGTGTAGATGATGTGTCTCACTGTGGACCTGTGTAGTCGCAGAACCTTAAAAACAACTTTGGAACCCTTCACACACTGATGGACATCAATCAACCTCCTGGAAGTTCTGTTGATTTTGGCATAGTGTGCAGCTGGTGAGACCTAGGAGCCAACTTCCTGATTCTGAAAGTGGTCTACTGAAGTGATGATGTGGTTTAACAGAACTGGTAGAGATAAGGTCTGGGTGGTTCTAGTCCAGTTGGAACTGGGATTTAGTTTCTGCGGTGGCCCAGCCTCTTCTTCTGTATCATTTTGTACTTCCTGTTTCCCTCTGCTCGTGACACTGCATCTTATAAATCCAGGTGTTACTGTGTTTCCTTCAGGAGGTCCAGTCATTGCTGCTGAACTGGAAAGGACCGGACCTCACCACCTACGGGGAGCTGGTTCTGGAGGGAACCTTCAAGGTTCATCGAGCTAAAAATGAGAGAACGCTCTTCCTGTTTGACCGCATGCTGCTCATCACTAAACGCCGCGGGGAACATTTCGTCTACAAGACCCACATCTCCGTAAGAGGAAGGAAGATCTAGTCACATGAGAATCTGACCTTGAGTTGTTGTTTATTTGTTTGTTTGTTTTCAGTGCTCCACCCTCATGCTGATCGAGAGCGCCAAAGACTCTCTGAGCTTCAGCGTGACTCACTACAAACATCCCAAACAGCCTCACACCGTCCAGGTCAGACCGCCATCGCCTCGCTAAAATCTGCTTTTTCTCTTCTTCTGTTGTTCACGTGTAGTAAAAACACAGTGCAGTCGTCTATTTAGTGTAAAGGCTGTTTAGTCTGTTTTGTATAAATAGATTGATAATTTATTCACCAAGAGGGAAATGTTGTTATTTTTGTGCGTATTTGATGCGTTCTGTGTTGTTTGGTGGCTAAAATAAAGTCTGATGGTGGAATCTGTGGCAGTTACTCGTTCCTCCGCGTTGGTGACTCGTTCCTCTGCGTTGGTGACTCGTTCCTCTGCGTTTGTGACTCGGTCCTCTGCGTTGGTGACTCGATCCTCTGCGTTGGTGACTCGATCCTCTGCGTTGGTGACTCGATCCTCTGCGTTGGTGACTCGTGGTCATCTGTATGTTTGCAGGCGAAGACGGTGGAGGAGCGGAAGCTGTGGGCTCATCACATCAAACGCATCATCTTGGAGAACCATCACGCCATCATCCCTCAGAAGGTAAGGAACCACTCAACTCAGTATTCACGTTCCAATTTGATCAGTTTAACCATTACTATGTTACTGAAAAGGGCTAAATTCAGTTTTGATGGATGGAAGGATGGATGGATGGATGGATGGATGGAAGGATGGATTGAGGGTTCACACTCGCTGCCTTGTGTTTTTCAGGCTAAAGACGCCATCTTGGAAATGAATCCAACATGTAAGTAAATATTCAATGTTTGTTTAAATTTATATGACAACTATATTTTTTGATGTTTATCTACATCATCTGAAACAGACAAAAGCAAATGAAGATTTGTTGTTGCTGTTATTGATGGAAGCATTTGTTGTCTTCTGGTTGTTTGTCATGCCGTCTTTTTCTTGCTTGTCGTTGTTTTCTTTACTTCCTGCCGTAGACCCGCCCAGGTATCGTTACAGTCCAGAGCGGCTAAAGAAGTCTCACTCTGATGAGTTTTTCTAGAGACGGTCGTCGATGGGGCGACGATGGGTCAGGTAAACACAAACAAAACAACAGGAAACACCACCTGTTAATCGATTTTTTGGGTATTTATTGATGGTGATCAGTTTGTTTGTTGTGATGCCTGAATGTTTTTTTCTTTCCTCAGAGCCGGCCAAGCAGACGGTGAAGAGCAGGATAGGTAAGAGCAGCTTCTGATTGGGTTCCTCTAACTTTCAATCT
>JBBDHG010000145.1:1110000-1132500 GCA_037951165.1 Lophius americanus | reverse complement strand
ATGTATGTATTTAAATCGGTAACAAATAGCCAAATAACAGCAGCATAAAGCGATCTTGCGTTTCCACAAGTGGTTTTATGGGTAATCCTGTGAGTAATATCTATTTCTAGGATATAACAATCACAGCATTTAAGTAAAAAGGACAAAGTGTAGGTTTCCACATTTGCATGTAAATCTCCTTTCAGAAGATAAAAGCGCTGGTAGATCGTTTCGATAACAGGATGAAATGTTTCGCTTTCAGAGCTGTGGGGTAAAAAAGAAAAAAAAAACCTCGCCATCGGCTTTTTCCTTTTCAGTCTGTATTGATGAGCTCCACATTTTACACCTTGTCATTGTGTAATTACTAAATCCATTAAACAATTACCACACGTAGCCGTGTAATATAATTTAATAAGACAGTTGAGATAAAGAGGGAGTCAATATACGGCGGCACATTGTCTTAGCCTAATCCCGGTACCCCAGAAGCCCCTTATTCTTCCCCCGTGACACTATCCGCCTGCAGCCAAATCCAGCTGTTGTTGGATGAGGACCAGGAATTACTTCCTGTGTCAGATTAGGGTTATCGTCGCAAAGCTGAGACTTATTATTATTGTGAGTGATATAGGCTCTCTCTCTCTCTCTCTCTCTCTCCCTCTCTCTCCCTCTCTCCCTCTCTCTCCCTCTCTCTCTCTCTCTCATGCACCTACTCCACCGCGGAGGAGAGGGTATTTACGCTCTTATCACGCCATTCTAATGTTGGATAATCTGCCCTCCGGGGCAGTTAGCTCGCAGCTGCATTCTCCATGCTGCATTTGGCCTACATAAGAAGTATATCACATAAAACCACATTCTTCTCAGACATGTATACCTAGATTGTTGTTTCGTGACAAAAATAGCAAATGACACGTTAGTCAAGAGGCAATTTGGAGATGCAGCTCTGCGGGGCTAAAGAGAGGCGGGGGGGCTGGCGCGGGACGCGGAGCGGCGCAGATATGACGGCGAGGAGAACGGCTCTGAATGCTTGGCGCTTAAACAAATACTGCGACACACAGATGGGCGAGCGAGAGGAAGAGCCGACGAGAGAGAGAGAAATCAACCAGAGTAAAATGAGACAAATGCTTTGTGCTGATGTCTGAACATGACATGAAACAAATGCCTTGGATGGGACACAGAGCAGCAGCATCAATGGGCCTCGTATACGTTATGTCGGCTTCTTCCAGGAACTTTCATATATTGTTTAGCCAGAAAAATGTGGGGACAAGTCAGTTTTCTATCCTTATGTAACCGTTGATCATCTGAGTCCAGAGCTGACGCCACTGATGTTACAAACAACCTTCTGTTGGGCTTTCCACACGCGTCCTAGCTAAAAGAAAGGCACTCAAGTTTTCTCCCGCTTATGAGGTCAGCCACTAAAACTCAATAAAGTGTTACAAATCTTACCATGACGACGCCATGACCCCGCCCCCGATCCATGAGGCATGACGTTGACGTCCCTCTGAAGGAAGAGGAAGTTTTAGCCGTTCTAGTATCTTTTGTAAAATCACTTGAAATTGTTAACCATGATTAATCTTTGTAAACGTCAGTTAATTCAAATGTCCAGGTAGAAAACCAGATGCAGACGCTGAGACGGAGTAAAGTTCCATATTTACATGAAACTATTCATACTGATCGAATGCGAGGCATTAAACTCCACTACCCAATCTCAACCACTTTTCTTTTACTTTCTACAGATGATCTGAATAAATGAATCACATTTTATTTATACAGCATGAGCATCACAACTTTTGTCTCAAGGTGTTTTCCAAACAGAACCGATCTAGTCCAAACTCTATATTCATTATCCTCCAGACACCCAACCAAAGAACATGCAGACAGAAGAGAGTAAAATACTGCCTTGAAATGGCAGAAACCTCCAACAGATCCAAGACTCAGGGTGGACTGTCTACTGCCAGGACCGGTTGGATTGGGAGAGAAGGATAGAGTGAGAGAGGAGCAGTAAGGAGGAGAGAGACGGACATTGGGGGGGCGAGGGAATGTAGGAGAGAAGGGGCAAAAGAGAGGAAGTGGGTGAAGGAGCCTGACGGAGTGGGCGAGAGAGAGAGGACATGGCAGCAAGCGGGAGAAGTGTGAGAGAGGGAGTAGGTGCGATTGAAAGAGTGAGTGATAAATAAAACCGGGGGTGTGTGGGGGACAGAAAGAAAAAATGAAAGAAACAACAAAGATATCAGCTATAGTAACCGGCTCCACCCATCCATCCACTTTCTTCCACCTACCCAGCTTCAGGCCGCGGCGGCAACAAGACAAGAAGACCGCCAAGAAAGAAACATAACAGGAGAATGTTATGACCTGAATGTTATTTTCAAGCATTATAAGACTTAGAGGAAACCAAAGCTCTCTTACCACCAGGAACAAGAAAAGGGGGCAGAGCAGGCTGGGTTATGGCATCACCATAGTAAGACTCCTACTATCCGCAAGATGAGGTTTATGTTGTCGACACTTACGTTTAACAAATAGTTCTATAAACTCAAAGTATTTATACAGTGGAAACAATAATAGATCCAAATCATTTAATATTTATTTGTAACAGCATTATATTAATGTTAGGTGTAAAACTGTTGGTTTTGAGGAGAGTAGTGAGGAACATTAGGAGAATTATTCATAGGATGTATCTTTGCTTATGCCGGGTTAGAATCTGCTGCAAATGACTGCGTGGTGTCGTTACTCGCACGAGTACTACCAGCGCAGTAGTGATACACCGGTTGACTCATAACCCACTGGTGCTGTGAGTCAACCCACAGCCTCTGTGGGGTCAGCTTTCCTGGGAGGTTATTGATAATTGTGTGTTTGTGTGTGTGAGAGACAGAGAGAACCAGATATAAACAGGGATTGTGTCACCGATGAAGTTTCGCTGCTTTACTGCAACAATGAGGGCAAACAGTTTTGTGTTTTCTTCTAAAGAGTGGGAGTGAGGGTGAAGCAGCAAAGGCAAAAAAACAGTTTTAAGTTTTTATTATTATATTATTTATTATGATTTTATTCAATCTTTTGTTGGGCTGTCCAGAATGGCACTCACAAAATAACTCTAACTCTAAACCAACTCCCTTTTAGTTGAATCCAAAGAAACTGGACCTCTATCTACACTTGAAGACATTTCACGTCTCACGCTAGAGGTTTCCTCTTTTTTATCTGACTAGTGGGGAGTCAACTATTTGACCTCCAAGTAGGAGTTTGAGACATAAAGATGATTGACCTATCCCCAGGAGCAATGCAGGATCAAGGTATTGGCAGCACTTTTTATTGTAGAAGTACCCCAGTCCAAACTCACAATTCAGGAGAAAAAAGACGAGAACATCATATTCTACCAGTGAACAAGCGGATATGTTCAGTGGTTTTATACCAAACTAACTACCACAACAACATCCAGACCCTTCTTAGTGATAATCCAGCATGGGAGACACTGAAAAGGGTCATAGACAGCTTATAAAAGAAAAACGGAGAAGGAGAGGCTCCTGCCCTGGTTGAACTGGATGAACACTCTCTAAACAAGGGTGGGGGTCTATGTCACCACCTATCACCCACCTCAGGCAACCTTAACATATCTCTACTGGCAGTTTCATCTTCATCGATATCTGGACTCACAGTATGTTAACCACTCACACGATGTCCCAGCAGATAATCAAGACGAGGGTATCCCGGAAAACTCCTAATGCCCCACTACCAGCCTACATTAGTGATGTAGTGTATCCTTGACACCTAACACCTCTCTATCTATCAAACACCAACAAAAACAATTGTATTAATACGTCATCTGAAGTCAGCAGGTACTCAATCAGTAAACTCCAACCTTTGTATTGAAGCAGAATCGTTAATCGCTTTGTCTCAAAACTGAGACAGGACTTAGCATGGGGCGCTCTCCAAGGTGCTGATCCTTCTGCTTTTTCTTAGTGTTGCTTTGCCCGTAATCCCACTTTTTAAAAAAAAGATCATCAGCACGAGAAATAGTTGCAAATATCTCCTTTATTGTTGCAACAAACTAGTAACCCCAAATCAAATACACAATCTCTGTCCCAGCAGATAATCAGTACCATGGTATCCCGAACAACTCTTAATTACCCAATATCCCCCTACATTAGTGATGTCTAATGTCTAAAAACTGTCTATGAATCAAACAGCAACCAACAAAATCTTCCTAACAAGTCACCCAGGCGCCCAATCAGTCAACTCTGACCTTTGTATTTAAGCAGAATTGTGAATAGTTTTGTCTCAAAGCTGAGACAAGACTGAGCGGGATGTCGCTCTCCAAGGTGCTGATTCTGCTGCTTTTTCTTTCAGTGCCGCTTCACCTTCACTCCCACTTTTTAAAAAGATCCAGGCCACGAAGGAAAGAGAAATGCTTCCAAATATTTCCTTTCATTATAGCAGCAAACTTATAACCCCTCATCAAAGACACAATCTCTGTCCCCGCAGCAACATCCCTCAGGGATGGGTTAAACGCAGAGATACATTTCACAACGTTTTACTGTATGTGTGTACTGTGTAACATGTGAAAAATAACGGAAAGATTATTATTAAGACCACGGTATCCCGAATGACCTGACTACTCACCTTCATTAGTGATTTAGTGTGTCCTTGAAACCGAACAACTCTCTGCGCATCAAACACCTACTGGAGGTTAAACACCGGAATACCCGTCAGTTAGAACTGATGAAGCCTCTTTGATGAGAGGTGAAACATCTAAACCAGATGCTTCACATTCACTTAAAAGGGTTTTCACATTCTCGCTAGATAAAAACATCATCTCCACAGGAACTGTAAGAGGATGTATTTTAAATTACTCAAGGAATAGCTTGACCTTGAGCGGAGATATCGTCGTTCCGTTCTTGTTCCCGACAGTCATAATGTGACTCAGTACATATTTTACGTACATAATCATATTGTACAAAAAATGATTTTCAGCAATATGAGTAAATTCCCTAGATACGATTCCTTTAAACACCAGACACGGTTTTCAGTGAGCGACTTCATCATGCCTCTGTCTCATTAACTGATTGTGTAAAATATGCAAATTAGCCCCTTGTTAGGCCAATTTACGTCCACAAGATATACATCTAGTCCCTGTTTAGGTTAATTTAAGGGCAGGAGATACAGATCTGGTCCCTGAGTGTGATTAATTTGCTGGAGATACACATCATTTCCCTGTGTTGGTTAATTAGAGCTATTTTTTTAAGCCTCTTGTTTGTTCTGTTTGAAAGAAGAAGGTCGTTTATTTGGAATAACAAAGGTTATTTCATGATTTGGTGTCATTAACCTGCTTCAGGTAAACACTCCTTGGTTCTGCCACATTAGAATGTGAGTATCAGCGATTCAGTGGCTTGTGTAAGCACCCGTTTGTGAAAGTCATGTATTCAGTAATTCATTACCGGAGGGCTGTGAGTAAGCAGAGGCCATAAACACACCCTGGTTTAATTTAGACGCCGACATGTCCCGCTGGTGTCTGTCGAGGGTCCGGACTCACTGAAGGGAGGGATACTGACTGTAGGAGAGAGATGACTGGTCAAGAGGCCACACAAGCAATGTGGGACACAGGGATGGATATGTGCTGAACTTAAACCTTGAGTCTGAGACCATAAATCAGCTTCAAGCCCTGAGAGTCTAGCGCAACAATAAGACAGCTGAAGGTGAAAAGATGAGATAAAGATGGGGAACAAGAAAAACTTTTTGAAAGCTAGCAGAGGTTGAATCCTACTTTGTGAGGTCATCCACCATTTGTGAGCGTCCAATAGATCAACCACTGCTCATTCTGTGATTGTAATTCACTCTGGTCAGTTGCATTAGACTAGTGATGAGTTATTAGGAATATAATGTTCGTGCTGGATTTCCATTCTCCCATGTGGGCCAATGTTTAATTATAGTAACTTCATAATTTAGACGCCTGCTGGGACTGTTTTATATTTAATAGCAGGGTAATGATATGAGGACTGACATTTTTATCCTCATGGACATTACTGGAATGACTCAGCAAAAGTTCAGTGATGACAGGCGAAAATCAAAAAATGTGTTGCTGTAATACGGACGACTTAAGACCTATTATTTATGTTATGCTTTTTGCATTTAGAGAATAGGCTGAGCCTAAACTGAAAGAAGAGTCCTGCAACAGACAACTGACTGAAATACAAATGCAGCACAGACAGCAGAGTGACCTATAACTTCATCTGAGAGTGATCATAAAAAAGAACCTTCCTTCTCTTTGGTGTCCTTCCATCTGTTAGCAACTAAGGTAATAGGCTAATTCAGCTGTGCATAAAAATTGTCCCTGACCTAGTCAGGGCAGGATTGAATTATTCTGGACCCGGTGTACTGCTCAGTGTCTGGGTTTATGGGAAGGAACATTCTTTGAGTAGTTGAACCTACACCTCCTCATCCTGCCACCTCCATCACCGCAATATCTGCATGTCAGCAGTAATCGTTGATGTTGGGAGATACGATTCCCCCTTGTTTCTATGTTTACTACCTCTTATAAAACTAATAAAAGAAAATAGTCTTTTCTTTTTTAGTTCTTTAGGATGTTTTTCTGCGAGATAATCAGTAATGCCTTAAATTCCCAACGGAGCCCTCAGCGTTGTCATCGCTAACAGACTAACAGAGGAGTAGGACTGACTGTTACGGGTTATATTAACGGATGTGTTGAACGTGAAACATTCCTCTCACATTATATCGAAAAGTTTGATAACTCTATCAATTTGTCGACATTAAAACTGATGTCTGTGTGTGCGGCGGGGAGATCTGGAAATCAGACACAACCAATTACTCGACCACCGAACACGCTGTAGAAATAAATATATTTACTGTCATGAATGTTTTACGTAATCTTTTTAATCTGTTGATATTTGGAAGGGGGCTTCATCCTACTAGCCCATATTGAGGCACAGCTACTGAAGCACATCCAGTCTTTGCATCCGTTTTCTGCTCAATCTAACATTATGCTAGATTGAGCAGACTTGAGCTAACGGCTCAAGCATCACTCTTGTACACATGAGGAGGAGACGAGCAGCGACAGAGTATGTGAGAGACACTCGGAGAGTTTGTTGGAGTTGTCGGTAGATTTAGAGGCTCGTAATAACTCAGACATTAATGGAGGAATCTGCAGAACGTTTTCCTAAACCGTTGATACTGTTGTGCCTCGGTGGAGGTTTGGGCTCTCTGAGTGCTTCCTCTAGTTGTCTTTGTTTTCAGGAGAACTTCAGGAGGTTCAAGATGTTTGCTTACAACATCTCTTCTGAAACAGTCGGTTCTTCTTCTTCTGCGATCCTCGATCAGAAAATTACCTGAAAATTCATGCCTTTAATGTTCTCGGCCTGCCGTACACCTTTTCATGGAAGCCCACCCATATTTCCTTTTATTATGTAAACAGCCGGAAAGCACCTTTATAGCCAGTATAAGATGCAACACTTGACTTGTTCCCGGATCCCCTTCAGGCTGTTGATTTCATCGCATACATTAGCCTCTCTTTCTCAAAAAAAGCTCCTAATAACTCGTAGAGTCGTTGCTGCCGCCGCTGCTATCGGTGCGTTCTGACGGCTGAAGCAGTTTGTTGTCAAATCAATAATAATTACGCGATGAAAGGCCTTTCCCACTAATGATTTTACCAGCAGGGCCTTATTAGAGGAGTCGCTGTAATAAACATTGCTCTTTTCTACGTAGGGTGGATAAACAGGGGGCTGCGGCGGAGGTAAAGGGCAACACTTTGGAGGATTTATCTGAGGACTCGACTTTAGAACTACATTTCTGTGACAGACATCAGACATTCACGCCGCATCAAACAGCCCCTTCTATGCGTCCCCCGAGCGCCTGATAGCCTCCAGACGTAATGCAGTATCCTATAACACATATCGTAAAAGTAAAGGGTGAACTCGTTTATCAGATGGCAATGTATCAGCAAAATTAGATTATGCTGATTAGATTACATTTTAGTCATCTCCTTGGGGAGGCGAGGCCGTCACGGCAGCAAACAATAACTGCAGACAGCAAACAAGAATGAAACAGGGGGCCATGAGGACGACACGTCAAATCATGGAAGCTGGAGCAGAATAATGAAAATCTTTTAAAGCAAAGAGAGGAGATGTGAAATGTGAAGTTGACAAGGTGATTGACTTTTCCCTGTTCAGGAGCTCATGTCTGTTTTTTTGGGTTTTTTTTTTTTTGCGAAAGCTCTTAAATGTTAATTTCCTTTTCAAATATTTGAAATAATGACTCGGGATTGAATTATAAATGTCGCCTGTGGCCTCAGGGGGGTGACAAGAGAAAGGTGGAGGTTTAGTGAGCGAGAGACTTTGGGATCGACTCGACGACGAGGATAACGTGACGAGACTTCGAAGACGTTTGTGACCCAGAATTATCTTCAACGTAGACGTTGGCTGGTGTGTTTGATATCTGAGGTGTGATATGGATATTTTCTGTGGTTCTCTACTCAGTAACAATGTCATTATGGGCACATGCGGTGTAAGAAATCACATTAGTCTGGCTCACAGCCTCTCACGATGTTTGCTCATCTGGCTCCTTATTAGATCGATTGTGCTCTCCTCGCCTTTTATCCGTCTCTCTGTCTCTGTCGGTCTTTCGCTGCGTTTTCTTCATCTGAGAAGTATTGCTTTCATTCCCCTCATATTGCTCTTTTATTAAAATTCAGATTTCATTCTGTCAGTTGCCAATAATAGCGAGGCGAGGATGTGTTTTTTTTGTTTTTTTGAAGCTCTGAGGGTACCGCTCTGTGAAATCTGCAGTGAAGGCGGGCCTCACCTGACTTAAGAAGCTGCTAACCCACCTAAAACAACTCCATTTGTCATGGTGTCAGTGGAGAGTTTCACCACTCCAGCTTCTGAGTGCTTTTTCAAGAGGCTTTTTCTCTCCAGCCAACGGCTGGAGTAGAATTTCTGGCTTCGTAGAAAGAACGTTCACACACACCAATATGGGTTTTCTTCTTATCTATCAAGTGGAGATGTTAGCTCCTGGTATTTTATCGTATCTTCCATCTCCCACATTGTCAGTCAAAGTCCTACAGACACGTGTGTCGCCTCACCTGCTTATATAACAGTCATAACATTAAAGTTTTCAGTAAAGCTCCAGGGATATGACATCAAAAGTAGAATGTGTTTTTACAGAGATAGAGACTTTATCAAACTCCAAAGGTGATATCAGTAAAATATAAGAGATACTGTATAATAAGAAGTATTATAGACATTTATATATATATATATATATATATATATATATATATATATATATATATATATATATATATATGACTTTCTCTCCACACAGGAGGATTACAGAGAAGATGATGTTGTTGACGTTGAGGTACATGTGGATGTGGATCATTTGTTTGAGGGGAAATATAAAACTTTGACAGAGCAGGGCTGATAGATGCATATTGAATAGTTTTTTTATGGAATGGCCAGACTAATAGAATTTAGGAAGTTCATATTTAAAGACCAAAAAAAAAAGACGAAAATCCTGAAATGAATCTGCTTTGGTACCGAAACAGTTTTTTATTTTTTCTCCCCACACAGCTGGTCTGTGATGACACTGCTCAAAATCCTGACGACATATGCTCTCGGCCCATTCCGCGTCTCGTTTTGATTCTGGTAACGACGTGAAGCCCACCTCAGAGAATCAGAGATTTAATCAAAAAGTGCTTTTGTTCGGTGATAAAATCAGGTTTTTTCTTTTTTTTTTCGTGTGGACAATATTGCGGAACAATAATTGAGTATGGAAGTGAGCAGAGCAATATGTTCCTGCTGGCATTGATTTTACTCATGTGTTAATTGCTGCTTCAAGCGACCGGCGATGTGGCGTGTGCTCGAGTATTATTTCTATGATTGCTTCGCACAAATCCCTGCATTGGTCTTTAATGAATCATAATTACATTTTATTTAAAATCCAATCCCTGTGCTACTGTTAATACTGGAAATGCTGATTGACAGATGATTAAATCTGTTGCTTCAAAGTGATGCAATCTAATTAGGCATTTATGAAGCCTGCGTTAACTTCCCCTGACTCACAGTCGGCACAGTTCCCCCTCCTCCAGCCCCGATTCTGTATCTGTTGCCGGTAGTGGGAGGAGCTAGCCATCCAGGAAGAGCTACCAGAGTAGAGAAACACATCCTCCAGCATCGCCCACAGCTCGACATGAGACACAGCAGCGGAGCGTTGATCAGGAGCGAAATCTGCCAAAAAGCTTTAAGCTTCAGTTGCCAGCAAAACACAAAATCAAATCCATCAACAGAAGCGATTTGGCGAGCTGGAGGCGTGATTCGATTTTGGGCACGGTGTTTCTGTGCCACAAGGTTTTCGCGGTATTCCCTCTGAGGTTAAAGGTTTCAAAGTTTGCTCATCTTTGAGGATTAGAAACAGCCAGTGTCTCAGGTTGTGGGAACAATGACTAAATGTTTGTGTTTGTGTGAGACAGCATGGAGTAAAATGGGGGGAGGCGGGTAAGTGGAGGTCCACATGTTCACAGTAAGAGCTTCCTTCTCCCAGGGGTGCTGAAGTGCACGGCTTCTCGTTGGCCCTCTGGATCCTTTTTAGTCCTGAACGCTGTTGGGTTTAGGAAATAACTGGCTGCCAACAGTTTTCTGCATCACTGACTTCCTGCTGGGCGGTCTGGACCACTGCCATGCATGAACGGTGGGGCGAGGAACAGATAAGCAGTTTGTAGGAGGAGCACCGTGGGGCAGGAGAAATGAAGGTTGATATTAATGTTACTATTAACAACATATAAGTCATGCTGTTTTTTATTTAAAAGGCTTTTATGTGAGGCAGAAGTAGAGGTGAAGGGACCTGATTGCAAAACCTGGTCATCTTAATTTCTCACCTTGGATAGAATCATTTCCTCTCTAGCTCCTGTTGAAGCAGCAATTCTGAAGATTAACTCGCAGCAAAATAATGAAATAGTCAGAGGGCATGTGACGTATTTCTTTTTGTTAGTATTTTCCACTTCACCCGGGAGAGACGGTGGGTGGAGAAAAGGTGAATGATTGATGTTAACAGATTATCTGTGAAAATTAGTCCTTTTAGAAAGTCTTTGCTGCTCAGACTCTTCAGGGAGATTGTCCTGAGCCGCAGCGAGTCATACCACCATGTTGGAGTCTGGATACTGGTGGTGTTGGCTGATGAATCTGCTGAGACGGATGAATGATGAAGTCGATGGATCTCTGATTACGAGGTGGAGGTGGGGAGGTGGAGGGCGCCGGAACTAACAACTTGAAGGAAGTACATGAATGGAGGGGATTAGATGTAAAAAGACCGCAAATGATGATATTGATGATGATGATGATAGTAGTATTCCCGCCAAAGTAAAGTGCATCGCAGGAGTCCAGGTTTTATTTTTTTATAAAAACACGAATAAGCTGTTCAAAAATCATTAAAGATTAAAAAGCTCTTCACCTTAGATAAAAGCCTCGACGGATAAAAAAACACTTTCAACCACAGAGTTCATCTGTTTGTCCATTTCGACGCCAAGCTTTGAAAAAGTGGATTTTAAATATGGTGGACCAAACATGAAGGTGTCTCGTGATTGGACGGATGTGGCTGAAAGAACGAGCGGCGCTGAAATGAAAAGATGCCCCAGAGCACATAGTGTTACCCAGCGTTTGTGTGAATGCTATGAATGGTGACTGTAGCTGAGTGTGCAGAGAGGTAGTCTTTAAATAGAGCTTGGTTATTGGAAGACTTTGTGGAAAGAAATAGTCTGTAATAGGACTTATATAATATCTGTAAGCTCACACAGTGACAACACCCTGTGACAGACCCATTTAGGCATTACGGTACTTCCCTTCTTGGACCTGGAGGAAGCCGTGTTTGACAGAAGTGGGAAAATCATCTAAATGTCTGGATGATGCTGTGAGATACGCTGTCTTCAAACATGACATAAAATAAACAGCAATTTCAGTTCATTCAGAATCTGTTTGGGTAATCAGTCCCGCGGGAATTTCCCCCATAAGCCTGAAAAGGATCAGCTCCCTGGCTGAAAGCAGTTTCCTCCCTGCGTTTCGTCGTAATGAATGAATGAATGAATGAATGAATGAATGAATGAATGAATGAATGAATGAATGAATGAATGAATGAATGAATGCATGTCTGAGGCTTTTTCTCATCACTTGATTCTTTATTCTAAGACGTTTTTCAGGCTGGGGCGATTCCTTTGTCAGTTGTTAGGCGACAGCTGAGGACCAGGGTTCCTAGGAGACACCTGAGATACGTTCAACCTTTATTCAGGTACAACTGGTGACCAATTAACCACCACCGGTCAAAAGGACGGGCATATTTCTGAAAATAAAATTGCTTTCAAATTTCAGTTTGGCTTTTTGATGGGAGCCATCATGGATAAAAGGTCATCACTGCTACGTTCTCTTCTCTCTGTTTATCCAGAGGCTTTTGAGCGAGGGGAAGGGACTCACCTGGAAGCCACTCAGAATAATCACGACCGGGCGAGTTCTGCCTCTCTCCCTTCCCATATCTAGATTCATCCAGATGAATCCCCCCCGTCACAAGCCCACTGCTCTTTATCCCCTGTGTCTCAGGCCCGTTTCTTTAGAATGAACGAAGGGATGGTTGTACGTCACGCCTGATCCTCAGGGAGAATGTGAAAAACGATGGCGGTGCATTCTTGAGTTTAATACCTGCAGAGCATCACCTCAATAATAATAAATCATTTTTGTTTTTTTTGTGCTGGGAAATGCCAAGAAGCCAGCAGGTGGTCAGTGCTCTAGAAGGCAAACGGTGAACAGGTGAGTTAGCGACGTAGCTTAGCTCAAGCACATCAAGGTCTTCATGCATCACGACGAGGATCTTGGAACATGATAATTGTTACTGAAAGGGACTGATGTGCTCTCTTATTTTGTTTCTGGTTGCTGCTTAAAGAAATTAGCAGCTTGAAATGACAATGATCCAATTTAATTAACACATTTTTGATTGTAACGTACCAACATTTTGTTTCCCTCACCTCCATAACGAAGCGCTGACACCAACACCTGAAACCTCTGTTTCATTCCTTAGGCGTCGTTGTCTTACATTGTTAAACACATTTTTTATTGTTATACAACGAAAAAATAGAATCTGAGATTTGTCTTCATATAACTCGAGGGTATTATTTCTTATTTATTTATTTACGCCCAAATGACAGGTAGCGATGCAGAATTATATTCATTCATGAGCAGTTGGATCCCGAGACGGCAATCTGAAGGAAGAGCAGTAAACACACACACACACACACACATACACACACACTCACACACTCACACACACACACACACACACACACACACACACACACACACACACACACTCACACACTCACACACACACTCATGGTCAAGAGACTCTCGAATGGCTTTGACAAATTGTTCATGCAAACGCTTGAGCGAGTGGAGTGGAGCGTGTGTGATGGCGTGCCGTCTGCCCGACAGCGCTCGTATGTAATTGTGCGTCCAAAACGGCCATTGTGTTGTTGTTGCGGCGCCGGAGGAGAACAAAACGAATGGGCAGATTTGGGCTTTATGGTACTTAATGTGGCAGCAGACACCGGTTGCTAGGAGGACAATGGCCGTCGTGCGTGTGTTCGCCTGAGCGCGCTGAAAGGCCAGACATCAACGTAATGGACTCCATGGCGATTGAAAGGCCTCATGGAGGAATGTGGGGACTAATAACTATCATGAAATTGATAACCTTGGCAGATGTCAGCGGCTCCCGTTTTCAATAAAACAAGTGAGAAGCGACATCAATACAAATTACCCCCCAAATATGAACCCACTTCAGTTTATCCTGCCATAACCGCTCCGCCGCCACAATAGCAAAGCAGGGGGGGGGGCAGGTGACTGGCAGCTCATTGATTTCAATACAGGGCTCAGGTGCATCCCTACGACGGCCCCTCAGCAGAGACTGGCAGGAAGTTTCCCGAGACAACGTCATGAGAAAATGATATTCTTATTTATCAGCACATCGTCATAAATATACAGTTTACTATAATAGAACAAAATAGTTGTAATTTCTTGAAACAGCTGGTCACTTTTTTCTCATGAGCTTTGAATAGTGACAAAAGAATGAAGTCAAGGAGATCCTCAAACATCTGATCAGGATCCTCAAACATCTGATCAGGATCCTCAGACATCTGATCAGGATCCTCAAACATCTGATCAGGATCCTCAAACATCTGATCAGGATCCTCAGACATCTGATCAGGATCTTATAACATCTGATCAGGATCCTCAAACATCTGATCAGGATCCTCAAACATCTGATCAGGATCCTCAAACATCTGATCAGGATCTTATAACATCTGATCAGGATCCTCAAATATCTGATCAGGATCCTCAAACATCTGATCAGGATCCTCAAACATCTGATCAGGATCCTCAAACATCTGATCAGGATCCTCAAACACCTGATCAGGATCCTCAGACATCTGATCAGGATCCTCAGACACCTGATCAGGATCTCAGGGACGCCACCCTCTGGAGGTTATTCCATGCGCGTCTTACATGAGGAGACACCGAAGTAGAATCAGGACTATTTATCTCATCTGACCTCAGAAGGATGAGCTGGAGAGTGTTGCTGGGGAACATGAACCGACCCCAGATAAGAGGAGGGAAATTGGATGGATGTAAATATTATCCTTATATGAAGGGGAAGGAAACAAGGACGGTTTATATCTGTACATCCTACCTTACGTTACCGGTACCTTTAAACGGGTCGGCTCTGCTTATTTATTTAATGTTTTTGTAACATTGTGATAAAAGCCATATTTTCACATTTACTTTAATCTCTCCATAAATAACGCCATGCATCAAATATACCTGTTTAATATTAATAGTTTTGAATCATTTGGTGTTAATCTGATCCCAGCGCAGTAGAAATAAATGAATACGAGGTTTTTTATTAGGTAATAAGTTAAAAAAATGGAACAAGTGAAAATTTGCTTTGTTAGATTTCTTAAAATATGATCTTGAAAGGAGCTGTTGAATCCATATATTCTATTAATATTAAGAAGTTTGTGTCTCGTAATCACCTAATAATACTTTAACTTAATTATATTTTCCCTCTTTTCTGTCAAGATTGCAGAGAATCAATTTCCTTTATTGTGTTTTATTGTAATATGTGCAATTTTGCATGATTTCATTTTTTTGTTTTCTTTTTTTAACCCTTTAATCTCCTTAACCACCTCCGAGAAATGTCCCCCTGTGGGGATTCATATAGTTTCTGTCTGTTAAGTAGTGACATGATTATGATTATGATGATTATGACTGTGATTGGGACGTTTAAGTGTCTTTAAGATGCGCTGGAAATATTAACTCTGAGCATTTGAGATATCTTCAATGTTCTTGGAGTCGAAAAATAAGTCCATATATCTGGTTGGAATTTTACTTCTTCAGTGATTTTGTCTTAAATCCGGCGCCTGGAGATATTTTCACTAGAAATCAAAGAAATACTTTTGTTAAGATTTTGAGTTTTTGCAGTGAGGACACCGACATTCACAAAAAAGTGGTAAAAATGTTCTTCTGTCGAGGAGATTCAATCAACAGCACAAAAGATAAGAACTTTTATTATTGTAATGATTCTGCTTTATGTCAAGAACTCTTTTTTTTGAATAAGGTCAGTTATTATGTTTCATATTTGCTGTGTTTGCGTTCTTTCATAACCTTTAACCTTTTGATTGTCGGCATTGCCGTCAAGAAGGAACCGCAGAATCATGGAGAAGGTCTGAATCAAGAGGTTGATCCAAGATTCTGCTTTTCTTCTGCTTTCTTAAACAATGTGAGGAGAACAAAATAAATAAATAAATCATTTACGATTGTGAAAAAATGATCGGAATGCAAAACAATTAACTTAATAATGAAATATTTATACATATAAAGATCTCAAGTAACTATATAAATATATATGTATGTATAATTAATTGAGATACACACATATATATGTATATGTAAAATATGTATACATATATATGGATCTCAAGTTAATTATATATATATTTATATATATAATAAATATTTATAGAGTTGTATTGAACATGTTATTATAAATACATATAAAACAAAACACTTATTATTGCATGACGTCATTAATCTATTATGTTTCTGATATTTCTGACGTCTAGTTCACTTTTTGAGTTTTTTCTCCTTCGTCTTGTTCCTGAATATAATCCTGAATCGCTACACCTTCTTTCTAAATCATCTTTTTCAGTTCTACTGCATCATCGCCTCTAACTGCAGGTCTCTGCACGTACTCCGTCCGTCCCGCTCTCAGTAACTGACTCACGCCTCTCCGCGGGTGGAGAAGGGCAGCAGCTGCGTTCCATAAAAGATGGACGCACGGGCGGAGAGCGGGAGGAAACAGGGAGGGAGGGACTGACGAGGGAGAAAAACGCCGACACTTTTCCCTCATGCTTTAGATGCTAATTGAGGTGACGCCCCGACACGGTGCCGGCCGCCTGAACACGGCGCTGAAACAGAACCTCCAGGTACCACTGAACTTCACCCACGGCTGACGTTGTAGTTAGAAGTCAGTCGTCCATCAAGAGATCCGCCGCTGTCTGCGCCGGACATGCCGGGCTTCCCTTATATTCTCTGTGTGACTCTTATGACCAACTCAGACGGGTCAAAGGTCATGAATGTATGGAAGCTGGAATTTTGTGAGATCCAGATCATGTAACGCTCTCTTTAATGTACAAATGCAACTCCACCAACAACCCGGAACACTTATGCGTTTTTTTTAAACATCGTGCAGTAAAAGAAAAAGAAAGAATAATTGCATAATTAAATGTCAGTGTTTGCATCTGTTTGAGTTTATTTGAATAATCATGTTTTTAAAATGTATGAATTCAAGATTTCAGGTTTATTATTAAAACAATCAAATGAAATCAGTTAAAAAACAGGAATGATATTTAAATAAAATAATTGAAATGAATGTATGTGATGGTTTATATATAATTAACTAGTAATGATGTACTTTTAATGGTAAATGTATTTAAAATATATAAGGTATACAGGAAATATTACATAAATATAATATTGACTTGTTTCTTTCATATTTAAGGCCAAAAATGCATCACAATAAGTTTATTTAAGTTTGTTTATGTTAAGATTTAGTCATCCAAATACATGGAATTGTAAATATAAGTAAAATACATACATTTGGAATAATACTGATACAATTAATTAATAACTCAACTGAACATGTAGTAGTTTTATAATAATCCACCAGCGGTACGTTAAAACAGAACAAAATAATGCATTTATGCTGATGATGGTATTTTGTTTATTACACAGAAATGATTTTGAGGGAAATTAAGAGTTCTTCCCAATTAAAAAAAATTCCCAATCTTGGGAATTTTTTCTTGAATTCATTTGTATTTATTCTACGTATCTATTCTACGTATCTATTCTACATATCTGTTCTACGTATCTATTCTACGTATCTATTCTAAGTAACTATTCTACGTATCTGTTCTACGTATCTATTCTATGTATCTATTCCACGTATCTATTCTTCCTGCTCCTGGAGGAATTTGTTGGGTCTTTGGAGAATAATGAGTAAAGAGTTCATTCTTGACCCGCTCTGTTTGGAAATCAGCTTGAGAAAACATTTGTCGTCGTTATTTATAAATAAAACTAGATTTGATGAGCAGGTGGCGCCTTTAATGGCCGCCTCCTCCGCCACTGTGTGACGGTTTGTGAAGGGGTGAATGTTGGTTTGGGTCATGAAGCGCTTTGAATGGTGGAGCGGCCTAAAAGTCCATTTATCGTTCACACGTATCAAAGCTGTTTCCTCTTGAAGAGTCATTAATCCCCGAGGACCTAAAGGACACGCGGAGATACGCAATCGTAAGGAAAGACGGTAAAAGTTCTTGATCCTCATTTGCTCTAAAATTGGATGATGCCAGTCAGATAGATAGAACTGTATTAATCCTCCAGTTTAAAAAGTGAATAATAAAAATAAAATAAAAAGACAAAACCCTTTTATAAGAAGGGAAAGAGACAGACGTCGTATGTTGTACGACATTCTTAATCATTTATTTTAATTTTTACCAGACTCAAGCAGACTTAATTTCTTAGTTCCTGTGCCCTGACCGTCAGAGACCTTCTCAAACTCCTCCCATTCACAAACTCCTCCCACTTCTGAGGTATTGTTTCATGTTTACGGTGATAGACGCCCACGAGTGCATAAAAGAGAGAAACCCAGCAGTTTTTCTTTTTAACTTAATTAACACACTATCTGAAGGAAAGGTCGGAAGCTTTGTGTGGGAAAGCCTCTGATGGGGTCACAGCGAGCACCAGTGTGTGTGTGCGTGTGTGTGTGTGTGTGTGTGTGAGTGTCTGTGTGGGTGTGTGTGTGTATGTGTGTGTGTGTGTGTGTGTGTGGGCAGCTGCCACAATAGCCTAATTATTCCTTTGCTTGACTAAAACTGGGAAAGCCTTGTGGACACAAAAGCTTTAATTAAATTACTTTAGTGAGGTTACAAGTTGGGGAATCTGTTCCTGTTGATGCTCCGCTCCCAAACGCTGCTTTTGTAAAAGCCGCACTAATGAGCCAAGCTGAGGCGACGCCGGCCAAGCAGACGCTCCCCGTGGTTACTGCAGCGACCCGGAGGTTCTGGCCGTTATTTGGACGCTTTTATTTCCTCAGCCGGACCCCGTGCTGATGTGTGCTTCATGTTAGCCAAACACAAACGTTTCCATGTAGCGGATGAGGAACAATCAGTCCAGTATATACCCCTGAATGGAGAGCGGGGAGAAAATGGAGATGCGAGGCAGAAAAGAAAGCGTGAGTCGGGCAGGACGGGTGTGTGAGCGGAATAGCACCGACGGGCTAATTTATCATCGCCCCCGTTGGCATGGTAACCGGCAATCTGGGCAAATCCAGAGATGCTGGAGTTTTTTTCTTTTCTTTTTTCAGCGGAGGGACTCGTGGGTTTATTCCGCCAGCATTAGAGGAGTGGAGTTCTGGGAAAATGGTTGGGTTGATAATTGATTAGGTTCTGATGTAGTCGAATCCGCTTTCCTTCAGGTTTTTCTTGGTGAATTTATGGGCTGGACAGCTTCAGTTTGCCTGCATCTAGACAAAAGGGCCGACGGAGCAGCTTTTCCAACAGGACTCACCGGACAGAACCAACCTTAATTATGACATCACATGGTTCCGACTAGTGGATAATAAAGGATTTAGAGAATTCAGCAACCTAAATGATTCCACTTCAGCGTCATGGTGTTGATGATTGCTGTTTGGTTTTCATTTACCACAAGAATACTGAAATATAAGTTACATGAATGTATGAATTCTTAAAAGAATCCGCCTAGCGGGAAAAGTCCGAACCCTCAGATCAGAACTCTGTTGAGAATTATGGTCCGAAAGGTTTTGGAGATAAAACTCCACCTTGTATCATAGATATACCATCAAACTTTTCCAAAATCATCCCAGTTCTTCCTGGCACTGAGGTCTATGTGGGTATGTGTGATGGGCGGCGGTGACGGCGGCGGCGACGGCGTCGGCGATGTTGACCCCTGTCATAATTAGTCAAAGCATTAAAATGAATCCAGTCGTGTTTTAGGAGAAGAAAAGTTGGCCTTTGTGAAATAATCCAAAACCCATGATGTACGAAACGACTTTGTTTGTTGTTATTGTCAGAGGAATGTTCTTGATGTTTTATCGTGCGATGAGACGACTGATTATCCTACAGGAGGTTTTTGGATTAATGCCAGAGCACTTTTCACGGTTAGGCTGGTGTAACGGCTGCAGATGTTAAAGGTTGAGGTTATTTTTGGTGCGTCGTCAGAGGATGTTTGTGTCGTCGGCGCTCCGCTGGAATCGTGACTATCTAAAGAGGGATCTGATAAAGAAGAGGGTTTTTAACTTTGGGCCTTTTTATTCATCTCCAAAAGTAGCAGAAGTTTCTTAATCCGTCAGTTTATCACAAATAAACACATTTAGAGATGAAGGGTTCCACGTGACAGGAGGGGCATGAAAAACCTACTTTTAAAAGTCACGGTAAAAAGTAGAAGTAGAAGTAGAGAAAGTAACATTAAATATATATAACATATATCTATACATTTACATTTACATTTACATATATATATATATATATATATATATATATATATATGTATGGAAATCTTCTCTGTCTTTCATCTGTTCCTACACCCCCACACACACACACACACCCCCACACACACACACACACACACACACACACACACACACACACACACACACACACAAACAATACACAAATACACACACATATAAACACACATACACACACAATACACACATACATATACACACAATACACACACATATATACACATACAAACACACAATACAACCATACACACCTACACACATATATACAAACACACGCTGACACACACACAGATATATATATACATACCCATATATATACACATACACACACAATACACACACAAATATATACACACACAAACACACAATACAACCATAAACATATACAGACACATATAAACACACACACACACACGTACACACACATATACAAACACACACATAATACACACATACACACACATTTATACACACACACACATGCACACAAACACACGAAAGCACCATACAACCATACACACACACACACAATACACACATACATACACATATATACACACACATGCTGACACACACACACACATACCCATGCATACACACACACACGAACAGACTCAATCACATACACACACACACACATATATATATACACACACAAACACACAATACAACCATACACACATACACACACATATATACGAACACATGCTGACACACACACAGATATCTATATACATACACACGCAAACACACACCACACAGACGCACACACACACACACACACACACACACACACACACACCCATGCATACACACACGAACAGACTCACACACATATGCACATACACACACACACACACACACACACATATAAACAAAGACTGTCGAGCCAGCTGACAGTCAGTAAGTCATGCTGTAACCCCTGGTCTCTGAGTGAAGGTCCTTCCTCTCCATCACATTACTTATAATCTTTGTTCATGTGTGTGTGGGACGGGATGATGCTCCGCCACAGAAACCGACCCGGTCTGAACTTAATTTGATCAGGTTACATGTAAGGGGAATAGAATGAAGGTGTGAACACTACAGACTACACACTAATGTCATGTGACTTTAACCCTCAACCGGTTCGGCTGATGGAGGAACGTTGAAGGAGTCGACGTTAACTCTGTCGGCGTGGAATGAACAGGAT
Organism: Lophius americanus; assembly: GCA_037951165.1. Lineage (NCBI taxonomy): Eukaryota > Metazoa > Chordata > Actinopteri > Lophiiformes > Lophiidae > Lophius > Lophius americanus. Next base: position 1,111,202 of record JBBDHG010000145.1, on the reverse strand, counting down.
GTTCTCACGTCTTCCTCATTTGTGGAGCTTCAGAAGAACCTCAGGACTTTTCTTCCCCTACAGGAACACTTCATCCTTCCGTTTCTTCTAAAGACTCTCAATCACCTGAGGATGACTGTCATTGTTTTCGAGGACAGCTGATGTTTTAGTATTTGCTGCTCTCTTAACTCAGTTTCTGATGTTTCTTCACACTTTATATGATCGTAACTCTTCCACGCCACAGAGATGATCTAGTTCAGTCAGCCGCCCGGGTTCAAACGGAGTGAGTGACAAGGGGGTGAGTGGGAGGAGTTTGGCTTTGGAATGCCCCCCTCCCACAGAGAGAGGTGGATGTCATGGTGGCGTATCAGAGCGTGTCAGAGGAGGGCGTCGGTATCATTTGACAAAGAGCAGCGAACACGTCTGTCTGTAAACGTCTCAGTGGAGGAAAGAGAGAATTTGATTTTGGAGTGAAATGAATGAGAACATATTTTGAAGTATGGATTCTTCTTCATTTTCCTTATCAATGCATCTGCTGCTCGTCACCATCAGCTGTAAACCTCAGAGGTGGAGGCTGACACTAAAGTCTCTTCATCTATCACACACGCTTCTACCCTAACAATAATAATAATAATAATAAAACGACTCTTATTAAAGGTTTCTACTCCGCTAACGTTTTGTGTCCACTCCTGGGCTTTTGTCTGTTTTCTTGTTTGTTTGTTTGTTTGTGAGAAGGATTATAGAAACTCACGGGACGTGTTTACAGAACATTTCCCCCACAGGTAGATTTGTATTTAAAATAAAGTTGTTTTGTAAATTAAAGTCTTTGGAGTAGTAACGTCACAATGTGTCTACTGCTGCCTTTGATTCTTTGATTCCTTTGATGTGTCTCTGACTATAGACTTTGGGTTGTATCAAGTGTTTCCTTTGATCCCTTTGATGTTGCTTTGAGGTTGGAGGTGGGGGCTCAGTGGGCTAAACAGAGACGCTGAAGTGGACGGCGCTGGAGAGGAGTATCTGAGCGGTACTCAGAGAGTTTGTTGGAGTTGTTGGTAGATTTAGATGAATTATTAACAATTATAAAGTGTTAAAATCCTAATTAATAACCTAATTATAACTCATTTATGTTTCATGAGGGTAGTGTCATTGTGAGGGGGTGTCAGTGTTCATGTAACTGATTGGATAAATCATATTATGGGATGTCTGAACAACTTAAAGCACCA
>JBBDHG010000145.1:1097500-1107500 GCA_037951165.1 Lophius americanus | reverse complement strand
GAGCAGATGTCGGGGTATTTTTTGTTTTATTTCCACCTGCTTGTACTTTACAGTAATATTAGGAAATAATGAATGAAGGTTGGTGAATAATCCGAGACATTGGGAAACGTCTATCTGTGAGTTTGAGTGAACTTCCCTCAGGATCTACATCCTGGTTCTTGACCTCCGGTTGTAGAGTTTTACACATTTTAATCTATGTTTTATGGAATTAAAATGAGACGGTTGGGAAATCTGTCGCATGTATTTGATATAATGACGTTTTATGACTCATACTAATACATTGATAATCAAAAAGTCAAAATAGGTTACCAGTCCGTACTTTTCAGACTACTTTGTTGTGTGTTAGTTGATTGAGGGGGAAAACCCGTTATATGTGTAAATATAATGTGTTGTCATAACATCCCTTTGATGATTGTATTTGCTTCTACAAATCGGTCGACTATTAATGCAAATTCTGACAGACATGAATATGAAGATGATGAAGGAGCCTCCTGCTTTAAGTTATAGCGTCACCGTTGTATTTAAATAAGACCAAAAACAACCTTAGGAAAGATCTGTGTTAGACTGACAGACATCTCTAAAAACGATTGGTTTTTAACTCTTAAAATATACTTTTATGAGTATAAAAACATTCATTAGTGACGTCTGTGAATAAAGAGGTTTGATTGGACATGATTCTGGGATCTCTGCGTTAGAGATGGAGACACAACGATTACTTATTCTGATCCATTTTGAATTCCAACATTCATTGAAGTATTTTCTAATGTTCAGAATTCTATAAAATGAGTGAATAAATAAGAAGAATATTGTCATCATACCTCTGATTGAACATGATGTGGACCTCCAGCGTTCATTTTTTGCGTTCCACTCAGGGAAGCAGCAGTTGAGCTCAGCGCTGCGCTGTGATTTCTCCAGAACTTATTCTTCTCACTCATGGTTCCACAAAGAAAGAGGAAAACTTGTTTTCCCTGAAATGTGATGAAAATCCTGAATATAATCTCCTCATTGAACTTAAGCGGCATCAATACGTGAAAAATGATGCGTACAACTACCAAATGAGAAAAAAAACCAAATCTGTGTAGTGATGCGTTTAGTTTCTGACTCCAGCAGCATTTACCGCCGTTCTCCTCTCGATGTCCCCGAACGCAACATCTGAGTTTAAGAGAGCCGCCCAACGAAATCCCAACATCCATCCCACACTGGAAGTAAACACACTTGTGTGAACAGACAATGACACTTGGAGCGAGTGAGTGTGTGGAAAAACCCTCCAGGGAGGAGATCTTCAGCAGAACCCCCACTCTTCAGCCTGAGTGAAGGGCTTCTGAGGAAGAACTCCTCACGGGGGGTAAAGCCCTCGCTCTCAAACACCAGAGGTTATCAGCCGCTCAGCAGATCCCTGATCCTGCTAGTCCACGCCCAGATCGAGGGACGCTGGTCCGCCGGTCCAAACCAACATCAGAGGCGATACGGGTGTGGAGATAATTATGTGTCGCATAATTAATGAGGAAACATCCAGACGAGGAAAAATTCAATCCGAAACAAAATATATACAAATAACAGATACAGACTTTTGTCATTATTGACAATAAAAGTTATTTCTCTCTGGGTTTGAGTTTTGTTTTGTACAATTATAAATTACACTTATTGCACATCTGAACATGGACTATTTTAATTCATACTTTTATATATATATATATATATATATATATATATATATATATATATATATATATATATATATATAAATAGGTGTATTTTCTATTGATGTCTATAATATCTATCTATCTATCTATCCATCCATCCATCCATCCATCCATCCATCCATCCATCCATCCATCCATCCATCCATCCATCCATCCATCCATCCATCCATCCATCCATCTATCTATCTCTATCCTTCTCTCTCTCTCTCTCTCTATCTATAGAACAAATCATTTTTCCGTCTGGACAGACACTCGTCTGTAACTTCTATCTGTGTCTTTGAGACGTATCTGTCTGTGAGCCTGAGACGTTCCTCGTCCTCGTCCTCATCTTCGTCTTCATCTTCCTGGACGGAGCGTTTCCTCACTCATGTCTGGATGCTGACATGTTTTTTGTTGGACGGGCTTTTCTTCTTTCCCATGATTCGTATAAATGATGGTAATTTAATCTCCGGAGGCGAGAGAGGGACACAGACGAGGAGGGATTCTTCCTCGTGTCCGTGACGAAGAAGAATCGTGTCTTCCTCTAACATCTTGTTTGAGGAAAAGAAGGAAATGAACTGGGGAGAGTCTCAGTGGTACTTATTTAAATATGCGGGTTTGTTACAAACAGATCTGTTATAGCAGAGAAGATCTCGACACGCTCAGGTTCTGGTCTCTTCCTGGAGTCCTCCAGAACCGATCCGCTGACACAGTGTTAGTATCAGGTCATAGACATCTGTGCTGGTCCGCCTCACAGCGAGAAGGTTCTTGCTGAAGAAGGTTCTTGCTGTGAGGAACCTGTGTTGCTGGCGCCCCGCCTCGGGATTCAAAGATTCAAAGATTCAGAGATTTAGAGATTCAAAGATTCAGAGTTTCAAAGATTCAAAGATTCAAAGAGTTTCAAAGATTCAAAGTTTCAAAGATTCAGAGATTCAGAGATTCAAAGATTCAAAGACTTTCTTTGACATTTGCGTGAGGACGTATGATCCAGGTTCATTGGAATTCTTGCTGCACAAAAACACTCTTTTTTATACAGGATATAAAAGAAAGACATATTATACATTCTATTTTACTCACAAACACACACACACACACACACACACACGCACACACACACACACCTTCACATACACACACAAACACATCGGTAGTTCACTGATTTATGATGAAGCTGTGTGTGTGTGTGTGTGTGTGTGTGTGTGTGTGTGTGTGTGTGTGTGTGTGTGTGTGTGTGTGTTTTCATCATCTCCACTTCCTTCTTGCTTTGCTAGAAATAGTTTCTGGTACATTTTTGGATCTGATTGCTCCTTTTTTGGACATGGATGTTTCCATCTGGGTCGGTACCAGACGCACAGCGAGGGCTGTCTGTGTCTGAATGCGGTGCCAAAGGACTGAGCCAGAACCGCAGCATCTAAAAGCCAGGGAATGAGTTTGAGCGAGATAGCGGACCTCAAAGGGACCCAGAACAACTGACCAGGCTGAGTGTCTGGTGGTCAGTTGTCCGTCTGTCGTCTTCCTGCATCTGTTTGTTCTCATGTCGGTCGATTGTCTCTCTATCAGGAGATGTTCAGTCACTTCAGACCAAGACCTCCGTGTAACCCCCCCCCCACACACACACAAACACACACACACACACACACACACACACACACACACGCACGCACGCATGTTCTCTTTGTTGGTAGAGAGGAAGTGACAAATGTCACGTGTCACTTCCTCCACTTCCTCCACTTCAACGCGGCCTTTGACCCCGAGCTTCACCCTTCCATCTGTGATTCTTCTGTCTCCCATGAGGAGAGCTCCTCTCCTCCTGTCGTTAGGGGTGAAGGGGAACCTCGGCTGCGGGGGCTTTCTCACGTCATCAGAGGGTTCAGACTGAAAGCAGGCCAACTAGTTCTGACTCATGTTCATTAGTCAAAAGTCCGAGTCTGGATTCTTGAGGTGGAGGTCTGGGAGCGGTGGAGCAGTGAAGTTCTCCCTTCAGCAGGAGAGAAACAGACTCCTGCTTCTCCTGGTTCTCCTGGTTCTCCTGGTTCTCCTGCTTCTCCTGCTTCTCCTGCTTCTCCTGCTTCTCCTGCCCTCAGACGTTCTGACCAATACTGTTTGGAACTCTGAGCCTCTTCTGCAGCAGTTACTTCTGATCCAGTAGAACCAGAACTAGGAGCTGGACTTGTTTCTGGCTGGCAGATGAATCCGTCTCCTGGTTATTTATTGGTCTCTTCCAGCTCCAGAAGAAATCATTTATCTTGTTGAACATCTGTTTTCTTCGATTGCAGCATTTTTAGATTTCCTGGAAATGAGACGGTTTTCTGCATCAAAACAAGCACGAAGAAAACCAGAGTAACGCCTGCAGAGACTCCAGCTGTGCTGCTGTAAACAAACAAACAAACAAACAAACAAACAAACAAACAAGACCCGTCACATTCTGCCCAGGAACCATTGAGCAAAATATGACTCAGGAAATCTAAACAGAGAAGTGTGGCCCAGATGGACCCGTAGGCCCAGATGAACCTGTAGGCCCAGATGAACCTGTAAGCCCAGATGGACCCGTAGGCCCAGATGAACCTGTAGGCCCAGATGGACCCGTAGGCCCAGATGAACCTGTAGGCACAGATGGACCTGGTAGGCCCATATGAACCTGGTAGGCCCATATGAACCTGTAGGCCCAGATGAACATGTAGGCCCAGATGAACCTGTAGGCACAGATGGACCTATAGGCCAAGATGGACCTGTAGGCCCAGATGGACCTGTAGGCCCAGATGAACCTGTAGGCCCAGATGGACCCGTAGGCCCAGATGAACCTGTAGGCCCAGATGGACCCGTAGGCCCAGATGAACCCGTAGGCCCAGATGGACCTGGTAGGCCCAGATGAACCTGTAGGCCCAGATGAACCTGTAGGCCCAGATGAACATGTAGGCCCAGATGGACCTGTAGGCCCAGATGAACCTGTAGGCCCAGATGGACCCGTAGGCCCAGATGAACCTGTAGGCCCAGATGGACCCGTAGGCCCAGATGAACCCGTAGGCCCAGATGGACCTGGTAGGCCCAGATGAACCTGTAGGCCCAGATGAACCTGTAGGCCCAGATGAACATGTAGGCCCAGATGAACCTGTAGGCACAGTAGGTACTTTTCAAAGGTACCCTCTTGTATATTTTTAAACGTACTTAAACTAAATACTGAGTGTATTTAAGAGACTACTGCATGAATCATTATATGAGTCATCATGTTGGGTTCTCTATAATGGTGTCCCATGTTCCGTACAAACAAATCCATCATTAATGTTCTTACAGCAGGTCCCTGGTTCTATTCTGGGGTCTGTTATACGACTAAGACACGTCCTTCATCCTCCTGAGAGCTGCTGCCTCTGATGACGGACATTCTACTTTTCTAAATGAGTCTCCTTCCACGTCCAGCTGACAAAGCTAGGAGCATCGATGGATCGGCGCCGTACTTTAGAGGATGTTTCCTTCCGTTGTTTTTGTTTTCTGGCCACTGGTTGTGTCACCGGCACCCTGCCACCTTTTTCATGCCTCTTCCTCCACTAAGCTGCTGATGCAGAGGAGAGGGACTCAAAAACACTGGAATGCTCCAGGAAACCTCAGCCAATTATCCGAGTAGCTTCACGGCGCTCAACGCCAACGGCTAGTGACATTTCACTCAAAGCACCCACACAAACACACACACACACACACGCATGCATACACACACACACACACACACATAAACACACACACACGCATGCATACACACAAACATGCAGATATGTAAACATGTTCAAGGCTGTATTCAAATTCCCACTCAAACCGCACACTTATACACACACACACAGTGTGTGTGTATATTGTATAATAATACGATAATAATAATAATAATAATAACAACAATTATCATCATCATGAGCATCTTGTGATCATTGGACATCCAGCAGGTCCACAGCAGCAGAACCATCACCAACCATGTGACCTTACAGGGCGAGAAAACACAAAGACTCCAGGGAAGAAGTCAAGTTAGTAACATGCATTAATCCACTAACATGTATTAATCCAGTAACATGCATTATTCCAGTAACATGCATTAATCCAGTAACCTGAATTAATCCAGTAACATGCATTAATACAGTAACATGCATTAATCCAGTATCATGCATTAATCCAGTAACATGCATTAATCCAGTGACATGCATTAAACCAGTAACGTGCATTAAACCAGTAACATGCATTAATCCACTAACATGCATTATTCCAGTAACATGCATTAATCCAGTAACATGCATTAAACCAGTAACGTGCATTAAACCAGTAACATGCATTAATCCACTAACATGCATTATTCCAGTAACATGCATTAATCCAGTAACATGCATTAATCCAGTTACATGCATTAATCCAGTAACCTGAATTAATCCAGTAACATGCATTAATCCAGTAACATGTATTAATCCAGTTACATGCATTGATCCAGTAACCTGAATTAATCCAGTAACATGCATTAATCCAGTAACATGTATTAATCCAGTAACCTGAATTAATCCAGTAACATGCATTAATCCAGTAACATGCATTAATCCAGTAACATGCATTAATCCAGTTACATGCATTGATCCAGTAACATGCATTAATCCAGTAACATGCATTAATCCAGTAACATGCATTAATCCAGTAACATGCATTAATCCAGTTACATGCATTGATCCAGTAACCTGAATTAATCCAGTAACATGCATTAATCCAGTAACATGCATTAATCCAGTAACATGCATTAATCCAGTTACATGCATTAATCCAGTAACATGTATTAATCCAGTTACATGCATTAATCCAATTACATGCTTTAATCCAGTAACATGAGTTAATCCAGTTACATGCTAAACTATGCTATAATAGCGAATAGCTCTGGCTCCCATTATACTTCTGGAGATTCTAGGGACTACAAGTAACCCTGCATTCTGGGAGCACAGCTTGTTCTGACCGTTAAGGGTTTTGTACGTGACCAGAAGGATTTTGAATTCGATTCTGGATTTTACTGGGAGCCAATGAAGGAAAGTAAATACAGGAGAGGTATGTTCTCTTAACCTGGTTCTGGTTCTGGTCAGCACACGTGCAGCAGCGTTCTGGATCAGCTGGAGGGTCTTCAGAGACTTATTGGGACTACCTGCTAGTAGGACATTACAGTAATCCAGCCTGGAAGTAACAAATACATGAACCAACTTTTCTGCATCTTTTAGTGACAAAATGTGTCGTATTTTAAAAATATTACACAAATGAAAAAAGGCAGTCCTAGAAATCTGTTTTATGTGGGGGTCAAAGGTCATATCCGGATCAAAGATAACTCCCAGGCTCCTCACATGGTGCTGGAGGTGAAGGTCATACCATCCAGAGTAGATATATCATGAGGGGACAAACCTTCTGACACGTTCTTCACTTGGAGAGTCACAGAACCTACATGTTTAACTTTAAAACTCCTCCCTCCCTGCGTGGAACCTCCTCCACCCTGACCTCCAACCTACCGTGGATGTCCTTGTTTTAAATGAGGTGCTGACTTTCTAAATATGCTGTCATCGCTCGTCTCTGCGTTCGTACGTGCTTCCACTGGAGAAACATCAGAGACCCCCGTCTTCATGTCACACAATAACTATTATTACTCATAAGTGGGTTTATTCCTCGCCGTGGGAATTAGACTGGACTAAATCCCAGTTCTCACGGAGAGACTGTCTGATTTCTTTAGCAGCATTAATCCTTCATAAATAAACACAAGAGGAAGAACAATCCCCCCCCCCCTCCGTGCAGCAGGAACAAGCATTAACCGGATAATTACATGTTTCTGATCCTCACACAGAAGAGACACGGAGGTCAATTCAATGTTCAAAATCATTTTTTTGAAATCCTACGAGTCTTAAAACGGCATCACCAAAGTCCGGCGGTTGGTTTTAATTTCAAGCTCCGCCTGCAGAGTTTCCATACGTGTTCAGCCAGCTCGGGTAAGGTTTGGCCCGAGAGCCGGCGGCATGGAGGTTTGGGCGGAGCGGGCGGAGCGGGCGGAGCGGGCGGAGCGGGCGGAGCGGGCGGAGCAGCGGCTTGACTCTCCGGTAATAAAGCCAAATGATGGCCGGCAGCGAGGAGCGATCTGAGCTCAGACGCTGAGAATGGAGCCGTGTAATGAAGCACCGATGATATCTGCCCTCCGACTGGTTGAGGGGGGGTGGAGGTAGAGGAAGAGTCTTTTGTCGGAGATCGTTGAAGAGATGAAAAAATCGTTAACTGCGACGGCGGGCGCAGATGATACGATGCTTTTTTCCCCCGTGGGAAAACTTCATCATCTGAAGAAGTTTATCTCTCCATGTTCATGAGGCTTTTTCTTTTCTTTGGACTTAAAGGTGCAGAAATTATAGTTTCTTCACACTTTAGTTTCGGTGAGAGATGCTAGAGCAACATTTATATCGGATCTGGACCTTATATCAATCATTTCTCTTAATTCTAGAGACTTCTAACCTTCTAGGTTCTGAAGTCACGCCCACCAGAACCCAAACCCATTTATGTTTAATGAGCTGTATGACGGGAAGATCTGGTCTTCACCGCAGGAAACACACACAACCACAGAACATGTAGCCCAAAGCCCGTCTGCTGTCTCCTATCCTATTACAGGTAGCGTAAAGTAGCGTTTCACCCTACACTCAGAAAAATGAATCAGTGTTACGTTCAAGTTGAAGTACTTTTATCTATTTGATAAATAATTGTTTTCAGATTTCATAGATTCAACATAAATCTGTTAATCGTCAAAACAATTCAATTTAATTGAATAGTTGAAAACAAGAAAAAAGGTCTAAATCTTAAAGGTGCGCCATTGAGGAAAAGAGCTTGTTTGCTAACGCTGCTAACAACAAGGAAGTGAAAAATACCCTCAATTCCCTTTGTCTGCTCCCAAAGCATCATGGGTAATGAAGTCCAAAAATACAAATACTGCTTTTAGCCTCCAAAAATGTCTTTATCCTTTTTACACAACAATGAATAATTCAAATGAATTTTGTGTTTTAACCTTTAAATCAATATTTATCACATTAACTATCTTTAAACTTGATTATTAACATCAGCTTCATCAGATAAAATCCCAGCAGGCGCCGTTACCTTGACATATATTTGAGCTTCTATGTTGTTGGAAACATTTTTAATAACGTAAATATACAACTTAAGAAAATGTAGACCAGTTCAAAGTGAAAAAGTTGTTAAAAAATTATTTGGTGCCACTTTATAATGAGATCACCTTTATAAAGGATTTAATGTGGCTAATAATTAGGTTATAAATAAGGCTGTTAACACTTAATGAGTCCTTAGTTAACATTTAAAATCAGTTTATAACTCAGCTCTCAATTTTTTCCATGCAGCTCACTATTTGGCAATATGAAGTCAGCAGTACAGATGAGTGTGCTCACTATTTGGCAACATCTTAACCTTTTAGATTTAATAATTTATAGCAGCTTATAAATCATTTGTAAGGTGTTAAAAACTTGATTAGTAAACTATGTGCACGTCATTTATAAATCCTTATTAATAATAAAAATAATAATAATAATAATCATAAAGTGAATTTCCCATCTTTGGATTACTAAAGTTCTACTTTCATTCTAAATCAGCGCCTTTATTTGTAAGTTTTAAACATCATGGTCTTGTTTCTGTCTTATTTCATTCCCGGGGATTCCTCCGTCCATCTGTCTGTCCTCATGCTCTGCCTACATCTCACAAACTGTTGACAGGGAGTTTAATGAATAGTCCACACATCCTTTGTTCGCCCTTGGAGCTCTGCATAATTGGTTTCTTCTATTTGCTTATTTTTCCTGTTCCAGCCACATTTGAACTCTGTTGGTTTTCCTGTCATTCCTTCCCTTTCACCTATGATTGAGGTCGTGACCCATGCACATCAGCACAAATTGAGTTTTTCCGGTGAATGGTTAAAATGTTACAAAGGGCTGCTTAAGGTGTCACACACACACACACACACACACACACACACACACACACACACACACACACACACACATCCACCGCTGGGTCTTTAGCAGGGAGGTCTCACTCTTGTCAGAGGTACGAATGAGCAGCGTCCCCCCATCAAAGGCAGCCAGTGGAAAAAACCCCAGAGATGTTTGCTGAAGGGCAGATCTGCCTGTTTGGTACTGGATTACACAGCCCAGTAATAGATTACATCATTATTTACTGGCCTTCCTCCATACTTTATTCTGTCCTCTCCTCCGTTAGAGATTCATCCCCTCCTTCTCTTTCTGTTCTTTTAGAAGGAATATATGGGTCAGTCAGCTGTGATGAATTTA
>JBBDHG010000145.1:1090000-1095000 GCA_037951165.1 Lophius americanus | reverse complement strand
TGAACCCATCTGGCCGTCACTCTCACGGCATCCATGCTTGTGTTTTATCTGTGCGTGTGTACCTGTGTGTACTTCATGAATATGTGTGTCTAGTGTGTGTCTAGTGTGTGTGTGTATGTGTGTGTGTGCCCTCAGAGAACAAGGAGGCTCTGGGACAGAACTGGATCAGTCCTCAGTAACCTCCTGACAGAAGAACCCGGGGATTAGAGAGAGGACGGGATTGTGTTCTATTGTGTTGTTGGGGTGTTGGAGGTTTTAGGGAGAGAGGGATGAAGAACACTCAGACACGAATGAAGAACACTCAGACACGAATACGACACCGGCACAGAGAGACGGCGGGGGTTTCTTGTGGCTCGCAACAAAGAAATGAGCGAATGCGACAAAAGAACTATTGTGTCTTCTATTTTTGTCAGTAAGAATATGTTGGTGAAGTTTAGGGTCCTGAAAACCTGCTTATACGAATCTTCTCTCCTTTATTAATCTTTGTCTTACATTATCTTATTCCGTGTTGGCAGGATAAACTCCAGAATGGATGAAGGACGGGATTCAACAATCATAGTCTCCATTCTTTTAAATATGTGAATGTTAGGTTTTGTTATCAAACTAAAGGTTCTAATATAATCAGGGCTGTGACATTGTTGACAGAAACAGGGAGTTTGGAGACGTTTAGGGTTCAGGGTCACCATTTAATCAAAACCACATTCTCGTAAAGAATAAAACTCTGTACAGGAAAGCTTTGGCATTGAACACCAGCAAACAACCCCGGCGTCGGGATGAAAGGCACGAAGTTAAAAGTACAGAATGAAGATGATTTTGGTATTTTCTTTTTTTTTAAATTTCCCAGCATTAAAATTCTAATTTCAATTGCGAACTTCTCGACAAAATGTCCCTAATTTCTAAAGTTTGTTTTACTGTTTTACTTCGCCGTCCCAGTGTGTGACACATCCGATCGCTGTACCTGACATTTAAACTTAATCATTGAATAAATTCAAGGCACCACATCCAGTCGTTAGCTATTAGCTTAGTTAACGATTAGCTCAAAAGCAGCATTAGCGCTGAGCTAGTGCGTTTTATAAAGTTACTGTTTCTGCACACTAGGCTCTGCATGTTTGCTTCACATTCCCATCATGCTTATAATCAAAATACAGCTAACTGATAGCTGCGAGAACGACTTTGAGCCATAAAACATTGAAATACTGACCCTCTAATCGCAGCAGTTACAGTCAATGACCACCAGGTGGCATGAAACTAAATAGACCAGCGGACTCAGATGAATTTTGAAGAAAAATCCACATGAGGGATATTTCTATTTAGAGCGAGAGAATACCCATAAATCCTTTTATTCTATGATGTAACTACCTCATATAGTTTGTCCAGGCTCCTAAACATCTACATAAGTCACGTGACGAAGACTCAACTTGAAGCATCGCAGCAACGCAAACACGGAGAGGAAGACCTAATCAGTGGATCTTCAGTGATGAATCAACGCTAATGCAAACGCTGCTAGCGGCAGAGAAGGTGTTTTAACGACCACCGCGGCGGAACGCAGAACATCAGGCCCGTGTTCCTGACCGGTGCTGTTGTGGGAAACAGTGAATATATCTGCAGGACAAATGTTGGGCTCATTGGACAGGATGAGATTAAAGGGCGGTTCGGTTTACAACCGCCTGAAAGTTTTTCCTGATGAATACGAAAACAATCATTAAGCCTTATAGGAGGCAAATACTAATCGTCTTAAAGGTGAAATGAAAACTCCAGGGTGTTGATAAGTGTTAGTTAAGATACTTTTTTAGGGTCTTTAACAGTCAGAGACTACCGGACCCCGACGGTCAGCATCCGTCACCAAGCGCTGGTCTCGCACCAGAACAAGCAGCTGGACCCGGATGGCTGTTGTCCATCCTGCCAGGAGCAAAGCAGAGAATGAGAATCATAATCACTCTCTCTCTCTTTTTGTCTCCGTTGTCTCCACCTCCCTCCTCTCTGAATGTTAATCCATCTATTCTCTCCTGTTGGTACCTCCCCCTACCTATCACCTTCATCTTCTCCTGCAGGTCAGAAGAACCTTTTCCTGCTCCATGTTTTCTTCCACCACCGTCATTATCATCATCATCATTCTTTCCTATTATCCCTCCTCATCCTCATCATTCACCGCTGATGCCATCCTCTTTCTTTCCTGATTCTCTCCTCTCCTCCTTCTCCTCCATTTTCAACATCACGCCGTTCTCCCTTCTGCCATCTCCAGTCATTTGGGGTCATCGGCTTTCTCTGCGTTTGGTGCAGCAGAGGAGGCGGTGAAGGAGGAGGGTGGTGCTTCCATGGCCTCCCCCTCCTTCTCCCTTTATTCCTCTCAGAGCCCACCGCAATTACCCAAGTGTCCCAGCAACCGCCGTATCCTGCCTGGACAGGTGTATTTAGACACATGCCTGAAGGCTGGAAGTTCACTCGGACACATCAGTCAGTTTCTATTCACACTATCTAATTATATGTCGGATAATATTGATACTATCTTACACGTATTTACAGATCTGCATCTGGAAAGTAGATGTTCGTGGAGAGTTAACGATAATAACCAGGATTTCTGCACAGAGTTCTCTTCAGAAGAATAAACAAACACGCAAGTGTCTACTTCCTGTTTGTGCGCCGATGTTTTTACATCAGTGCACAAACGTCAGGTGTTTCAGATGTTACATCAGATGTTTCAGATGTTACATCAGGTGTTTCAGATGTTACATCAGATGTTTTTACCTGAGTCCACACGGCTCACACAGGGAAAAATAGAATATTGCAGTAGTTTGACTTTATTCTGACATACAGTCAGAAAAGGTGGTTGAAAAAACAGGTGAAGTAATTATTTACAATATAAATGCCATTTCCTTTCTTGAGTGTGTGTGTGTCTGTGTGTGGGTGTGTGTGTGTGTGTGTGTGTGCGTGCGTGTGTGTGTGTGTGTGTGTGTGTGTGTGTGTGTGTGTGTGTGTGTGTGTGTGTGTGTGTGTGTGTGTGTGTGTGTGTGTGTGTGTGTGTGTGTATGTGTGTGTGTGTGTGTGTGTGTGTCTGTGTGTGGGTGTGTGTGTGTGTGTGTGTGCGTGCGTGTGTGTGTGTGTGTGTGTGTGTGTGTGTGTGTGTGTGTGTGTGTGTGTGTGTGTGTGTGTGTGTGTGTGTGTGTGTGTGTGTGTGTGTATGTGTGTGTGTGTGTGTGCGTGTGTGTGTGCGAGGTTAATAAAACCACTTTAGTACACATGTTGGACTTCTTGTAAGTAAGTTATAGACGATGTCTGAGAGAGGTATTTCTGGATGCAGCCTTCTCTTCAGATAGAAAGTAGCAGAATAATAATTAAACATGTCATATAATTAACAGTAATAAGGGAACTGTGGGTAATTACAATGTCGAGACATGCCTGACATCCAGTTGGGCTCAGAATAGCAGGATATTTCCATCATGTGAGTGCGATGACTCAAAAACTATTCCATGGCGTGTTTTCAAATCTGAGCCCCACACAGACCTCATTGTGAGGAAGAACTGGATTGGTTTTTGGAAAGGTCAGCTGTATATTTCGGACGATTTTTATGACCAAGTGTTTTCAAGGGGTAAATTCTCAACCGTTGGTCTGATTAAGTCCAAACTGGCTTCATATGAATCACCTCGAGAAGATCCGTCTATCTATTATTTACACTATATACATATATATATATATATATATATATATATATATATATATATATATATATATATATATATATATATATATATATATATATATATATATGTATTCATAACTTCATGTTTATGTGAGGAATTCAAAGAGGGGGATTGCTTGTACAACACAGGGGATCAGATACTTTGAAAGGATATTTATGGATATGATGTCTTTTTAATGGTTAGAAACATTTAATAGAAAACATTTCAATCCATTGATTTTTAATATCTTTAAGTCTTTGTAGGTGAATAAACCGGTTCACGCCGTCAGGAACCTTTGAAGCTCAGGACGGAAGCCTTTAACTTCTACTTCAGGATTGAGCGGCGGCGTTATTCCTGAATCTGTGCCGACAGCCGGCGTAGACTGAGTCCGCGCTCCACATCCAGCGCCGCCTGTGATCTGGTTAGACGCAGGACACGGGCGGCTGAGAGCCAGAGCATCGGAGAAAGAGGGAGACGGAGAGCGTGATGAGAGAGATTTATTTTTGGGTTGAGATTTGATAACCTGGATTCACTCTTCTTCCCCCCAGTGTTCTCGGCCCGCTCCGCAGATGCTGCCTGATTCTTTTTGCTCCTCTCCTCTTTCATAATTTCTTTTCAATCAGTTCCACCTGCCTTCTTGCGATGGCACTGCGGTAAAAAAAAAAGAAAAAAAAAAAGAAGCTGGGCTGGATCCAGCCTCTGAAGTGTCGACACAAGCTTCGGTTTCCACACCGAGGCCTGAGATTACACGAACCGGGCCGGGACCTTCTGATGAGAACCCGCGAGTGTCCTTTTAATGACATTTGTATCGACAGCCACGTGTTTCCGTGAATCCGTTACCTCCTCATCACTACCAGGAGAAGAATTCCATGACGTACTGATGTTCAGGCAACACTGAAAATCTGAAAGGCCGATGCAGGAGAGGCTCTAATAACGTACTTATTTAATAGATGACGGAGGAGATGATGGACCAGCAGGCTGTGCTCTCAGCATCTGAACTTGTTTGACTTCTACACGTCACCAGTTTCTCCTTCTTTATTTTGTTGTATAGTATTCATTTTTTTTTACCTTTATTTAACCAGGAAGTCTGGTGACATTAAAAAAAAAGAAAGTCTGGTGTCCAGGACTTCCACATATATTATATTTTAAATCATATATATATATGAAATTACAATTTGTGTTGAAAGTACTTAACAGTAAAGATTGAAGCAAACAAAAAAAAACTCAGGCTTTCAGTGTCTATTCAGTAACAACAAGTTTTGATTTTGTTTTTGATTGTTTTAATGTACAAACCGTGTGTGACATCTGAAATATGTCAGGACA
>JBBDHG010000145.1:1067500-1085000 GCA_037951165.1 Lophius americanus | reverse complement strand
AAGCCTTAATACATATGTAATAGTATATAATTACCAAAGTAATACCTAAGCAATAGCTTGTTAGTAGCAATGGGTATTGTTGGGTAATATTTCACTGGAACTCATGTAACAGGGCAGCAATGGCCCAAAAACTATGGGTTATAATGAGGAATATAGTTTTAAGATGGAAATTAAGTAAAACTATTTGGTAATAGTACTTTGGTACAATGCTAACAATAAAACGGTTGTATCGCTGCAATGGTTGGATTCAAAAATGGTAAATGGGGATATTGTATATATATATATATATATATATATATATATATATATATATATACAATATCCCCATTTACCATTAGTCACTTAAACGTCATTCTGGAAAATACTGTGCGATGAAGAGTAAAATCAATGTGTAGGTTGTGTAATATGTGAGTGTGTGTGAGTGAGTGTGTGAGTTAGTGTTACAGTTTATGGAGAGACCAGTGGTAAAAAAACATCTTACCAGGAATGGATGGGGGACTAGCTTGAGGTCTGTAGCGTAGATGCAACTTATTTTTCTGGATCTGAGTTTTTTTTCCTTTATGACACTCAAAGTAGTTGAACAGCGGATGAGGAGTCTGATGTTGTGACCTCCACAGAAGGTTGTTCCAAAGAGTGGAGGTGCAGAAAAGGCGTAGTCACCCCTGGTCAGCAGCGCACTGAGGAGGAGCCAACAAAGGCTTGGCTCAAGACCTCGGCTTGTAATTGGGCTCGTATGGGGTCAAAGGCCACCGATGTACTTGGCTGTGAGTCCAGAGTTGGGCCTGATGTGAAATTAATCATCTTAAGATCAATTCTGAACTTCACTAGACGTCACATTTAGAATCACAACTATTCCCAAGACGTCCCAGCCCAAAGCTAAAAAAAAAAGACGTATTAGAGATCAAATTCAAAATAGGACACATAATCCTTATTCTCTTTTTTTAAACTTTTTTACGTCATCCTCTCTATCAGTGTTTCTCCGACTTTCCAAAAACTCTAGAGCGCTCCAGCTTGCAAGCCTTGATTGACATGCCAGCTGTTGCTGCGCCATCCGTGACTCGTACCAACGGTACGGTAAACAGGAATTAGATATGTCTCAGGGGCTGGATATAATTGGACCAACTGGCCCTGGTTTTGACATGTATGGGATCGTTTGTGTTTCTTGTAATGCCTGTTGACTCAGGCGTGTCTCAGAGGTTTGAGAAAGATAACTGTTCAATTCACAATACCGTCCTCATCCTCTTCTGACTGAAAACATACATTTTTCTGACAAATGTGGCCATGATGTAGTTGAATTAACTAGGTAATACACGTCAAACACATTCTGCAAGAGGCGTTCGCCACAAAATGAAAAATGAAAGACCGGTAATGCCCTCGACAAAAAAAATACAACCCAAAAGACCCTGGGCATTTATTAATTGAATATCTAAAACATCCCAAATGTATCATACAAAGACAAATCAATTGCTCAATTATGTCTTAAAATGGTAAAAAAAAAAAATCTGGCTCATATATCACGATGAAATATTTCATGAAACATAAAATGAAGTTTTAATGACATTAGCTTGGATGAAACATGTTTCTATAAGAACTATTTGACCCTTCTTTTTCTTTTTGATTATATCAAGATACCCTTTTCTATACCAAAAAAAATCATGACTCAAAAGTCACCTCCTCCTTTGACATGTGGTGTCCCCCAGGGAACCGTCCTCGGCCAATTGCTATTTAGCATATACAGTATATATGCTGTCACTGGGTCTGACTATAAGCAGCTTCAGTCAGGTGGTACACATGTTTCAATAAGAAATGTAGACCCAAGACAGTTGAGCAGGAAATTAAGGGTTTACTGAGAGGGGGGTCTCAGGGGGAGCTGGCTAACAGGGCTGGTTGGACAAATAGGAAGTGGATGAGGATGCAGCAAACACGACGCCACAAGACGCTTGAAAACACATTCCTGTTACATGAAACGCGCGGCGGGTGTTGTGATCGCTAATAGCGGCTGAGGAGAAAACCAGCGGAGAGACAGGAGTGAGAAAAGTGACAGAGGGAAAGATTAGATCTGTTCAAGTGAAGTGAGAAGACCTTAAGTGGTTGGAGAGGCGGAGTGAGGGAGATATAAATACGGCAGACTTGCCAGTGAGAGACGAGGAGAGATTCATGGCTTATTTATGATCTTGACCATGAATCAGGCTCAGATCATGCATTAGATCTCTCCAAAAACTAGTCATGTTTCCTGTTCTCTCCTCTCAGGCTCAGCTTCTATCTTTAGCTGCCATCGCTGTCCCACATAGACCCTCTTCCTCCGAGGAAGATATTTCTGGGCTGTAAAAAAACATCGGGTAAGTCTGCTCACTATTTGAAGTCAGGGTTGAGTTAGCCGTGACAGGTCAGTCTTCAGGAATATGTCTCACTGTTAATCCAACCCCGTGAAGGCCAGATAGGTCCAAACCAGTGTCCTGATGTGTCTTCACTCACACCTCAGGAGAATCAAGTGGATTTCTCCTGGAGAAATCTCCTCCAGAACTTTGGGTCGGTCTCAATGACTTTCAGGTCCATTGAGGCGTGTTCAAATCCATCCCTCATCCCAAACAAGAAGGGTAGTGAAGGGTTAATATTTCTCTATTCTCTCTCTAGTATCGATTTGATACCACCGTGAAAATATTTCTAAATTTCTCCTTTTATTCAAGTTTCTGGCCAAAAACTACCTTTTGCAACATTTTGAACAATGTTTGAACGTTTGAACACATCTAGAAGAGAATGATGTCACAATGCTGCCTCCCCTGAAGATGGCTGCTACTGAATAGACATTGGAAGCATCATGCTCATCACATCTTTGGCTGCGATGTGCTGCTGAGAGCTGTTTGATTTGATTTGATTTCAAACTTTAGCTACATCAGTGCTGCTAGTCGTGACAAAGTGTAACTGACCTCATCAACACTCCTACCTGAGACTTCAGGCGGCTGTCTCTCCCAGACTCTAGCTGGATTCTATGATCCTTTTTAATGCCCCCAAAAACATCCTGTAACCACCTCTATGAAGAAAATTTGGTCAAATTGTGTGTGAAATTACTGTCCTGGCATGAACGGGAAAAAAAAGATTGATATCAGAATCTGTTCGTCTCGCTGCAGACTTCTCATAGAAAGGCTAAAGTTATCCACAGACGAGAACTGAACCAGACATTCGGGTGGGCAAAGTCATCCATTCCCATCAGCCACCTCCACAGAGATCCAGAACATTCTAGACATCGTGTGTTCTGCAGCCTCATTGTTGAGTGTAGAAACATGAAGGCAGGCGTGAAGGACTGCGGGGGAAGTGACTCATGCGTGTTCTGGTAAATAAAGCTGTAGGTTAGACGTGAGAGTATGACCTATAGGGAGTTATAGAAGTGAAAGTTGCATATTTTCCCGTGTGTAAGTAAAAAAAAAAGAAGAAGGAATCAGGAAAGATCTCGTCCCAGAGACGATCTTAAGTGAAATCCTTAAGACAAGCAGGAGATGTCTGTTAGCATGGCTGAGATAAACAACACCAATATACATCAATCAAAAAACAAATGAGCGAGGACAACACATCCAAATTCCAATATAGCCCAGAGCGTGTTCAGCCGGGAGGGAGCCTATTTCTTCTGCAGCAATTATTTAAATTCACACACCGGTTTGCGGTTTGAAATTAAATTGCCCAGGGTTCCGGGCAGAGGGGAGCAGCACTGGCTGATGAATTTGATATTTTATGCCCATATCACGTTAACTCAAGTCAGTTCTACTTATGTTGGCCAAAATCACAAATCACAGCGCCTGAGTGGGCTTTTTTAATCTGAACAATGTACAACATCCCGTGTCCTTAAATCATCCGGCCCTGTGTTCAACGCAAAGACGGCATTTACATATTTCCTGCCTCCTGCCATCAGACGGAGGAGGTGTGTTCAAGGCTGTCAAATCGTTTCAACTGTGCAGGTGCATTTGGCAGCAGTTATAAAACTGTGTATATATGTATATATATATATATATATATATATATATATATATATATATATGTCGCTACTGGTACCAGGATGTGGTACCTGCAGCCCATTCAGGTGGACCAGGTAGTCGAGCTCCACAGGCTTCTGCAGGAGCCACAGCAAGTAAGTTTGCTGTGCCTCCATGAACAGTTTCAGGAGCATGGAGGAGATACCAGGAGAGGGGCTAATACACGAGGTGAGCTGGACAGGACCGTAGAAGGACACCAACCCAGCAGTAAGACCCATATCTGCTCCTCAAGGTGAGGTGGACCAGGAGGACCACTCCCTGATCCCTACAAGATGACCTCCAGCAACCCCTGGTTTGATGTTTCTGAACAAACTCTCAGATCCAGACTCCATGAGAGAAGTATTAGGACTAAACTTCATCTCGTGGACCGGAGCTCACAGCCCAGAACCATGCCGTTAGATGATTGTTCACCAATGGTGGCCAGTTCTCCTCAGAGGTGAGAGCAGCTTCTCACTGAGCTCATGTGACAGACGTGAAAGAGTCTGAAGACGCCGTAGTGATGGTTCTGCTGCCTGAAACATCATCCAGCGGGACCGGTTTGGTGGTGGGTCAGTGATGTTCTGGGGAGGCAGATCCTTGGAGGAACTCACAGACCTCCAGGTTACTGCTGTTAGGTACCAGGTCAAGGCCCGGCCTCATGTGGTCAATATGCAGGCAGTTGCTGGATGATGAAGGTCTTGATGCCATTTACTGGTCCTCACGTTCTGTAGACCTGAATCCAGTTTTTTGTGATAGTTCTGCTGTGATGAAAAAATACAGTCTAAATAAAACTCTAAATTAAATATTTCCTTCTTCTCCTATTTAGAATTAACCCTCCTTCATCACCAGATCGTCACACTGGTGATCAACAAATGTGGAAATCTTCATTCAATCAACACCGTGTCCATCTTGCATCACTTCCTGTGTTTTGGTCAATAGCAGCTAAGCACGAGGAAAAGAAGCAGATTTATGTTCATTATATTGACCTTGTTGGTCCCGCCTCCAGAGGAGGAGGGTGAGGTCTGTCCTCCTCTGCTCTCCACTTCACACAGACCGCCTTTCACCTTGCGGCCCTTTAGGTGATGCTGCTCAAGCATCATTTGAATCATTTGCAATTTATTCTAAAGGTAACAGGAAGACAATGGAGGCAGGAAAAACCCGGAGCAGAGTGGTTTGGTACTAGAGCGGAGTCTGACAGCTGCATTCTGCATCAGCTTCACTTAAATCATCTTCTTCTTTGTAAATTCATTCATTTATAATGTGATCTCGTCATGTATGATCATCATCTTTAAATTACCATTAGATTAAAAAAACAACAACATAAATCAGTCCCGGCATATTAAAGTCCTAAACATTGATTTTGTGATTTCCAAGTCAGAACCTGAAGCTGGAACACTTTTTCCTGCCTGAGCATCTCAGCTGGCTTGTTGGTAAGCAGAGAGAAGTCCACATACTCCAGTTTTCCACCAAAAAGAACCTGGTGCTAGTTTGATGCTGGTGCTAGTGCCAGTGTTTAGTTCGTTTAACTTGCGCACCTCCTAAGAACCTATTTGCTATTCCATTGGCGAGGAGCCAAGTCAGAGCCACGATATCACCTGTCCGTATAACGTAATTGGGTCTTGGCTCTAGACCAGCAGAGAGTTGGTGCTTGTCTGGCACTCGTTTTGAGAGCCAGGAGCTGGTGCTTAGGCTGTTGAAAAGTAAAGAACTGGTGCTAAGTCAGACTCTGGCTCCGAACTAGCACTGGAACCAGGTTGGTGGAAAAGGGGTAAAAGTCGTGGCTCAGTCCATGTAGGGCTTTAAAAGTAATAAGTAAAGTTTTAAATGAATCCTTGAACTCAATCCCAGGGCATGTTTTACGCAGTCATGTGATCCTTGTAGACAGAGCTCACATTTGATTCCTGCAGCTTCAAGAAAGGTGATTTAACAAAGATGCAACACCGAGGGCTGTTGAATAAACCGACACTTCTACCGAGAGGCGAAGCTTTCTCGAATATTTCCCCAGGAAGTTCATGTAACGGGTGAGGTGGGCGGGTTCTATACAAAAATGTGAAGGATTAAGCGACGAGATCCACTAAAATCAATATGTACCAGAGCCTGAAACAAGCACTTTGGAGGGTGCTCACTCCACTATCTCTCTCTCTCTCTCTCTCTCTCTCGCTCGCACCGGCTCTTCTGTTCTGCCGCTTTCTCTTTATCACTCCATCTCCTCGGCTCGTCATCCTCACCTCGGGTGCAGGCTGTTGCTAAGAAACAACGAGGGGAGCTGCTGTGTGTTTTAGATATGCTTTTTTTTTTTTCAACCTCTGCATGACAAATTCAGAAGTTTTTCAGTGGGAAATGTCAGAGAGAATCAATCTCTCCCACCTTCCTCAACTTCATTTTACTTTCCCTCCAAATCTGTTCCTCCTCTCTTCCTCTCTGTGCTAAATATACACCGAGCCTCAGCCCGTCTTCCTCCACGTTCCAACGACACGATGTTCCATGCTGTCCGTGTTGAAACACAGTTCAGCTCCGCCGGCTTCCTTCTCCTTTCTAACGTTTCTGTACTTACCCTCCGTGGGATTTTGCGGTTTCCTCATTAAGTTGCTAATTGTCAGAATTGTGGGCTTTTAACTGAGTCTTTTTCCCATTAGGTGGGAAATCTACATGTATATGATGCTAAATGTGTTGATGGGTTGTTTGTTGGATGATCTTTGCTTTGAAAAGGCTGTAAAAGTTAATGAAATGACGACTTTGTTGTTTTTACTGTCATGTATCTTTTAGGGTTGTTGCTCAGACTGGAAGAAACAATAGATGCAGTTTGATCTTACAGCAGATAAGTTTTATTCTTCTAAACCAGCCCTCTTTGAAAGAATGGCCTAATATATGTTATATAGAACTTGTTTTAAGAAAAGAGAGGAAAGTGTGGATAAAACGTGTTGTTTTAAAAATAATATTTTTGATAGGCTGCTATCAATGAGAAAAAAGAGATTGTTCTTTCTGTAAAGTAAAGAAGAATACAATTGTGATAATCTGACAGTACTGAAATATGATGGACCAGAACATGATCAGAACATCGCCATTTTATTTTGTGGATTTCATCAAAGATGGGAACCTCGCCATACCTGTTGAACTTTCCTCAAAGACTTATCGTCCTCTAAAACGTCCCTAATAACTCTCCTTGTTCTCGGTGTAAATGTCTGGAGAGCTGAACACAGAAGTGTTTCCATCTAGCCACTCCTGCACATGACATGGTTCATAGTTTTGGGAAGTTGTACTTGAGCTGGACAAGTAATACATTTCACTGATGACACCGCCTACGATGGCAGAACTTAACCCCTACTTCCCTTCACCACCCCTGCAACGACCTTTGTTTGGTTTGACCCATCATTAGTCCAGGGTGAAGGGCAAGAACACCTTGGGTGAAATGAGGGATGAAGAAACACATTGGCTATGTCTGCAGAGGGGCAACACTAATGACAAATAGATTATGTCAATTAAGACTCACAGCAGGGAGACATTAATCAGCTAATGATGGTTCAGTGACACCCGGTAAAGAGGTGAACGCTCAAAAGAGGGAAAAACTGTGTTTTTAGCGACTGGCCGAAGGCAGAAATGTGGAATACTTTTCTTTGTGTGTATGATATGGCCTTCATACCCAACACACATTCACAGTCTATGAACGTGGTACTGTGTTCTTACTACAGTGTTACTGCTGCTGGTTAACTGTGTCGTTACCACAGTGATACTGCTGTTAGTACACTGTGTCGTTACCACAGTGTTACCACTGTTAGAAAACCGTGTCGTTACTAGATTATTATTACTGTTTACCACGGTGTTACCGCTGTTGGAAAACCGTGCCGTTACCACAGTGTTACCACTGTTAGAAAACCGTGTCGTTACTAGATTATTATTACTGTTTACCACAGTGTTACCACTGTTAGAAAACTGTGTCGTTACCACGGTGATACTGCTGTTAGTACACTGTGTTGTTACTAGATTAGTATTATTGTTAGTACACTGTGTTGTTACTAGATTAGTATTATTGTTAGTACACTGTGTTGTTACTAGATTAGTATTATTGTTAGTACACTGTGTTGTTACTAGATTAGTATTTTTGTTAGTACACTGTGTCGTTACTAGATTAGTATTATTGTTAGTACACTGTGTTGTTACTAGATTAGTATTATTGTTATTACACTGTGTCGTTACTAGATTAGTATTATTGTTAGTACACTGTGTTGTTACTAGATTAGTATTATTGTTAGTACACTGTGTTGTTACTAGATTAGTATTATTGTTAGTACACTGTGTTGTTACTAGATTAGTATTATTGTTAGTACACTGTGTTGTTACTAGATTAGTATTTTTGTTAGTACACTGTGTCGTTACTAGATTAGTATTATTGTTAGTACACTGTGTTGTTACTAGATTAGTATTATTGTTAGTACACTGTTGTTGTCACTGTGTAAAATCCTCCGTATGTCTCTTCACTTCTATTGTCATCACTCTCCTTTAATCTTATATCCACATCTTTCAAGTGTGATCACACATACTGCTAGAGGTCGTTTGGGGTACTGCAGGGACTACATAAAAAGCTTTTGTAAAATGTTGGTAAAAAAAAGAAACCAAGCGTTATGCCTAAAATAATAAAACTATAATAATAAAAATACAAAAAATGAGTTAGAAAAAAGTAATGTTTGGAAAGTGAGAGTGGTCGATGTCTAACAATTATGTATTTAATGTAATTGTTGCCATGTACTGCTTGAGGTAACAATTCTTTTATCTGGAAGTCATGAAAACACAAAGAGTGTGTACTTCAGAGAGACAAAAGCAGTTTCTGCTTCATTAGATGTTGAGTAAAGTAAAATCGGTTATGTTGATCAATAATTGAAGCTCCTTGATTTGACATTTTCCCTCTGAATCAGTTTCTGCGGTAACAGAAATTCCTGCAACTGCAGGAAAAGTAATTCATGCATAATGTATTGAAAAACTTAAAAAAATAAAAGATTTATTAAAGGGCGGAGCAAATGTGCTGGAAATAGATACAAGAAACCACAATATGTTTATCATTGTTTTCTACCAGAATTCATGTCGCCCATAAGGGATTAAATGTAAACTTTCTTCCTTCCAGTTATTCCTGATTAATACTAAGTGAATATGAAGGATGCTTTAATCCCCTGTTACATGAATTCACTTTACACCGTCGGTCCACAACGAGTCAATACGATTCAATTGTCTGCCACATTTGGAAGATTTCTTCACCTTGTGGCTTAAATCTTATAAGATACAGAACAATTGCAGAATATTCCTTAAATTAATATATCAACTGTAACTGTAACTCTTTAGTATTTTTCAGGCATTAACTTTGACCTCTTTGTCTTGGTTTCCTCCCGTACGCTGTCTCTCCTTCATAGACATATATATATATATATATATATATATATATATATATATATATATAGTATATACGTACGCACACACTTTGATGCAGCCCTTCACACGTGTTTGCTCTCAGGGCCAGGCCTGGAGAAAACACAGTCATGCTCTCTTGTCTGCTCGCTTTGCACAGCTAGTCTTCGTATAGTTAATGAGCTGTAAAATGTAGGCCAGAGCTGTTTCTCTGAACTCTGTTAAAATAGAAGGGAAAAAAAAACAAGGAGAGGAGAACATATGGACCACTGCTTCTCAAAGTGAGCTTTAGGGATCCGGAGGGATTCTTGGGTGCAAGAAGCCCTCAGGATGAAAAATGCAAAGGTTGATGTTTTTATATTAAAAAGCACCTTCACCAACAATCTCCCCGTCTCTTAAGTCATGTCTCCGTTAATCGACCTGCATTGACGTTTACAGAAATGAAATGAAAATGGTTGGAGTAGCAAATTACCCAAAATGCAAGATTCACTGCATGCATACATAATAAATTGAACCACTTTCCTGAGGATTTGGTTGCTTCCATGTGCAACTGATTAAATTTGGGCATGCTTGATTTGCAGCAGCAGGCAGCTGTGTGCCGTTTGACGGATGAGTGTTGTCTGCTTGTGAAGAGGTATGCAGTCATCGGAGAAATGGTTATTTGCCTCCGCCTTCAGAGCGCCAATACGGGCGTTCATGTCTCTTTGATCTAAAACGGAAATCGCAGCAACAGTTCCCATCTGTTTCCACGCGTGAAGACTTTATGGGATGACATTTTCAGGCACATTTGCCTCTCGTATTGATTTATGGCTGCAATTATGCCAATTAAAGAGAGTGTCGAAGATTTCCATTTTCTCTTAGAAAGGGTCAGAGGTGCTTATTTAAGTATTTGTCTGAGCAGGAAGCTTGTGTTCCTTTCCCTGTTATGAACATTACTCTACTGACATGCATGTGAATGTTCAGGCCGTTAGCGCGTGATGAGCCCATGCGTGGCCAGCGGCCCGTGTTACACGACAAAACTGGACTAAACCGGCATTCACATCTGACCTGATGTTTTTAAATGAGAGCACAATCATGGAATCAACTGCGTCTGGATGAGGAAGAGCTCTTAGAGAAAGCTATGTTTGTCATTTTATCAAAGGGGAGCAGCAGCAGGGACAAATGTTACACCCTTAACCCAAATCAGTGTCTCCGGTTCTGCTCTGATTAAGGACGCCCTTTATAACCCTCCTCAGTGGCAGCGGGAGTTTTTCATCAGGCAAAATCTGGAGCTCCTAATTCAGACATCTTTATTTAAATGCTCTTATGGGCTGTAACACATTTCTGGATCTTTTTTGTTTTTCTAAAAAGATTATCTGTGTTTTATCTTGAATTAGGTTACATGGTAGATTGAATACTTTTATGGCAATTTTCTAGTCAGTCGGGATCCAGTTTCTTGCTCAAGGACACTTTGACACGTGGACCGCAGTGTCCGGGGATCGAACCACCAACCTATGCGATGCCACTGCTGAGCGTCAAATTTTGAGTTTAAAAGCCTATAACGGGAGTTTTGAATTGTGTGCTTTTATTGCAGTTATGGATCTTTTCGTTCCACTGAAGTATAATAAGTCTGACGGATCATCTTCAGGCGAAGCGCGGGCGTGTTAGCGAAGGTGTTAGCACAGTGAGAGCAGCGACTCATGAGCGTTAGCAACTACACTCATCTTCATGGACTGCAGGTCTATTAACATGTTGTCGTTGTTATAACTCCATTGTCTGGATCACTCCAGGCGACCCGTCACCCTCAGCTGACCCGTCACACTAGCCAACCTCGAAGGGAACTGTTGTCGGCAGGAAGACAACAAAGCAAAAAGCTGTCGGTGCCTCTTTTTGGGTGAGATTCTATTTTGTCACCAACAGTTTATAGCAGACCAGAAACCAGTTTGAAAATTGTCTTTCATATGTTTTGTCTTCTGAATAAGTTTGCGATTCACGCTGGCTACATTTATTAATCCCTGCTGTTGAATCAATCACGGCGGCGAGTAAAAACAGAGTCCTGTGGAGTTCCTGTTGCAAAAGTTCTAGTCAGTGGCTGAAAGTTTCCTGCTGATGTTTTCCTGGCAGTGTGGGCTGAGGTCAAAGCTTTTCCCCAGCTGCTTGAGGATCAGCACCTTGGAGAGCGCCGGAGCACAAGGGCAGGTTTGGCTCCTCTCAGCTGCAGACATCCATCACCTGGAGATAATGTTCTCCCACTGACAGGTAGACGCTTCAGGAGAAGAGTGAATATTTTCTATGAATAAGGATATCAAAAGGAACTTTATTAACTTAAAACATAAAAAGGCTTAAAACCAACGTGAATCCCCTTATTGTTTTTAAAGGTGCTGATTTCACTTTCTTCATTCACATCTCTAAACACGTAGAAAAGCGATGTTATCATCTGCATATTTGTCTTCTCCTAAAATGTGTGACAGGAAAATTATCACAATCTCCATAGAAAATAAAAATATATATATAAACGTGCGATTGATTGATGTTTAATCAGATATGTTCAAAAAAGAACAATTAAAACTAATAACTGTTTGTCATGTTGGGATGGAAAATGACGGCTAACCCACACTTTGGCACTAAAATAATTTTAAATAATACATGAAAAAAACAAAAGGCTTGAAAGAATAAAGAAGTTTAAATGTATTGTTTCATTTACAATTTATATGGAAATTTATGGATTAATCTATTAATGATCTGGTCTTTTGTACGTTCTGTATTTGTATTTGGTTATTTATGAGTGAGAGTTCGCCATCCATTGATCCACATTTAATTATTTAGGTAGTTTAAAATAGTCATCATTTGTAATAAAATAAACTAATGCAAAGAAATGACTTCCAGGAGTTTGGTTGGGCTCAAACTTCTTTCTGCTGTCTAATATTACTGCTTTTATACCGACACTCTAATAAACACTATTGACCTTTAATACTCAATGGGTGACACTGTGGACGTCCACTTATCAGAAGGACCTTTGTTTGATCCCCAGATCATACATGTTGAAGTGTCCTTGAAGACGAGTGATGGCATGTGGCATGACGGCCACTTTATGAATGTGTGTGAAAGGGTGAATGCTGATTTATGCTGTAAAACCCCCGCCGTCATCAAGTGGACGAGAACGCGTCCCGCAACAGTGGAATTCCAGTTAGCGAGTTTCCTGATTTCACTAAAATCATCTGTAGGAATAAAGACTTAGGAGGGATGACAGGTGGAGGTATGACAGGTGGAGGTGAGGAGTAGAAGAACAGGCAGAGGAGAGGACCAAAAAGGTTTTTATAATGATTCAAATATCACCCATATAACTAAGAACATCTTACGGCAGAAATGATTCGGGTCAAGGTCCTGCTAAGGGATTAAGTGGTGATATAATGATGACGAAGGACTGAAGCACTTACAATTATGGATAAACTGAAAAAAAAAATTAAAAAATGTCCAACTCAAAGAAATCTACAAAAGCAGGCAAGGTCCAAAAAAAAAGGTTCCAATTATATCCGACAGGGAAATGGATACATGAACCGGCAAATTGAGGAGGGAGTACAAAGAGGAAATACGCCGGGGAGGAAGGGCACACAAGACAGAGGCAACACTAATCAACAGTCTGAAAGACAGAAAAGCCGAGGCAGGAAACAAAGTATAAACAGGAGAAAACTAACTTCAAAAGATTAAACAGGAAACAAGTAAACTGTGAACCGTGAGTTTAATCTGTTAACTTTCTTCACGCTGTAGGTCAGAGCAGAGACGCTCCTTTAAAATATAACATTAATCACTTCACTTAAAGAACCGCTATAAAAGGCTCAGTTGTACTGGATCTAGTGCTTCAAACAGGTGGTCCCGACCCACATCAAACCCCCCACCCCCGACACACTCACACACTACACACACACGCACACACACACACACACACACACACACACACACACACACACACCGGCCCAACCGTCCGTCCCAAGTAAATCCGTGCCATGACCCCCACAAAGACACCAGACACTTTAAGACAAAACATAACTGATTGATAACTGATTTGTTTGTTAGTTACTCTGGCCTACAACCCCCATAATGCACCAGTCACTTCATTTTACAGAACTCCCATAACTACCTCCAACTATTCTTCTTATCTGAATGTAAACTACGTTTTTTCCTCCTTCGCATTAAAGCTCCTTGAATCCTCAAAGAAAACGATAAATAACGTGTAAATAATTATAAAAAACACCAAATAGGGAAGTTGAAGAAGTACGGCTTCAATAATGTTTGAAATAATCATTTTTATCCCCACTTATCTTGCTATTGTTTTGTTGGATTTGTCCTTTGCTCCTGCAGCAGACGATGTTTTCTTAAACAGCATTTAGGGTTTTCACTTCAACAGTAACTAGTTACTGCGTCCGTCTGGAGCGGGCGGAGGAAGTGACACGTGGTGCATGAACGCCACGCTGACCAACTGACTGACCGGATGATTGAAATAGATGCTGAGTAAACTGTCACATGTTCTACCCAGTTGACCGTCAAACATCCGTGGGTGTCGCTGGCGTCTGTTTGAGACAGGATGTATATGTGTAAGTTCTTAGAGTAACATTCCCTGACAGATTTGAATAATTACATCTATTCAATAATCTTCCTCTGGTGTAAAATACACTAGACTTCAGATTAAAACCCGACGCCGTTTAAGGAAACGTTCTTGATGTTCGGGCTTATAAGAGGCGGGGCTGAATGAGAGAATGTGTTTTCAGCCACAAGTCAAGAGGTTGAACACCTGACGCCTGATCAGAGGTGATACGGGGCGGCGTTTGTGAAAATAACACGCTGATACGAAGAAACACATGCCGCCACATTTGACAGCATTTTATAACTTTATCAAACAGTTCAACAACAAATCAGAGATTTGACCCGTTTAAGTTACACCGCTTCTCGTGTTCTAAGAACCCGTCTTTAGGGCCCAGGTTTATTACAAGTACCGCACTGGCCCAGCACTAGATCAGTCTGGTTCTAGTCTAGCTTTACTAGAATGTCCTTTATAAGAGAACTGTTGGAGGTGGAGAAGAGAACTGGATGCAGAAATGTTATCCACAACACGTAAATACTTCATGTAGAATCTTTCTGTACTTCTGAGAAGGAAACTTTTGTTTCAGCTGAGAGGACAGAAAGGTTCTGCTCTCGGTCCGAGCTGAAATAAGAACGTTGTTCACCGTCCGACGGAGAATATTTCAAAATAAGAGTTCTCCCTCGGGGCTGCGGCGACGTGTCACGCCGAATCATTCCGCCTTCTCGTGCTTCTATATTCGTTCTGAATGATCTTTCTAGCGGCGGACACCTGAACTCATGCAAATCCTTCTTCAGTGCTTGAAGGAGACACTTTCAGTCCTTGTTTCTGATCCCCCTCCAGTTGACAGGCGTCTTCGGCTCCGTCTCCTTCATTTCCTCGATGAGAGAATCTTCTTACTTCCAGTGAAATGATCCGAACTCCATCTTTGTGAGGAAGATGGAGTTGGACTCAAACTGTTCTGTTCCTCCCCAGAGACCCGTCGTCACATTTTCTCTCTCCTGTTTTAACTCTGTCTTATCTCAGGACTAGAGTTCAGAATATAACAGTTGAAATGACTTCATCTGTGCGTGATAACGGCACTTTAGTTTTGTGTATGTGTGCGCAGATGAAGTAAAAAACTCGCTCCTCTACGCGAGCTTCTAGCCGGGCTTGTCCCACCGCGGCAGAATTTATAAACAAAATAAATAAGGATTTAAAAATGGATCAGCAGGTTTTGAGCGAGGATGCAGTCGGCTCCTTAATTCTCGGCGTTTAAAATGTGCTTTATGAACCAAACAGCCGACCTTGCAACCGGGCTGTTATTCTTCATCTTCCGCAGCTAAAGAAACTACCAATAAAATGGATTTAGAGGAAGTCTGGAAACAATGAGAGAATAGTTTAGCTCCCTTTTACAGAGTCTCCAGGTCCCACTTTTAGCCCCGACACATGTTTTATAGAGGAGTCATTAACAAAAGCCCCGACAAGTTTAGTGTTTACTGAACCGCCGGCCTCATCGCCTCTTTATTCCATCACTTTAAATCCTGCCACCGCTTCGGCCTCCGCTTCACAAACAGAGATGAGCTCTGAAAAGAGAGGGAGGAGTTAAAGGCCGTTCTGGTGGGGGGGGGTCAGATCCTAACACGGAACGAGTTCTGGACAGTTTTACTTGCAGTCATTTCAGTTTGATTAATTTCCTCGGCTGGTGTTGAAATGTTCGCTCTGATGTCATATCCTGTAAAATTGATTTGACTGTCAGCACTTGATTCAGAAACAATTATTTTCTGGCCTAAAGGCAGAAATCCAGCCAAGGAGAGAGGAATCTCCCCGAGGCCCAACCGTTCTCATTCAACAGCTGGAGACGCTTCCATGAAGAATGTAGGATCCACCGCCACATAAGGGATCAGCTGTATATAAGTAAGAATCATTCTGGATAATACTTTTAGAATAAAATTAAATCAATAATGAATAAATACATACAAACATTCACACAATACTGAAGAAAATCTGCCTTTTTAACCAGATCAACAAATAAACTCGATCTTCCCCACCCACTCTCTCTCCCTTTCTCCTTCTCTCTCTCCCTCTCTTTCTATCTCTATCTTCCTCTCTCCCTCTCTTTCTTGATCTATCTTTCTCTCTCTCCCTCTCTCTCCCATCTCCGTCTTTCTCTATCTTTCTCTCTCCCTCTCTCTCCCATCTCTGTCTTTCTCTGCCTCTCTTTAGCTCCCTCCCTCTACTTCATCTTTCTCTTCCTCTCTCCCTCTCTCTCTTTCTCTCCCCCTTTTTACCTTCCTCCCTCTTAATCTCTCTCTTCCTCTCTCCCCCTCTCTCCCTCTCCCTCTCTCTCTCCTTCATTGATATGCATGCGTACACATCATCTTTATGTATATCGGCTCACGGTGAAAACAGACCATGTGATCTGTTATCGTAGCAGAAGCAGCCTTCATCATCTCCTGTTGCTCTGGGTGGATTATTAAGTCCATCATTCCTCAAGTCACTGGTTCCTTCTTGCTGCATAACTGCGCTGTCACTTTTATTCATGCATACATGCATATATACGTATACATTAGTATGTTTATACATGTGTGTATGTGTGCACACATCACATCAGTCACACCCCCAAACTGTCTTCTTCTAAACATCCTCCTCCTCCTACTGACCATGTTCTGCTTTTCATACGAACGTTTGGATTTTAGTTACAACATGTTTTCAATCAGGATACCAGGTCAATCCTTTCATATTCTATTCTATTCTATTCTATTCTATTCTATTCTATTCTATTCTATTCTGTTCTGTTCTGTTCTGTTCTATTCTGTTCTGTTCTATTCTATTCTATTCTATTCTATTCTATTCTATTCTATTCTATTCTATTCTATTCTATTCTACTCTATTCTACTCTATTCTGTTCTGTTCTATTCTATTCTATTCTATTCTGTTCTATTCTATTGTATTCTATACTATTCTATTCTGTTTTATTCTGTTCTATTCTATTCTGTTGGGTTCTATTGTATTTTGCTCTGTTCTATAACATTCTATTCTTTTGTATTCTATTATTTTCTTTTGAATTCTAATCTATTCTGTTCTTTTTTATTCTTAATAACTCTATTCTACTCTAATCTATTCTACCCTCTCTGCTCTATTCTATTCTATTCTTTTCTTTTGTATCTGTTTGTTCTCTATTCTATTCTTTACTATTCTATTATTTTCTGTTCTGTTCTGTTCTATTCTTTTCTTTTGTATTCTACTCCATTCAGTTTTTTCTATTCTAACTCTATTCTACTCTAGAGTTATTAAGAATACCCCCCCCCACACACACACACACACACACACACACCTAGTAGTTTGATTAAACCTGCTGACAGTCAGACAAACGGATCATAAACAGGTAAAAATGTTAATCCGGATCAGAGAGAAGAGATTCAGATGTTCAGACTGAGTACGACGACCTTCATCTCACGTACGTGAAACTACCTCAGACAGGCCGTTAAAGAAAGTGTTGAAGCTCTTTGTGTCTTTGATGAGAATAACTGGTGCGTGATGATGATGAAGAGGAAGACAAACACCG
>JBBDHG010000145.1:1060000-1062500 GCA_037951165.1 Lophius americanus | reverse complement strand
GGTCCGAGGCCCGCGGAATGAGGATGAATGAGACGCTTGAGTCCGTAGAACTGGTTCAGTCCGTAGAACTGGTTCAGTCCGTAGAACTGGTTCAGTCCGTAGAACTGGTTCAGTCCGTAGAACTGGCTAAGCCTTGAGGGTGTAGTTGAAGTTGAGTGCCAAAATGAAAGGCTGAGATTAAGGTGGATAATACAGTGGTGGATGAGATCAGCTGGAGGAGGGGAGGGGCTTCTTCTCCTTCATGTGTCCATCATCCATTCATCGTTATTCTACGTATTCTATTCTACCTGTTTGGGTCTACAGACATACTTTAGTTCCATTCATGTTAGTATTCACATGTGGGATTCATCATGTCCAGGTGACTCTTGTTGTAAACTGTTGATTTTATTCTAATCCAGTTTTTATTTTTAATTTAGAAAATCTTTTAACCTGTTTTACATCTTTGTGAATGAATCTTCTGTGTCCATCTAACTACCGTGAGATTCCTGCCCTGAGATGGAGATTCATGAGGATCTTCAGTGAAAACATATTTCTGCTTCTTTATTCTTCTGGTAAATGTAAAGAGTCAAAACTATGTGAAGCTTTGACTCGTTACCTTTCATTTTTCTCCAGTGCTTTAATGCACATGTGCTGAAAACTGAATTCATTCTATTTTCATTTATTATCCTCTCTTTGTTTCGTACATGGGCCAATGTCCCGAGAACAGGAAACAAATGTGTTTCTAGATATCTCTAAAGATGTAAAGATGGAGAAGCCTCACCTCTCGTGTTTTAAAGGACGAGATCCAACGCAGCCGACGCCTGACTCTGGGACATCTGCTCTCCTCAGTCTCAGCCCTCGGCGTGTTTCTGACTGAAGACTTTGGTTGAACCCATGACAGCAGGCATCCCATCCCTCCGCTCTCATATCACGTATCCGCCATTAGACGGCCAATCACGGAGCCGCGGTCAGGAGAGGTCAGCTGGTCAGACCATCTGCAAACAAACCCGCCGACGCGTCCACTCTGCCGCCGTTGATCTCCGACAGACGGGCGGATATTTATCTGTTTATATAAACAGGCCTAATTATGTGGCGGCTATAGATTTAAGCTGCCGGCATCATCAGAGGGTTTGAGTCTTAAACCGGCCTCATTACACAAACTCCAATCAGGCCTAATTGCAAATGAAGGAGCTTATGGATTCTGCTCGGCACCGGATCCGGCTGGAAGCCGTCCTCCGGAGGGGAAAGAGATATTGTTGTATTGTTTACTGTCTGATGGAAAACTTACTTTGATGGGAGTCAAGACTATCTAACAGCCTTTCTGTGTCTTATTTTATCATCCACTCCGGTTCAAGAATTTACAAGAACTTCACGTTGAGTAAAGATGTTTTCAAGATTTCAAAGTCCCCTGAGGAGGGACCACCTAGTCGGGGGGCGGGTCTTCATTAGTTTGCTTCTTCCACCCATCTGCTGATTGCTAGTTACAATATCGACCATAGAACCGGTACTGGTGTTAATGTTATGGCTGATGGGCATGTGGGTGTCAGAGTCTAGAATCTGTTGAGCTGGACTTAGAGGGGGCTCAGAGAGGTGGGCTCTACCTCCGACCCACTCACAGTGTTCCTCTATAAACTGCTGTTGTTGAGGAATAAAGCAGTGATTGACAGCTCACAATGTGCTGCTATCTCTCGTTAGCCCCGCCCTCATTAGTCCCCTCAGATACGATCTTTTTCTGACTGTGTTTCCGAGTGATTTTCATTTTTCCATACACAAATTAGAAAGTGAATTTCTGTCGTGTGTTTTTGCCGAGGAAAAGACAAACAATATTTTTTTTCTTCTTCAGGTTTCCATCTGAGAAGGAAAAATCAAATGACCACTAGTTCCTCAATGTCCGGTTCTGAAATGGAAAGTGAATCACAGAACAGAACATACTGACCCCTCAGTGGGTTTGAACTTCACCTGAGGGGTGAAGGTCATTCCAAGGTCATCAGATGAGAGAATAACCATCTGTCTCATCTGATGACCTTGGAATGACCTTTTAGAGCGGCTGGATTCCTTTTCACTTTTGTGTTTTTTGTTTATATCTGAGGAAGTATATATTAAATACATCAGGGTGTAAGATTCGCTGTGGATGAAACTTTCTCCTGATGTAGAAAACAGAAATAAAACAACGAGGGGGAATAATGACAGGTGTGTCTTTAATGCTTTTTCTCTCAAGCATAAACTGTGCAGCCCTGCTGGGATAAACATCCGAGCCTTTCATATTCAGATTTCTCTAATATTACTTTTTGTGTCTCCGGGATAATTTAAGGTGACTCTGAAGTGAAGTCGTCTCCTGCACAGCAAATATCCAGAATAATAAAACCCACCGCTGCAGCTTCAGCAACGGAAGGGAGGAGGTGTCGAATCAGAGGCTTTTATTTTACGTTGTTTCTTTTGTCTCGTCTCCAGAAACTCGTCCAGGCGTTGATCATTCACAGTAATCTATTACTTCTGAGGACAGAGGAAGTAAAGGACGTAA
>JBBDHG010000145.1:1035000-1052500 GCA_037951165.1 Lophius americanus | reverse complement strand
GCATCAACAAAAAAAGTTTATTCATAGCCCGAAGCTTGACGAGTAAAAAATCCCCAGGACCGCCCCTGTCCTGAGCTCAGGACCTGGTCAATATAATGACGGGAAACCTTGATGGAAACTCCTCCCACCAAATCAGAAATGTCAGTCAGTGTTGTAATGGATTAGCTGGAGGCGACACACGTTATTATGAGGAACTGTGTTAAAGTACATCCAGTATCAGCTGCTAGTTGGACAAAAACATTTTATTACCTCTCCATGACTAATAGCTCAGTAACAAACATATTCTTACATTACAGTCCTGTTCAGAAAAGTTTGACCCAGCCCACAACACATTTTCTACTTGTCTGATCCCGGCGGGCTCGTCGGCTTCTGTCGGGGATCCACACTTGAGTATGGAAGGAATAAAACATCCTGATTCATAGAAGTCAGAGATGTGGCGTCTGCCCACCT
The DNA here is from genome assembly GCA_037951165.1 of Lophius americanus. Lineage (NCBI taxonomy): Eukaryota > Metazoa > Chordata > Actinopteri > Lophiiformes > Lophiidae > Lophius > Lophius americanus. The sequence continues at coordinate 1,052,050 of JBBDHG010000145.1, read as the reverse complement.
ACCTGCTGCGCCCCCCCGCCCCTTCACCGTCTCCCGCCTCTGACGCTGGGATTCCTCTCTGCAGGCAGAACCCGGTCTGCTCACAAACAAGGAGACACCCAGTCCAGAAGCTTATTTGACATCATGATTGTCAGCATGAGCGGTAGGAATCCCATCATGTCATTCAGATTCTAAAATTTTTTAATGAGCTGAGCCGACCTGGCCAGGTGCCCCTAGCTAAATCTGTCACCGGGTTAATCAAACGTTGCTAAATTAGTATTTAGTATCTTCTTTTTGTAAAATAAATGAACAAACATCTGGGATCAGAAGCACTTTAAACATCGGATACTCTTAAAACTCTCACCGGGTCCTCGGTTCGATGAATGTGGGACAGATGGGAGGTTTCCTGATTAGTCACTATGTTGAAGAGTCCTCCATCTTCTTCAGTGCTTCTGCTGAGAATCTTCCTGATTTTGGCATATGGCGTGAAGGAGGAGTGCATATTGAAAATCTGCACAGCTCTGACAGACATGACAGGCAGTGTGGTGTAACTCCAGCACACTGTGATACAAGAACCACCGACACAATCTACATTCTCCACCTCAGACGATCTCTGAGTCTGCAGGAAACACCTTCACCTCAGGATATACGCCCCAGATCCACCTTCTACGCTGAGAAAGATCACGTTGAGTCAACTTTATGAAGTGATATCTCCAGGTCCTCTTCAGAAACTCTGCAGAATCAATTTTTGAAGTGTACCAGAGAGCATATCGGGCTCAGGGTCTTACTCAAGGACCCTACAACAAGCAGATTTGGTGGGGCTCTGCTGGGGTCTACCTTCCAATCTTCCAATTGGGAGATGTCTGATCTAAAGCTACAGCTACCGAGCTAAGGGTACTGACCTAAAGCTACTGACCTACGGCTACTGACCTAAAACTGCTGAGCTAAGGCTACTGACCTAAAGCTACTGACCTACGGCTACTGACCTAAAGCTGCTGAGCTAAGGCTACTGAGCTACTCCCTGTAACCATCTACACTGTAGTTTACCATTCACTCATTATGTTTTTATCCGTAGTCCATTCTCCTCATTGGTCTGATCGGTCCTCACCATGTTTGTTTCTACGTAAGGATTAGCCTCCAGTTCTCCTCCCGGGCTCCTCTGGAAAGGAACCAGATCTCGGATTCACCCTCCTCTGACTTAAGTGAAGGAAAAAGGAAAAGTCGGGTTTGAACAGCCTCAGCAAGCAGTTCCTTCATTCTATTACTGCAAATATCTTTATTCCAGCACCATCAACAGAAAATAGTTTATAATTTTCATGTTTCGCTTATTTTCCACAATCGTGGCCAGGCCCCACCTCAAGGAACTGGGAGCGCACTGGTGCGCACTCTAATTATAAAAGCGTCTACTCCCTTAATGCACTGCGGTGTAGAGCATCCATACGGTACATGCGCTGTAATTTAGCTGCAGCGTGAAGCACTGGAGAGCCCTGGCCTATTTATTTGACTAGCAGGAGGTAATATTAGATCTGCACAGAAGCCAAAATCATTCTGTGATTACGTTTGACCCCGAGGAGCGGCAAAGCCACTTCTCGGCTGGTGCAGCTCGCATTACTTAAAACACAGCCTCTGGTCTTTCTTCATTTTACAGTACTTGACACCAAACTCATTTCCCCTCGGCAGGAGCTTTTTGTTCACACCCTGGTATGCTGTGCAGAATAATGGAGCTACTGTTTATGAATATGCTGCCACCACTCACGAAAAAACAACAACGCCGGCTCAAACGAATTATTTCAAATTAGTCTTTGGTCCTGATGAAGCACCGATGAGGACTTACTTTGGTTCCTGAAGAAAGGTGCAGAAATGATTTTCAGTTTAAAGCTTTTTTCATCTGATAATTCCTCACGTCTGGTTGACCTGCTGGTATCAAGTTACCTCATTCTGTTTAATCTCAACTTTACCTGACCTCAGGTGAGGTTCATCAACTAACCTCACCTGCTTAAATATTCAAAAAAACGCCAAAAATATTACTTATAGAATAGAACTTTCTCAATAGCCATGTTTAATGCCTTTTCCTGTGATGGCCTGTGGTGTCCCCCAGGCCTCCATCCTTGGACCCTTGTGCTTTGGATTAAAAATCCTCTTGCCGTTTGCAGTTTGGACATCAAAGTTAGTGAAGCAGAAAATACTAGAAGGAAATGGTTAGAAGGCTGAAGCAGTGCAGAACAGGAGAAACGAGAGGAGGAAGAAGAGGGTGTGAAGATAGAATCAGGAGGTGTTAATCGAGTCGGAGGGAGTCAGACAGTCGGAGACACCGAGTCAAAGTAGAAAACAATCAGTGGAACATCCACCGAAGCACAAAAAGAGCCAAAGCAGACATTTCTGCTTTTGCAGACATTTCTGACAGTTCCTTGATTTCCTACCTACCTTATTTCACTGTTTGTTTGTTTGTTTGTTTGTTTGTCTGTCAGTTTGTTTGTTATTCTGTTTGTTTATTTATTTTGTCTGTGTACAGGACTACAGGACGGATTCGCATGATTATATTTTACCCAGAAGAAAGTTTTGACATATCTTAGAGGTGATTAAATGTTGGGGACGTTACGCACGTTTGGAGTAGTGACGTCACAGACTGAGTATCGCTACTTTATTCTTTGATGTTTCTTTGGGGATGGAGCTTGGGGTTCAGTGGGCTGAGCAGAGACGCTGAAGTGGAAGGTGCAAGAGGCAACCGGCTACAGAGTATTTGAGAGATCCTTAGAGAGTTTGTTGGAGTTGCCGGTAGTTTTAGAGGCTGGCAGTAAGTCAGACATTCATGGAGGAATCTGCAGGAGTTTGACCTTAAACTAGCATACCGCTATGCCTCGGCGGAGGAGTGCTTTTTCTAGTTTAGGATACTTTCATACATATTGGTCCTTTCATTTATAAAATATTGTCAGCTTCTAAATCTCCCAAAAACCACAACAAACCGCCTCCTTATCTCTTAAATACTCTCTCCTCTCTCCTCTTCTCTAGCTCTTTCACCTTCCATGTCTCTGCTCAGATCACTGATAATAAATTATGGGTATTTAACAATCCACGCTGAAAGTGCGATATCATCGTGGCTTGTCTAGAACGGGTAATAAAAACTCAATATGATTGGTTTCTTATCTTTTATATTTATTCAAAATATGAGGAACCAAAAATGGAACACAAACACAATTCCAGTCCAAAGTTGACTAAAGTAACAGACTGTTGTCTTCCTCTGTCGCCGTCGGGTTTTGTAAAAATCAGCTCTGTTTGACGACAGCGTTGTGCAGAAGTGGAAACTGCTGTATTTCCTTCCACCCTCTACTGTTTTATAAAATTGTCATGTTTTGCTGGGCTGTGGTTTGACGTCTACAAGGTTGAAGTCTGGTTGTTCCAAAACACTTTCACAAAAGTGCTAACAAAAGTTTACAAAAAGTGGCCCCTTTGACCGTTCTGTCGTCGCAATCGTTGGAGGCATCCTCATTTTTCACAACGACTGAAGGAAAAGTTATTTCATAACCCTGCTAGCATGTAAGGAAGGAGCTGCAGCTCCAGCCTTTTGTTCCAGTGGAGGCAGCAGCTCAACATCTAAGCAGCACATCTTTTCAGCCGATGTCATCTTAGGTAGTATCGGTTTGGGAGGAACGCAAATTCACAAAATGATGAGTGGGTTTCAAATTGGGAATTCTTGACAAGTGGGAATAAAAAAAATACAACTGCATATATTTTGACAAAATCTAAACCGTCCATTACGACTTAAAGAATGACATTGGATTTAAACGCTTAAATCAATAAATGAGTCTGTGAAACCGAGCTACACTGTCCAGATGATCCGACTGTTTTTGGAGCCAAGCTAATGAGCTCGGTTTGTTTAACCTTTGTCTCAAAGAGATTCGCTCAACACTTTGGTAAGGCATGATTCTAAAAAATCTTATCAACTTAACTTTTTGGTTGTAAGAAGTTAAAAAATATATATTTTATGAAGTCCTAAACAAAAAAAACCAGAAAATCTATGAAATAGGACTTTCTCTACAGCCATGGTTAATGCCTCCTCCTCAATGACCCCCTTGACCTGGGGTGTCCCCCTGGGCTGTGTCCTTGGACCCTTAATTTTTAGCATATATTATATAAATTATTTTCCGAAGGGTTTTCTAACATTGTGAGGGCATTAAAGGGTTAAAGGGTTAAACTGCTTATTGAGTTTGTCTGTACGCCCATGTTGGGAGGGAGGAGACACACAGTCTCACCCTGAGGCGTTATGTCGCAGCCCACTTGTATTTTTTGGACAGATTGGGGTTCTGTTCCGTCATTCTTCTCCAGAGAGACATTTTACTTCTACGGTCACTCTCCCTGAGGAAAAGGTAATTAGACTTGGCATGAGATCTGGGCTCCACGGTTTACCTTTTCCTCTTCATCTCTCCATGTCCCCGGACCCCAACTGTCTTTTCCAGTCCAAAAATACACCCAGCAACTCACCTCAAATAACTTCTGATGTTTTCCACTCTTTGTCCTCCCTCACTTTCAATCCGACCTGCTGTTTTTCTTCTCATTAATGTGATTCATCCTTCAGCCAGATCCTAAATCGTCTACTCTCAGAGTTCGGTAGATGTTTTCTGGAGCTGCAACAGAAATGCAAACTTCAGTAAGAGAGATTTGATGACCTACATGCAGGACAACTCCGATATTCAACTGTAATCCAGGTTCAGTCTCAGTGTAAATACAGGTAAACGCAAGGTGTGGTCAAAGGACACAAACGCCGCATAAACAGAATAAGGATAAGGTGTTTATGTGTGTATGAGTTTGTGTCTGAGTGTAGAAATGTTTATGTAAGTATAGATACAGATAATAAGAATCACAGCGAGTGATAAAAAAACAAACTTTTCAGATTACACTGTTTCATCGTGATATTAGCATCAGCTCCCGGGATGTAATGTAAACCTCCTCAGTCCCATATGTCAAATAACTTATAACTCATGTACAATTACATTTGTTAACATACACCCTGTTTACACTCATAGTGATAATCAAACCCAAAAACTGCATTAATTATCTGTAAAATTCCAAATCAACATTTTAATTAAGTCTGAAAGTTCATTTTTAAGGCTAATATTACATTTATTTACACTTTCTATGTTAATATGAGTTTATCTGTTGAATCGGATTACGGCAAATTAATGCAAACTTAAAATATATGCCACAACAAATGTGTTTATTCCGTGTGAGCAGTATGGAGCCAGAAGACTCCACATATGTTTCTGCTGGGCCAGAATCCTGAGGCAAACCCAAACCCCCGCCGCTCCTCTGTAGCCCACTGTACAGGATTTTGTCAATGAAGGCTGAAGGTTGTAAGTGGTTCACGGCGGGGCAGGGAAGTGTCAGAACGGCTGGCCGACAGCGGCTCCACTGGAGCGTAAAATGAATGCCAGGCCCAGTGTTCAGATAACAGACCATCAGCTGGACGTCTAGACGGTGAGGAGCGCTGATCCAACTCCACTCCACTGCAGCGCCGCATTCACTTCAGGCCCGTCACAGAGGAGGCTTCGGGCTGATTAGGAGGACGGACCCGGATAACTGCTGTGTTGATCGGAGACGGATCATTAAGAAGTCCAGGTAGAGGCGCCGGAGGAGGGTGAGATGAGGCGGGCCAGCTGCTTGGCCTCATCCACAGTTCACTTTACCGTGTGCCGCTTTAGCACCAACATCACCCTCTCAGCCAATTCACATTAACAAGAATCATCCTCCGCTAAAAGAGCCTCTTGACGGGAACTATCCAAAATGTCCTCACTTTATAGTTCCTCTTCCTTCACTTTTGTTTCTGAGCGCGGCAGAAAGAGAAGTCTGGTTGTCCGGGTTAGCGGGACAGACGCTACACTGGAGAATGGGCTTTCTTGAATTCCCTTCATGTCCTACACCTGTACCCCCGGAAACTCTAATTTGAAGACTTTTGCTAATAGCAGGGTCCTTTGGGACTTTTCCTGGATTGACTCTTGCTGCGTGGAATGACAGCAAAGCTCTAGTTATTCTTTAAAATGTATTTAAATCGGCTCGGTCCATTTATCTGCATGTGTAGCAGAAGCAATCACATTAATTTATAAACATGCAAATCCACTTTAGCCCTGAGTGGAAGACACCCTTAGAGTGAGCGGGACTATTAACAGACTAATGTGTCTCTGAATCCGCTGAAGTAAGAATATGATAACAGCAGATGTTACCTGCGGTTGTTTCTTCGGAACACCTTTGGAGGCAGTTATCCATTGGTGCGTGGGGAAATTAAGGGACATGCGGGTTTTAATAGTACCAGAGCCGACAGGAGGAGACTCTGCTTTGAATTAAAACCCAGGAGGTTACTTACAGACCCACTCACCTTCATTTCCCTGATACCCCTCAAAGCATCCAGAAGTAATGAGGTACTTTGGCGGGAGGGAAATGAAACGAATGTGGTGTAATTCTATTCATGAGGTCCGATTGGCACTTTCCCATGTGTGATATGTGTTTGGTTGTGAAAGTGAGGCGTCTGATTGGACTCCTGATTAGTCCTCCTCTGCTGTTGCATCAAAAGGCATTAAGGCGCCAACAGTTTTTGATGTGGCTCCAGCTCCTCACATCCGGCGCCAGACGTGAGGTTTCTCCTCTTCGTGTGGGAACCATGCCTGAGATTGCCGAAAGTGTCGATGTGTGTCTGTGTGATGAAGAAAGCTTAATCAATCTTCACAAGATGGCTTCAAGGAGGACCGGACAACTGGGCCGGAGGAGTGTGCAGAGAAATATCCCACCGGTGCTGCTCCGGCAGCGGTTCTTGGCTCGGATAAACCTTAATCTCATTTCTGCACGGGGAACGACGGAGAATTTGACAAGGAGGTTGTTCTTACCAGACGTCGTTGAACGCCTCACACTGCAGGCAGGACCAGCGGTCACCTCTGATGGTACCGTCACGCGGACCGCTGGCAGCCCGTCCAATATCACCTCATATAATTGGACTTGCGGATGACGGATGAAGGACATTCATCAATCTAAATGTCTTCATCCTGCAAACTTTGTGTCACAGCTGACAGGAGCAAGATGGATCTTAAATACTTTATGGCAAAGGTATTAGGATTCTTCTCTGGCCCGCTCCACCTGTCGGGTTTCCCACCGCCTCTTTCCTGCAGCGTCTCATAGTTGATCTCCTGGTCTCACATAGTTCTATCCCCCAAAAGGCTGGGATATAATGGAATCATCATCGCCGCCGCCACGCATGTCCCCAAAACTGTGTATTCTGTAAAACACTTTCCCTAAATCAGTCCAGTTCTTCCTCACACTAAGGTACATGGGTTTGTCTTCTTCTTCGCCTTTTGGCTGCTCCCTTTAGGGGGTCACGTCAGCGGATCAGTTGTATCCATCAAGAGCTCGGTACCAGTGGTACCGGCTGAACCAGTGACGGAGTTGTTAACGGAACCGATCCGGTTCAGAAATCAGTTTTGTGACCCACGTATAGATTTGGCATAAGTTTTTTCTGGCGGATACTCTTCCAGACGAGACCCTCCTCATTTATCCGGGCTTGGGACCGGCACTAGAATTACTCTGGCTGGTGATGCTCTAAGATCAATGGGTTTATAAAATTAGACAATGATCCATGAAATGGTTTTTTGAGTTATCGCGTTAGCATGAAGGATCTGCAGCGAATGCGGTGGCAGAGATGATGATGATGATGATGCGTGGAGCTATTGGACCTCTTTATTGCTTTGTGTTTACTAGTTTGTTACTATTTCTGAATGATTAGATGAAAACAGTTAATATGAACTTCTTTTTTTTCTGTTCAAAATCAACTGAAAAAGTGTGAAAGACTAAACGGATGTTCTGGTTCTTTCCTGGACCCTTCTGACGACCCTTCACAGTCAGACTGTGACTGAGTCTGGGTTGTCACAAAGTGTGTTTACCTGGATGAACTCAGGACATGTGCCGCGTCGGTTCTGCCTCGTTGGACTGATATTATTTGGTGTTGGATGGAGGCTCAGCGAGGTGATCGGTGAGGAATCCCTGAGAAGCAGAAAGTTAAGCATCAAATTCTCGTTCTCTTGTCCCGAGTTTTTGAACGCCTCACATTTTGATTTTCTCTAAGACTCCCACAGGAGCCACCTCTGAATTAGAATGAATATGATAGGAATAATTATTTGGTTTGTAGACGGGGGGGAAAACTGCAGAGTGGTGAGAGCCGATAGTCATCCAGTCTCTTTTTGTTTAAAGTCTCTCTGAGGGTTCCCCTGTTGTCCTCAGTAACCAGCCAGTGTGTCCAAACATCTGTTTCTGATGAGTGTGTGTGTGGGGGTGTGTGTGTTGGTATTGTAGTGTTTGTGTGTGTGTGTGTATGTGTTTATGTGGGTGGGTATGTGTGAGCGTGTTGGTGTCAGTGTGTTTGTGTGTGTGTGTGTGTGGGGGTGTGTGTGTTGGTATTGTAGTGTTTGTGTGTGTGTGTGTATGTGTTTATGTGGGTGGGTATGTGTGAGCGTGTTGGTGTCAGTGTGTTTGTGTGTGTGTGTGTGTGGGGGTGTGTGTGTTGGTATTGTAGTGTTTGTGTGTGTGTGTGTATGTGTTTATGTGGGTGGGTATGTGTGAGCGTGTTGGTGTCAGTGTGTTTGTGTGTGTGTGTGTGTGGGGGTGTGTGTGTTGGTATTGTAGTGTTTGTGTGTGTTGTGTATGTGTTTATGTGGGTGGGTATGTGTGAGCGTGTTGGTGTCAGTGTGTTTGTGTGTGTGTGTGTGTGGGGGTGTGTGTGTTGGTATTGTAGTGTTTGTGTGTGTGTGTGTATGTGTTTATGTGGGTGGGTATGTGTGAGCGTGTTGGTGTCAGTGTGTTTGTGTGTGTGTGTGTGTTTTAGTGTGTGTGTGTGTGAGTGTGTTTGTGTTGGTATTGTAGTGTTTGTGTGTGTGTGTATGTGTTTATGTGGGTGGGTATGTGTGAGCGTGTTGGTGTTAGTGGTGGTGTTAGTGTGTTTGTGTGTGTGTGGGTGCGTGTGTGTTTTAGTGTGTGTGTGTGAGTGTGTGGTGTTGGTGTCAGTGTGTGTGTGTTGGTGTCAGTGTGTTTGTGTGTGTGTGGGTGTGTGTGTGATTTAGTGTGTGTGTGGGTGGGTGTGTGTTTTAGTGTGTGTGTGTGAGTGTGTGTGTGTTGGTGTCAGTGTCTGTGTGTTGGTGTCAGTGTGTGTGTGTGGTGCATTCACGTTGTGAGGGTGGCGACCTTGGTTTGCTCGATGAATTCCATGTTTTTGTGTTGATGTTCAAATCTTCATGGGGTCGAGAGTGTTGGTGACACAAAAAGACCCCCACCGTTCATGAGGGCCCACCCAAACAGAACGGACTTCTACATGGAGAATCTTCTGCTGGCTCTGGGCTCACGTTCAGTAAATAAGATTACATATAGAATAGAATACATATGCACAGTAGTTCGCCCCCCGTACCTACACCTGCTCCCAGCGTGTCGACCCACCCACTGGTGTCACTGAGGGTCCGCATAGTGAGGCTCAGACAAGTGTGGGCTGTGTGTCTAATGCCGGATGGCTGAAAAAGCAGAAACCTCAAACCATCTTCAATACTGGCTCCACTTCAGTGCGACAAAGAAAATCAGGAGTGACCCCCGTCGGCGGATGTGAACCCACGGTTGAAAGGCGGGTCCATATCAAAGAAAACTTTGTTCTTTAGAGGGTTGAAAAGATTCGTAAACAGAAACGCGAGGGGGATTTTGAAATGTCCATTAAACACATGAATAATACAAGCAATTATTAATATGCTTATTCATGCAAATTTGAGAGGGGGGTGATCCAAATGTGGCCTTTGAGTCAGAACCATCAAGCAGCTCCGCAAATAAAAACGGCGTGTCATCAAAGAGAATACATCCCTCGCCAGATTTGGAAGAGATTCTGAATAAACTAAAATAAAACATTGTAGGTGAGAGTTTTCCCCTTGGTGGGAAATTCACATTCAAAGTTTGATAGTTCCATCAAATCTTATTATTATGTGTTATCAAGTGTGTCTGTGATGTTCTTTGATGATGAAGCTTCAGCCTCAGGTTCAAGAGGTTCTTTCATCCCTTTGATGTCCCTATGGGGTAGAACTGGGCGCTCAATGGGCTGAGCAGAGACAGGGAAGTGGAAGTTGCAGGAGACGAGAGTCTCAGAGAGTGGGTTGGAGTTGTCGGTAGATGAAGAGGCTGGGAACGTCTCAGACATTCATTGAGGAATCTAAAGGAAGATTTCCTAATCCTAGGATACTCTTGTACTTTGGCGGAGGTCGGCGCTTTCTGAGTTTCCTAGTTTACTAATACATGAAAAGACAATTAATGGCAAACTTCAGAATATAATTAATGTAAATGTAATAAATGGACAGGATGGAGGGACAGTCCAGGTGAGACGTCCTGGAGACAAAGTCAGAGAGGACAGATTCTGATGGTTCTGACCCGTGAAGAGGAGGGATAGTGGATCTACTGGTAGAAGGATGCTGGTCCGATCAGTGAAAGCATCTACATGAAACCTTCTTTTCCTTCAATCAGGTTACGGATTTCTCTGGTTTGGAAAGTTATGGTCAAAGATTTAATGAAAGTTGCATATTTAGACAAATCTATTTTTAGAAGCAGTAAAATCTGTTATTATCAGAATTTTTGTAACGGAAGCAGGAGAGAAAGTAACAGAAATGGAGCCAGAAACCAAATAAATGGACTTTATTGTATGTGAATCCTATTAAAACGAGGAAATGAGACCCTTCTAAGGGGGCAGCTTTGTGGGTCACTCTTGAAGGATCTCTTGTCCACCTTCTGGACCTCAACACCTTCTGTTGGACTGTGACACTCTAATTCAAAACCATGATGCTCTCAGCCGTTTCTCACCAGCCTTCCCTTACCGGTTCTCCTTGGGCTCCTTCCTTAGTTCGTCTTTGCTCCCGGAGCAAAACTTAAACTTTTCCCTCTAAGTCCTTTTAGATCTTGGCTTCACTCCGTTCACCTCACCGCTCTCGTTGGCCTTACTTTCCCTTCGTGTGTCTTCATGTCTCGCTTTTGTCACTAGAACCCAGAACCACACCTGATCTCCATCTTGGCTGTCATAATCATGTGTGGATTTAAAGTGTCATTCATTTTTCCAGCCCAAATGTCAAACATTTCCTTATTCCAGCATCTTAAATATGCAGATATGCTGCTTGTGTTTGTTACGTGTGACAATGAATGAAGCGACTTTGGGTTTTAGATGATTGGTTGGACCACAGAAGCCCTATGAACCCGTCACTCTGGTTCTTTTGGTACAAGAAAAACAGTGTTAATAACTTCCTCCGTCGGTGGTTATAATGTTATGGCCGATTGGCGTAGAGACTCAAAGCCCTTTAATCTGGCACCTTTCATTGAAATCATTCTGAAAACGGAAAGACGACGCGTCAGTCAAACAATCAATCAGACTATTTATCCTGAAGCACAAACAATTTCTTTACTGTAAAACGAATCATTTACAGACTAAGACATTAAAGGATGTTTTAATCAAACATTCATTGTTTAAGATGACACAAGCAGAAAACAAAAGAGACTGATAACAACATTATGAGACGCCACTCATAGTTGTGATTATATGACAATAATCATAACTCCAATCATGATGATAAGAATTAAATGAAAAATAATAATCAAGTCAAATATGATAAATAAAGAAATAAGTGTCACAATCTTACTGATCACAACTAACTAGTGAATAAAAGTTAATTAAAAGCTTTTATCGTCATTAAATGACAACTGCGTGTCCGTTTAAGACAAACTGATGAGGATGATGACGATGATGGGGTGTGAGCATGTTTCAGATGAAGGAGAGGTTCTCTGAGGTGTTGAGTTGAATAATATTGAGAATTTAATGCAGGTGATCAAACAGCTGAGTCAGAGGAGGTCATGGAGCAGCAGGAGAACGGGACAGAAGGTTGCTGCAAAGAGGAGGAGAGGAATTTAGTGAAGGAGAGTGAGGGAGAGTGAGGGAGAGCGATGGAGGGCGAGGGAGAGCGAGGGAGAGCGAGGGAGAGCGAGGGAGAGCCCGAGCGGCGTGATCAAGCGGGAGTAGCCTAAAAAGAGGAGCGAGTCCCACGACAGACAGCGACATCATGACGCCGGCTGGAGGGCTGGAGTCGACAGAACTGGATCACGCCAACCACAATGACGGAACTCCAAACACTTCAGAATCACGGATGGCTGAAGATGGAAGGGTCGTCTGCAAACAGGAAGCAGCAGGACGGGTGTGCGCCTGATGCAGACTCATACTGGCAGATATCGTACACTTTTACTCCAACACATATTTCTCCTGTCCGTCACGTCGGGAGAAAAACCATCTGCCTCTGGATGAGATCTTTTTTTAATTCTTTGAGAAGCTCAAGGGCGGTCCGACATGTCTTTTTGAAACTCCTCCCTAGTTCTAATGGTAAAGAAACACTGACGCTACAAACTCTGGCTTAGCGTGGGCGGGGCCAGAGGGGTGGTCCCTAAACTTCAAAGGGGATTCCAATAATAAATAAAGTAGTAATAACTAGTAGAACATATCGTTCCCTCCAAAGTTGGGAGATTTTAAAATGTCAGAGAGTCACTCATGTTTCTCACAGTCGCCCCCACATCCACCCAATCAACCATTCACAAACTCACAAGTCGCCCATTTCCTTTTGTTGACGGGTTTATTTTCTTTTTAATCTTTTGATTTGTTATTAAACTTCACTGAAAGACTATTTTTTTTCTTTCAAAATTCCTGGTTGTCAGAAGATCCGTGGTAAAACCCGGAGTGGATCTTGTGTGTTGCCTGTTCTTGCTGCATTAGATTAACTGGATTGGACTGTTGTAATTTGGAGTTGTTGGGAAACCCTGAAACAAACTTCTACTGGATTGGACTGCAGCAAATTCTCTGGGACTCGAATTTGCATTCTCATCGCTGGCTTAGATTTTTTTCCATTTTAAGGGATGATGGGGGCCGGGTTCAAAGGTCAGGACTGACCAACTGTGCATCATTTAGATTTGTTGACCGAATTGGATATTGATTGAATTAATTGGCTCATCTGGATATAACTTTACAGTTTATCACCTGCACCGAAAGAACTTTAAATCTTACAAAGGATATTCATCTCATTTCTAGTCAAAATATGTCATTGCACTTGATTTAAGGCACAATCACCAAACAAAGAACATTTCACTGACTTATAGCGACTCATTTTTAGACAGTTGAACATCTTATGAGGCAAAGAAATCTTGAAAATATCTGAGAAGCTCAAAATTTTTATTTTAAAGTAAACTCAAAGAGAAATATAAACGTAAAAATGCCTCAATAAGAAATATAAACGTAAAAATGCCTCAATATTACTCTTTAATCTCATTTCACACCTGTAACGATGTTAAATGTAGAACGGTTTCACCGCTACATAGACAGAAACTTTGTAAATATTACTTTATATATTTATGAGGCGGTTAAAGAGGAAAAAAAGGGAAAAATTAACGTATTAGAATAAAAACAAAACAAAGTGTTATGTTGTGGTCTTACAAAGAAAAGGTGAAATAAAACATTATTAAGTGTTACCGGCTGAATCTGAGACACAAAACGTCCTAATTTTATATTTAAACTTGCTCTAGTGGCGTTTTTTTTTTTTTTTTCCCTCATTACAAGCAAAAACGACCTTTTTTGAACTTATTTTTGAAAAGGATTTTTGTCCAGTGTGTTAAACTGTCTGAAAATGAAAGAGTTGTTTTTCTGAACACGTTAGATGCTCTAAGATTCTCGTAGGACCGAAACGCCCAAAGAACGTGATGATTTTAAAGAACGCGTTGTGAGGAAGTAAATTCAAGCGGCGACAGGAAACAGGAAACATTTGACTTCAACAGTGAGAACTAATCTTACTTAATTAATCAATCAGAACTTATTCATCCCCCAACAGCACAACGGATTGGACCTGCCATATTTGATCACATCGTTTTAGTCGATGACTCTGAACCGCCTGGTCCGTTCAGAAATACAGAAGGAATGACTGAAAGTGAAAGAAGGAGAAAAAAAGAATGAATATAACTCAACATTACAATTAAAGTTTTATTATGATTTTCTGTCATTCTTAAATAGTCGTTTGGCTCAGCTTGAATCTCATTTTTATAATTATGAAAGCGTTACAAAGAATAATAACACAATTTATTCAGCGAGTAAATTAAAGAACGGCAAGATTTTTACAGCAGGGTAGTTTTAGCCTGCTGTAAACAACCATCAGAGTTTACAGCAGCCAGGTTTATGTTCTAATTATACTTCTGTGCAGTTAAGACTTATAAAAGTCCTTTTCATGGTCCGGATGGAGAAACCAGCTCCGACAGAAATACAGCAACTATACATGAAGACATGCTGAATGTAGGGAAATCATATGGAGAAAAAATGAAATGATTTAATCTTATTTATTAATGGAACTCTGAATTTATCGTAAAAATGACGATTAAATGTGTCAATGGTGATTTTTTTTTACAGTGAAAACGAGTCTTTTTATTCGATTATATGATTTTACTCTCAGTTGTATCAAGTAACATAATTCTGTTTAGAAATTCTTCATATTCTTTGATATGCCAAAAAGAAAAAGAAGAATGAAAATCTCAGACTTGATGCCGGGCGTCCCCCAGGGCTCCATCCTTGGCCCCTTAGCCTTTTGGCTTTTGCAGCGCACAAGTTTTGTCAAAATGATGGAGTCGTTTTCCTAAGTTACTGGTGTTTTGTCCATTGGTGACAGGCTGCCATGCTAGTTGAGAATCCTGCTCAAGAGCACGTTGACATGTGGACTGCAGAGGCCTGGGATTCATCTAGGCTCCACACTCAAGCTGTCGGGCCCCTAAAGATGTGTATTTCATAACCACTTTCTTTAATTAGCTTACTTTTCCATTTTTAGCTTCACTGTTTCTCGGGTTGAAGACTTTCCCCTCTGATAGAATCTGAGTTCTTCAAACACATCTTCTACTTTTTCTTTCCTTTACTTTGGAGGAAATCTCTCCAGTCAAGGCGGCAGAACTGATTTCTGCGTGGATGAAGAGGGGGAGAGAAATGCTGCAGATACGATCACAGCCCGCAGCTGTTGGCTTTGTGAAGTTTCACTTCCTGTGTGCCAGAAATGAAGGTGGACGCGGTCTTTCTCCACATTGGAGATAATTCTCCACAGGCTAGATGGAGATGAAATGCAGATGCTAGAATAAGGGCAGCGTGTCTCGGGGGTATAAATAGTCTTATTTTGGACTCCCTGTGGTTTCTTCACAGAAATATGATGAATAATTCTCAGGTTCACGTTTCAGTCAATGCGCCTTCATTTCATCACACGTGTTCTGAACGCATCTTTAGGAAATGAGTAATATGTTTTCAGCAGCAGGGCTTGAATTTCACGTTGTAATGGACGCCGCTGAGGAAATTCACGGGTCGAGCCGCTGTGGAAAGAAAAACGTGATTGACGGAAATGATTGACGGAACTTTTCTTCAAAGATATATTTGATGGTGTTTCATTTTGCAAATGGAAGAGTGTGAGGGTGAGAGGAAAGATGAGAGAGAGAGGGAGAGAGAGAGAGGGAGGGAAGGAGGGAGGGAGAGAAGGAGGGAGGGAGAGAGCGAGAGAGAGGGAGAGGGGGAGAGGAAGAGAGAGAGGGAGGGAGAGGGAGAGAGAGGGAGAGATAGAAGGTGAAAAGAGAGAGGTAGAGAGAGAGCGATGGGGAGGGAGAGAGAGATGAAGAGGGAGAAGAGAGGATGGAGGGAAACAGAAAGAAAGGGAGGGAGAGGGAGGGAGAGAGAGGGAAAGAGAAAAAGTGTGAGAAAGAGAGAGGGAGTGACAGAGAGAAAGAGGGGAGAGAGAGAAATAGAGAGAGAAGAGAGGGAGAGAGCCAGAGAGAGATAGAGGGGGAGAGAAAGAGAGAGAAAAAGTGGGAGAGAGAAAAATAGAGAGAGAGAGAAAGAGAGAGAGAGAGAGAGAGAGAGAGAGAGAGAGAGAGAGAGAGAGAGCAGTGATTATATTGTTGTAAAAAGACCGGCATTTAGCAAAATCTTTTATTTTTATTTTTTAGATCTTCTTTTTTTCTTCATCAAAATCTCCTCTGAGAGTCTTTGTGTTATAATTCACTAATAATAGTGAGTTCCAGTCGACCTTGACTTGATCGGAGCAGCTCCTCGTCTCCTCAGCAAAGCTTCTGGGAGCAGAAAGATCTTCCTCTGAAGAAGAACGAGGGGGGACAGAAAACACGAGCTGCCCTCGTCTCTAACGCAGTAAAGTTATTATGACGGGAGAAAAGGATGAAGCTCACCGTCGGCAGAAGATGCGGCTTTATTCTACCGGTGACTGAGGTCATCCTCTCATCCATCACAGGATGTTTACCGTAACCATGACGACAGAAACCTCCTGTCGTCATGGATGGATCTACCGGGATCTTTGTTCTGTCTGTAAGCAGAGGAACATAAAGTTTTTACCGCAGCTGTTTAGAAGGCGGCGTTAAAGTAAGAGCTGGAGATTGGAGGAGTAATGCATTATGGGTGCTGAGGTCCAATCTAGTTCTTTAAAACAATGCTTAAACTTCATGTGCTGTATAGATGATCTTGGTGTCCGACATGATGCTGGCTACACACTGGAGGACAAAACGCCAGATTCTATACCTGATTTGACCCCCAAAGGGTCGAGGGGGCGTGGCCAGATTCGAGTCTTATCCCAAACGACTATTTGTCCCAATAATTCTCCTGTGTGGCGTCGGTACGATGACCTCACTGCTCCCTCCCTGATCTCCATCTCCATCGTCCTCCATGTTTGTTCTTCTGAACTCACGTCTGCTCAGGTGAGTTTCTGTGAGATCTGCGTCTGTGGAATCCTCACTGCAAACATGTGTGCGTGGATGAATCGTGCGGTTGGAAGGTCATACTGTTGAATGAAAGCGTCTTTAAAAGCTTTCCTCATGTCGGTGGTCTCCGCCACGTTTCTAACATCGG
Source organism: Lophius americanus (assembly GCA_037951165.1). NCBI lineage: Eukaryota > Metazoa > Chordata > Actinopteri > Lophiiformes > Lophiidae > Lophius > Lophius americanus. The sequence continues at coordinate 1,035,123 of JBBDHG010000145.1, read as the reverse complement.
TTAAGTTTTGAGAATCCTCCGGTGAGTATTCATCTTCATTCTCTTCAAGCTCTGATGATTGGCAGCAATCAATCAAATGTGACCTTTCAGGGGTTTCTGCAGAACTTCTGCTTGAACTCTACT
>JBBDHG010000145.1:887500-1030000 GCA_037951165.1 Lophius americanus | reverse complement strand
TAACTTTTAATACCTGTAAACATTTCTGAGTATATTTTTCTGAGCCACTCGTTCTTTACTTCCCTCTGTCTCACTGCTAGGAAGCAAATATGACGCGTTAACGATGCTGATAAAAATGCAAATACTCTCAAAGAAGAGTATTTGCATTTCAAGTAGAAATCAAGTAGAAATATTGATAAACGTGAAAAAAACCAACCAATCCAAGTAATGATTGAAGGATCGTATGAATAAAAGTCTTCTCCTGTAGCTGACGTCCAAAGATGAAGGATGGAGACAAGAACATGGATCTCACATCCTTTCTTCACGTCTGACTCTTTGGAACATTCTTATTGAACGTTCAGGCGTTTGTATTAAAATATGAAGACAGTGAAAGTAAAAAGACGTGTGAGTAAAACGATATTTCACAGCATTTCTTCCCACATCTCCATCAAGGAATGTACTTTGAATTGAGAAAACAGGAACGTGAGTAGATAGAAGGAGACGAGGAAAAAGAGGAGATGAATAGTAATAGGAATAGGAAATGAAGCAACAGAGAAAAACTAAAGGATCAAAAATGACCAGATGCAGTTCATTTCTCACGGTTGGTTCCCACAGCAGGAGGTTCCATGATGCACTGCTCTGATGACACTGTGACGATGATCATGTCTGGCGGCGGCGACAGATGGCCTGCTCAAACATCATCTGACTACAAAAACCCACGACAGCCAACATCATTACGTCCCTCAGACATCCGACTTTCATCCGCTCCACCAACTCTCTGTCCTTTATCATTTATCCTCAGAGCTTTGTATCTGTATATATATATATATATATATGTATATATATATTACCGATTCAATCAGTCAATCAATCAATCAAAGTTTATTCATTTAGTGCCAATTCACTTCAACTGCTGTCTGATTGAGACCCAAAGAAATTGGCCTTGAGCAATACTTGGCGACAGTTGAGAGAAAAAAACTGCCTTTAACAGGCAGAAACCCTGGCACAGATTATCACGAAATCTTAATATTGGATGTCAGATTTGATGATAGGCTTTGTGAGTGTCCCAACACACTTAACTCAAGACTGTTTAAGTTCTTTCTAAATGAAATTAAAGACATATTCTGTGTATATTGGAATCAGCAGAGAATAAATCAGCATATTTAACACCTACATGAACTTGTAGATAATAATAAATGTATTTTTTTAAGGTGTACCATTCAGATTAACTCATTTTAGGTATTTGAACACTCTCCTTGTAAATCTTTTAAGTATTTTTGACATATAATCCTGCTTCCAGCCAACAGATAATAGAACATCATGACATCGTTGTCACACGTTACAGTTTGGGTAGAATTTAAAGCATTTCAATTCATAAAATAAATGAAATGAAAAATAGACCCGACATATCAGAGAGGTGAAAAACTTAAGAGTTAATTGCAAATTTCTTATCAGCTGTATCTGATTGATCCTACTTTAGCTTACAAGATGGTTCTGATAACGACAGGAGGGTCTGCTGCACCTCTGCTCACAAGTGATGAAGAGAACATCTTCCTTCGTCATGAAAATGCTTTTCAATTAATTTTACTTACTTTCATCAAACAGCTTAAATATTCATTTATTATCTAAATCTGGTTAATCTGGTTTCAAAACATTAGCGAGTCAGAGACAAAAACAAAGACAAAAACAAAGACAAAAACAAAGACAGAAACAAAGACAAAAACAGAAACAGAGACAGAGATAGAAACTAAAACAGAGACTGAAACAGATACAGACACAGAGACAGACAGACACAGAGACAGACACAGATACAGATAAAGACACAGATACAGATACAGATACAGACACAGACACAGATACAGACACAGACACAGACACAGACACAGATACAGACACAGATACAGACACAGACACAGATACAGATACAGAGACAGACACAGACACAGAGACAGACACAGAGACAGAGACAGACACAGACACAGAGACAGAGACAGACACAGATACAGATACAGACACAGATACAGATACAGATACAGATACAGACACAGACACAGAGACAGACAGACACAGAGACAGACAGACACAGAGACAGACACAGAGACAGACACAGAGACAGACACAGAGACAGAGACAGACACAGAGACAGACACAGATACAGAGACAGACACAGAGACGGACACATACACAGAGACAGACACAGACACAGATACAGACACAGATACAGACACATACACAGAGACAGAGACAGAGACAGACACAGACACAGAGACAGAGACAGACACAGACACAGAGACAGACACAAACACAAACACAAACACAGAGACACAGACACAGACAGATACAGACAGATACAGACAGATACAGACACAGACACAGACACAGAGACAGAGACAGACACAGACACAGATACAGATACAGACACAGACACAGATACAGATACAGACACAGACACAGAGACAGACACAGATACAGATACAGACACAGATACAGATACAGATACAGACACAGACACAGAGACAGACAGACACAGAGACAGACAGACACAGAGACAGACACAGAGACAGACACAGACACAGACACAGAGAAGAGTTGGTCTGGACTGGACACTGGTCAGCTGAGGTCAATATATTGGTATACAGTATAGCATCTCTAACTATAATCTTTCAATCACTGATGACAATCATGTTCTATTCTATTCTGTTCTATTTTCTCCTCTCCTCTTTGATGAGGCTGCGGTCGGGTCATATCTCTCTATAATGACAAATAAAAGACTGTGATGCATGAGTGGCGGTCTCCTGCTGCGTCGACAGTCGGGTTTCATATATTCTTTATTCATCGTTTGCGTGTCTTTCCTTTATTTCTCCACACCCTCTTCATGGTGACCCACTGCTGGACTATGAGAGTGCAGGAAAGGAGGCGGGTGGATCGCCTCTCGCCACTCTTCATCAGACTTTTTACCGTTCTACCAGCTGACCCTTTCATCCGACAGTCAGGGAAGAGCTGCAGAATGTTCAATCTCTTCCATATAAGATGGACGAACTAACGATGCTGACCCGGCTACAGGTGGAGGGCCGGGAGTCCAGAATAATGTGCTTCACGGAGACCCGGCTGAATGAGCTCAGCGCTGTGCCATCAATTTGACTGGATGGATTCCAGTTCATCAGAGAAGACGGGAGAACGAGGAATGGTGGTAGATGGTGTGACCCTGGACAGATCCCTGTGAAAGAACAGAACTCTGGGCCGTGAGATGGACCGAGGATGACAAAGATAAACTGTTGGACTGATTTGAGTCCACAGACTGTGGGGGGTGCTGGGGTGCTCTGTGGTCCACATGTGGAGGACCTTGAAGGTCTGACTCACTGCATCAATGACTACTTCAACTTTTGTGTGGAAAACACCGGACCTGCTAGAACTTTGGGCTGTTTTCCATCCAATGATCCATGACTCACCCCAGATAAATAAAACTCAGGAACAAAATGATGCAGACGATGATCCAAAAGGACCTGAAGTAGAAGAGCGTAAGGGCGTTTCTAGGACGAGTGGAGGGTGGAGGAGGAGCAGCAGCAGAAGAATGTGAGGGAGGTGTGGAGAGGGCTTCAAGAGGTCTCAGAACACAGCAGGGCAGCAGAAGGGCGCTGGACTCTGATGATCGAGAGTGGGCCAACCAACTAAACCCATTATCACTAGATTGGACTTCCTCCCCCACTCATGCCCCTCTGGATATCTCCTCCCCCACAACACCTGGGACACTGGCGTTGAAGACGTGGCCACATACCTGCCTCATCCATCCCTCTCACTGATGGACCACAGAACCTCAGGCTGAGGGACTCTGTGTCTGATGGAGCTCCACCGGGGTCTTCTCCCCTCTTCTATTCACGTCATACAGGAAGGATTAGGACCAAGTTTCCGTTTTTAAAACTTGGAAAAGCCATTTTGTCTATCAACCAATCAGAGCGGGTCTTCCTAAAGTCTTCTCCGCCCATTAGTGCAGCGTTTCAGTTCTGAAGGCTCGGACGTTAGGGCGGGAACTGAAATAACCGCCGTGTCCTTTTCATCGTTTTAATTCACGACTCTGATTTTTCTAACAAGAAAATGAAAATGTGACCCTGATTAAAGCGCCGACAAACCCACAGTTTTCTAACGGCAGGTCACAGAACCACCTGGAGTGATTAAAACTTCAATTCATCATAATCAAGAGCTGAGCAGGTGAGGGCGGGAAATAACCTCACTGCCCTATTTGTTAAAGAAAAGAATCGCAGAAAGGTCGTTTGGCTGCGGAGCGGAAACACGCCTCGCCTCGCCGGGCGCTCGCTGCTAATGGACGGCTAATATCATGAGTGAAAGGTATAAGTAGAGGCGGTTCCACCCGCAGATGGGAAAATCAATAGTCTATTAGAGTGTGTGTAGGCAGGAGGGCCGGGGGGGTTAAAGTTAGGGTGGTGAGTTAGGTTTAGGAGGAGGTGAGAGGGAGGAGAGGAGTAGAGGAGGAGGAGGGGAGAGGGAGGAGAGGAGGAGGAGGTGAGAGGGAGGAGAGGAGGTGAGAGGGAGGAGAGGAGGAGGAGGTGTGAGGGAGGAGAGGAGGAGGAGGTGAGAGGGAGGAGAGGAGAGGAGGAGGAGGTGAGAGGGAGGAGAGGAGGAGGAGGTGTGAGGGAGGAGAGGAGGAGGAGGTGAGAGGGAGGAGAGGAGGAGGAGGTGAGAGGGAGGAGAGGAGGTGAGAGGGAGGAGAGGAGGAGGAGGTGAGAGGGAGGAGAGGAGGTGAGAGGGAGGAGAGGAGGAGGAGGTGTGAGGGAGGAGAGGAGGAGGAGGTGAGAGGGAGGAGAGGAGAGGAGGAGGAGGTGAGAGGGAGGAGAGGAGGAGGAGGTGTGAGAGAGAGGAGGAGGAGGTTAGAGGGAGGAGAGGAGGAGGAGGTGTGAGGGAAGAGAGGAGGAGGAGGTGAGAGGGAGGAGAGGAGGAGGAGGTGAGAGGGAGGAGAGGAGGAGGAGGTGAGAGGGAGGAGAGGAGGAGGAGGTGTGAGGGAGGAGAGGAGGAGGAGGTGAGAGGGAGGAGAGGAGGTGTCAAAATATACGACTGGAGAGATTCTTTATCGTCGTTCCAAATGGTTTCAGAGGAACTTTGTCCCGAAGAAATGTAGCTGATTTTAGTGGATCTGTCGTAGAACACACACACACACACACACACACACACACACACACACACACACACACACACACACACACACACACACACACACACACACACACACACACACACACACACACAGTTAAACACACACACACATACATGCACAAACACACATACACAGTTAAACACACACACACACACACACACACACACACACACACACACGCACACAGTTAAACACACACACACACACACACACACAGTTCAACACACACACATACACAGTTAAACACACACACACATACACACATACACACACACATACACAGTTAAACACACACACACACACATACACAGTTAAACACACACACACATACACACATACACACACACATACATAGTTAAACACACACACACAAACACACACAAACACTGTTAAACACACACACACACACACAAACATACACACACACACACACACACACACATACACAGTTAAACACACACACACATACACACACATACACAGTTAAACACACACATACACACACACACACACTGTTAAACACACACACACACACACACACACACACACACACACACACACACACACACTGTAACACTGAAGCACTAAAGCTCATATATTCAAACTTTGTTGGAGTCTAGTTCTAGAGGAAACCTCTGACGGTTGGATTCAGAGAACGCCTGATGAAGAAAACAAAGGAGAGGAAGCAGCGACCAGGCTGTGTGTGAGGCAGCGAGGAGTCAGGAGGAACGGCGGAGGGTGGAGGTGGTCATTAGAGGAGGGTGGGTCTGCGGTCGCCCCCAACCGTCTATCAGTAGCTGCAGCAGAACCACAACGACCCGCGACACTCAATTAAACCTCTTTATCTGGGACGCCTGCATCTCCTTCTCCTCTTCCTCCTCCCTGCTCTGGTTCCTGCGCGGCCTTTCTCCCCGGTGCCGGTGCGCCTCCTTTCAAGCTGCCTCCCTCTCCTTTCAAGCTGCCTCCCTCTCCTTTCAAGCTGCCTCCCTCTCCTTCGCCGCCTCTTCCTTGAACTCAGAATAAGCCGCGTTCACACAAACACACACACAAGAGAAACAAACACTCCTCCCACAGGCCGCCGCTCGCCGGGCAAAATGGTGTTTACACGACCTGCCTTGACAGGACGGCGCCGGGGTTTTTTTCTTCGCCTGAATAGCGTGCGTGTGAAGGGCCTTTGCTTTAAGCGCCGTCTAGAAAGCGTGTCTCCTCTAAAGGCCGTGTGTGAAGTCAAACTGAGGCTGAGAGTCTGGCCTCTGGTGAAGGATGGAGTCGCTGCTGCTGGATGGATGACGAGGATGAAGACGCGCTCGGGCTCAAGCGTCTTAAAGCACGGAAACCAAAGCAACGCTCTGTTTAAATATGAACCACAGCCTCCGGGAAAACTGCTGACTCACAGCATCTTGACCTTTAACGAGCGCTCGCTATTCTGCGAGGAAGGACTATAAGAGTTTTTCCAGAGGTGGTGGATTTACGTGAGCGATGTTGGAGGACTGGAGAGGTCACTTCTTGCCTCGCAGGAAACAGCTGAGGATGCGAGGAAACTCTTTAATACCGGCTACGCACTAGAGGTTAAAACGCCCGATTAATGCCCAAGTTGCCCCGCCCCCCAACGGTCGGGGGGGCGTGGCGGTTTCAAGGCCCATCTCAAACAACTTTTCCTCCCGATAATTCTCAAGTGTGTCGATCCGATTTTCTTACTGCTTCTACTCCCAGACCTCCACCTCCACCTCCACCTCCACCTCTACCTCCACTCTTAGACGCAGTCAGGTAATACAAGAACCCTAGTTCCACACTCACACCTGCTGTGTGTTTATTAAGTACTGGTACATCTGAATGCATGAAAACTGCTTGAGAATCCTCAAAGGTCACAAATATAATAACTTTCTGTTTGTAGAAATAATTCAATTGCATGTTTTTGTAGCTTTATTCTTTGTATTCAAAGGTCAGTAGAGAGTGTAGTCATGAAGCTGAGAAGGTTGGTGCGTGTATTCAAAACCAACGTTGCAAATTAAATCACGGCTTCCGTGCAAGAAAACATTATTATATTGAAGTGTCAGGGCAAGTGGCGTGAAGACGAAGACGCTCCGTATCTGAGCTAAAGGGATCAATCAGAGGGAAGAATTAATGTCACATGGAGCGAGTATTTAACCGAAGGACAGCAGATGTACACGGAATGAATGGAGCTCATATTCTGCATTCACTTTTCTGGGTAAAGACCTGTTCATTACATGTTTATGACGTGTTTATGACATGTTTATGACGTGTTTATGACGTGTTTATAACATGACTATTACATGTTTATGACATGTTTATGACATGTTTATAACATGACTATTACATGTTTATGACATGTTTATGACATGACTATTAGATAGATAGATAGATAGATAGATAGCCTTTATTAGTCCCACAATGGGGAAATTGCAATATTACAGCAGCAGAGCATGTTACAGAGTAAGAATGACACAGAGTAAGAATAACACAGAGTAAGAATAACATCGTGTTATGTGCAATTAAAATAAATTAAAATAAATTAAATTAAAATTAAACGTTATGTGCAATTAAAATAAATTAAAAGGTAGATGTGTGTGTAAGTGTGTGTGTAGTTGTGTAGGTGTGTGTGTGTTGCTAACAGTGCTGGTTGTGGAGTCTGACTGCTGCAGGAAGGAACGATCGGCGATATCGCTCCTTCACACACTTGGGGTGAAGGAGTCTGTCGCTGAAGGAGCTCTCCAGTGCAGAGATGGTTTCCTGCATGGGGTTGGAGACGTTGTCCCGGAGAGATGACAGCTTGGCCATCATTCTCCGGTCTCCCACCTCCTGCACCGAGTCAAGAGGACATCCCAGGACCGAACTGGCCTTCCTGATCAGTTTGTCCAGTTTCCTCCTGTCAGCAGCTGAGATGCTGCTGCCCCAGCAGACCACTCCATAAAAGATGGCCGAGGCGACTGCAGAGTCAAAGAAGGTCTTCAGGAGCGCCCCCTGCACTCCAAAAGACCTCAGTCTCCTCAGCAGATACAGTCGGCTCTGACCCCTTTTAAAGAGTGCTGCTGAGTTGTGGGTCCAGTCCAGTTTGTTGTTCAGGTGAACACCAAGGTACTTGTAGGACATGACCATCTCAACGTCCATTCCCTGGATGTTCACCGGTGTGTGGAGGGGTGTTTGCCTTCGGAAGTCCACCACCAGTTCCTTGGTTTTACCCGCGTTGATCTGGAGGTGGTTCCACTGGCACCAGTGCGTGAAGTCCTGCGTCAGTCCTCTGTACTCCTTGTCGTCCCCGTCTGTGATGAGACCGACGATTGCAGAGTCATCAGAGAACTTCTGCAGGTGACACGTGGGTGTGTTGTAGGAGAAGTCTGCAGTGTAGAGGGTGAAGAGGAACGGAGCCAGGACCGTTCCCTGTGGGGCCCCCGTACTGCAGACAACCACGTCCGACACACCGTCCCGAGTCCTCACATACTGGGGACGGTTGGTCAGGTAGTCCAGGATCCAGGATGCGAGGTGCTCATCCACTCCGGTCAGTTCCAGTTTGTCCCTCAGAAGCGTGGGCTGGATGGTGTTGAAAGCACTGGAGAAATCAAAGAATGTGATCCTCACGGTGCTTCCAGGCTTCTCCAGGTGAGAGAGAGCTCGGTGAAGAAGGAAGATGATGGCGTCGTCCACCCCGGTCTTAGACTGGTAGGCGAACTGAAGGGGGTCCATCGACAGACTGACCACCGGGCGGAGATGACCAAGGACCAGTCGCTCTAGAGTCTTCATCAGGTGGGATGTTAATGCCACCGGCCTGTAGCTGTTGAAGTCCTTCGGGTGCGGCGTCTTGGGGACAGGTACCACACAGGATGTTTTCCACAGGAGTGGTACCTTCCCCAGCTTCAGGCTCAAATTGAAGACGTGCTTCAAAATCCCACACAGCTGGTCTGCGCAGGTCTTAAGGAGCCTGGAGCTGATGCCGTCCGGGCCCGTGGCCTTCCTCACCTTGATCTTCCTTAGCTGATTCCTCACCTGGAGTGTTGTGAGGGACAGACTGGTGCAGGGGGGCTGTGTGTTGGGGGGGTTGGGTGGTGGGGTGGTGATAGCTAGGAGGGGGGGCAGTGTGTTAGGTAGAGCAGGGGGATGTGGCTGGGAGTTCTTTGTAGTGGGAGAGGAGGTGGCGGGGGGGTAGTGCACTGAGGAGGGTGAGAGGGGTCCCTGCTGTGGGAGTCGGGCTGGAGGATTGAGGGCAGATGATTGGTCGAACCGGTTAAAAAACTGGTTCAGGTTATCTGCCCACTGTTGGTCCCCTGCAGCTTGGGAGTTTGGCCCTTTGAAGCCTGAGATGGTTTTCAGGCTTCTCCAAACACCACTGATGTTGTTCTGCTGCAGCTGGTCCTCCATCTTCTTCCTGTAGGAGTTCTTCCCCTCTCTGATCTTCCTCCTCAGTTCCTTCTGCACAACCTTCAGCTCTTCCTTGTTGCCTGACCTAAAGGTCCTCTTCTTCTCCTTTAGGAGGACCTTTATGTCCGGACTAATCCAAGGTTTGTTGTTCGAGAAACACCGTACAGTCCTGGTGGGTACGGTGTTCTCCTCACAGAAGTTGATGTAGTCCGTGATGCAGTCGGTAAGGTTGTCGATGTCCTCCCCGTGAGAGTCACAGAACTCCTCCCACACGGTTGTGTCAAAACAGTCCTTCAGAGCCTCTTCAGTCTCTTGGGACCATTTCCGCACTGTGCGGGTCACGGCTGGTTGCCTGTGTACGATGGGTTTGTACACTGGCTGGAGACGAACCAGATTGTGGTCTGATCTTCCCAGGGGAGGGAGGGGTGATGAGGTGTATGCCTCCTTGGTGTTGGCATAAAACAAGTCCAGAGTCCTATTTTCCCTGGTACAGCATGTGACATACTGTGTGAAAGTGGGCAGTGTGGAGGATGGGGGGGCATGGTTAAAGTCACCAGAGATCAGGAGGAGAGCCTGTGGGTGCTGTGTCTGCAGCCTGCTAGTCACCGAGTTGATGACGTCACACGCAGCGTCGCCGTCGGCAGAGGGGGGAATGTACGCTGCTATCGCGATAACATGCGAGAACTCCCGCGGTAGGTAGTTCGGCCTCATGCCAACGGCTAACAGCTCGATGTCCTTGCAGCAGTGTTGCTCTTTAATAGTGATGTGTCCAGGTTTACACCATCTATCATTCACAAACACTGCCAGCCCTCCTCCTTTCCTCTTGCCGCTTCCCGCTGTCCTGTCCGCTCTCAGCAGCTTGAATCCGTCCAGCGTAGCGTTCGTGTCCGGAGTCAGCGTGGTCAGCCATGTTTCCGTGAACACCATGAAGCTGCACTCCCGATATACATGCTGGTGCCGCGTCAGCGCCGCTAACTCGTCCATCTTATTGGGGAGAGATCTCACGTTCCCCATTATTACCGATGGAACGGCAGGTCTATAGCGGCGACTCCTCGCGCGACGCTGTAATCCAGCGCGTATCCCCCGTCTACTCCTCTTCAGTTCGGGGGAAACCTCGGGCCTCTCCTCGGGCAGCACCGCGGTGCTACGTAGCGCCAACAGCTGATCCCTACTGTAAACAATGGGCGCGTTGCTGAGAACGGAGTCTCCGGAGACGGACACAAACAAACCTGAGAATAGCAGGCAGAACAGCAAAAAAACAGCGGTTCTTCTCTCCATGTTTCGGGTTATGTTTAAAGAAGCACTTAGAAAAAAATAAATATAAATACAATAACAAAAAAACAAGTTACTAAAGAAAAATGCTCAAGAGGGGGGGGAGCTACTGTAACAGGCAGCCACACACGAGGGGCGCCTTTGATTATTATTGATTACAAGTTAATTACATGACTATTACATGACTATTACATGTTTATGACATGTTTATGACATGTTTATGACGTGTTTATGACGTGTTTATAACATGACTATTACATGTTTATGACATGTTTATGACATGTTTATGACATGACTATTACAAGTTAATTACATGACTATTACATGACTATTACATGTTTATGATATGTTTATGACATGTTTATGACATGCTTAGTACAAGGTTTGACATGCTTGTACACGCTTTTTACATGAGAATTACATGTTTATGACATGTTTACGACATGCTTACTACTTGCTTAATACAAGTTAAATACATGACTATTACATGACTATTACATGTTTATGACATGCTTATTACAAGCTTTGACGAGCTTATGACATGAATATTACATGTTTATGACATGACTATTACATTTTTATGACATGCTTACTACTTGCTTATTACAAGTTAATTACATGACTATTACATGTTTGTTCCATGTGTCATTCGAGGATACATTTTTTTACGGATTGATATGGAGCCCTTGTAGTCCCTGGATGATGTTTTTTCTCTATCTTGTGCACACATGATGATTTGTTGTTAGTCCAGGAGCATCTCTTGATGGATAAAAGCACCATAGAACATAAAACAGGATGTTCTGTGCTCATCGAGTTTAATTTTCACATCAAAAGTCTTTCTGTGTTTTCATGCTTTATCAATCCTTCTCCCTCCCATCTCCTGACTGACACAGCGGCAGACGGTTCTGTCATTGTGAGAAGATCACAATGATCTTCTCACTTTGATGATTTAAGTTTATGAATTATTTTTTTTAAATATATATATATATATATATATATGGATGTACGTCAGCTGAGGATGTCCAATTAACAGATCCATGGGTCCATGAGAGTTCATGAAAGATACAGGTGGAATGAAGTAGTTTCTGTGTGTTTGTCTATGTGTGAGTGTGAGCGTGTGTGTGTGTGTGTGTGTGTGTGTGTGTTTGTTTGTTTGTGTGTGAGCATGTGTGTGTGTGTGTGTGTGTGTGTGTGTGTTTCGGCAGATTTGAAGTCAGTGACTTCCACATGACGTCTTTCAGCCTGAGGTAATGTTTGTGTATTTGTGTGTGCGTGTAAGTGTGTGTGCTGAGGGTCCTCGCTCATAGCGTGATCAACCATCAACCCGCAGGATTCTGGCCCGATCACTCGCTCTCTCACATCTTAAACCTTTCACCGCCCCGCTCACTCTCCCTGGAACATGTTCACACTCCTGCTCCATCCACAGAATGGATATAAATATTCAAAGAAATGTTGAGTTCCTGTTTGAAGCACAAACACGTGACTGAACCGCCAACCAGCAGAATGACACCGCTCACACGAGGAGTACGAGTTCTCCTCTTCTTCTTCCTTTACGTCAGACGCCCTTCCTCACACAAACTCCACCGTTACACCAGAAGTATTCCAGTAATATAAACAGTTCAAGAATCTAGTCTTATGGAAGTCACTCCACATCCACTCTGTCCTTCTCATTATCACTCCCTCTTCGTCAGTCGCTGCATTCTCTCATCTCTGTCTGCGTTTGTCTGGAGATCAGCCTCGCTGGAAGCATGTCTTCACGGATCTCCATGGATGAAACCTTCCCAGGCATTCTTTGTAGCCTCCTTTTCTCCTTTATTCCATAGTTTCCATGCGTCTTCATTCCCAGTCTTCGGTTTGATCATGTGATCTGCAGAGTAGTTTGTATTCCCTTTCTGCTCCACTGGAGGAAGTTACAATCTCATCCATCCACACGGGAATATAAATGCAAATAATTGCAAATAACATTTGCATCTGCTGGACTTATTACCATTCTCTTCATCAGTGTGAAGAAGGGAAGGAGGACAAGGAGCGGTAAAAATGAGTAACTATTCTTTAAAACACAGAAGGATGTTAGATAAAAGTCAAAACATTACTACAGAGTAGATAGTTGAACATCTTCTTCTCCCTGCACCTCCTCCATCCACGTCTCCTCCTGTCTCCCTCTCATTCACACACATGTATTCTGTCTTGCTGCCTCTCTCCTTCATTTATCTTCTCTCCAGCGCATACCTCCACCTCTCCAGGTTCTCCTCCACCTGCTCTCACTACAGATTACAATGTCCTCCACCAACATCATAGTCCATGGAGACTCCTGCTGACCTCCTCTGTCAGCCTGTCCATCACCACAGCCAACAAGAAGGGGCTCAGAGCTGATCCTTGGTGCAGTCCCACCTCCACCTTGAACCCATCCATCCGTCCTGCTGCTCTCATGCATACCCTTGACCACATCAGATGAACTCCCACAGTTCCTCCAATTGTGCTGCAGCGTTTCCATAACGTGGATGCTGATTGGATGTTTGGCTATCTCGTCGCGTGTTTCATGCTAAGGCTTTGTTCCTGCCTGCGGTTGAGGCTGCCGGAGTAACAGGGTGGAGACATTGAGCCTTACATGGAGCTCATGATAAAGTCAGTAGAAACGTACATAACATCTAAGCCTTCTACCGATCACACCAAAGCAGCGTCCTCTCCGAGCGTGAGTCTATATCTGACCCTCTTGTATTGTACTCAGGTGGATGAAGGCTCATCACACCTGCACTCACTTCCAGGAGTGGGTTGGTTGTGGACGCCTTTGATGGTCCTCTGAAATATTGAACGTTGCTGCAGACTTTTCCTCTGGCCAGCCTGAGATCTTTCCAGGTGATGGACGACCTTCTCACTTCTCCTCTCGTCTCCTTTGACTCAAACTCTGGCTTTTGTAATTCGCCAGACTGGAATTCATAGCTTGACTAAAGACTTTTTTTGAGAGGAGTATGTCCTTGTCCCAAAAAGAAATGATCAATGTGATCATGGTGTTTGAATCAGTGACTTAGTGTTTATAACACCCTTATCATTATTTACACTGAAAGGCTTTTCTTCTCCCTCAAGAAAAGACACAGAAAGGAATTCTGTGTCTGATTTTGAATCTACTACTTGTATATAATACATGCAGCTTCTAAATACTCTGCAGATGGCCTCCACGACTTCACAGGATAACCGATTACATACAGCTCTTCGGCTTTTCTTTCATCAGTCACAATTTGAAACAGCAGATTATTTTCAGCCCACGCTGCAATAATCTTCACGGTTTTCTGCAAATGAACGATGTTGAACTCGCAGCCGGCGCTCGTTTATTCTTCAGACGGCGTGACGGGCTGTAAAGCTACTCATTCTGATTTCTCACTGATATCTTTAGATGTCCACCGCCTCAGACACAAACACAAACACAGAAAGAGTTCATTCTCTCTCATGCATTCATAAGAATTCATTCAGGCCAAAACCTTAAAACGTGTGTTTTTTTACTGAATGTAAACTTCCCATGAATTCGGATGACATAACCTTAACATAAACAAACGAATAAACTTAATGTGATAACACTTTTTCATTAAATGATGAAAGAAACAACTCAAAATTATATTCATGTTATATTTCTGATATCTAATATTTCTATTTCTTTTCCTAACAAAACAAATTCATGCTGATTTTATGAAATTTGAACACAGGCATTTTAAAAAAACACGATAATTTAAATAAAATCAAGCATCAAAAATCCTTTTAGGTGCTTTTAGCTTTATAGTAGCTGGATATAACCCTGATGTTCTGTTTTCCTCTGGTCATGAAGCACATCTTAGATATTTAAGCCTTAAAAACGAACCCCAGCAGGTAAAAAACTATTATTCAACATTCCCTATTATTTAACATTTATTTAACAATTGTGGCCCCACCGATGGGGCCACAATTAAGAACTGAGTTCACATCTCGGGCCGAACAGAACTCAACTTGGCAATGTTTCATCTGAGGTATTATGACTATTTATTATTATTTCATATACTCATTTTGTAGAATTCTTAGCCAAAAATAGGGAATATAAAAAAGTCATATTACAGATAAAACTGGAAAGAGATCGTCATAATTCATTTTTATGTCTCCCTCTCTTTCAGCAGCCTTTCAGGGATTCAGTCCTAATGATACATTTTTATTCTCAGGCATCAACAACTGCCAGAAAAACTGTATTTTTCAAGTTCCATCTAAAATCCATCATTTTTTTTAGTGATGATATCAAAAAAAAGGAAACTTTAAAGAACCATTGTTGAATGTCTGGACTGTTTAGCCAATTCTTTCTTATAAACCATAATAAAACAGTAAAAGTAGAATTTTGCTCCTCGTGTCTGTCACTGCATCCAGGAGCAGCTGCACCTCAGAAGACGTGACACTCACTAATACTTTTAATATTCACATTTTCTTGTTTTTCTCTCATCCTCGTCTCCTTCTCCATCCCTTCTAAGGGTTCGCTGATAGTTTACTTCACAAATGCTGATATCTGACCACAGAGGAGAGGGGCGGAGAGCTAGCGCTGTCACTCAGTGCATTCTGGGATTTGTAGTATCGCTAAGGTTTGTGCTGTGAACCAGCGGGCCAGTTATTGTAGGAATTAGATATTGTCTTGTGGCCCACATTAGGCCCTCGGGCCATGGCTTTGAGAGCTGTCCTGTAGGACATCGCACTTAGACCTGCAGCAGAAAAGACAAAAATACTGGAGCAGTATCTTACGGTCCATCAGGAGACCATCTAATGTTTCAGAGTCTTGGAGTATCTTAAAACTTTTTCTTTTTAAAAGAAAGTAAAGGAGACTTTCTATAGGAACTCCAACAAGTAACATCCCCCCCCCCCCCCCCCCCCCCCCCCCCCCCCCCCCCCCCCCCGCCTTCTCTCATCCACCTACACAGCAAACCTTCTCACACCATCTCCTGGAGAGTGCGGGGTGAAGGGAGGAATGTCACAGCCATTACAAAGACTGTTGTCTCTGTCTCTGGGACAACAACAGCCACCCAATTAACCTTTCGTCTGAAGGCCCACGCCCACGTTCATACCAGCAGCCATGAGCACCGGCACCGCCACATATCAAGGAATATTTCTCCTGAGAAGGAGGCGGCACTGCCGTTCCCATCTCATTTCACGTTATCTCCAGAAAGAGTTGCAGGATTCTGTACTAATAGAAATTGCTTTTTCTTTCTGTTGCTCTTTCCCCGCCTTCCGTCATCCTGACAAGACGAGGGGAGAGATAGTGTGGAGAACTCCATCAGCAGATTATTTTTACTGTATGTGCAAAAGAAAGATAGGAGAAATACCTGAAAACCAGGAAATGTCAACTCTATTCTGATTAGTCCATAATGAACTCTGCAGAGTCCTGCTGCATACTAAGAGGACAGATGATCTAGATCTCACTAGATTCTTCACATTGAGGATTTAATATCATCCAAAAGTGTCCAGAAGGGTCACTTCCTGCTAGGAAGAACCGAGAACTGTTGATGGGCCATCAGTGCCAGTAAGGTGATCTCTGCTGGCCCAGACGATGTCAGAAATATATAAATAATAATAATTATACTTTAATAAACATTTTAGCTGAGACTACATGTGTTTGAATAGTTTGTTCTTGCTTTGTTTTGTTTTTTAGACAATCAGATTCCTCCACTCTGGTCTCTGGGGGAAACTTCTCCGCTGGCTCTTAAAGAAACTGGGATTATTTTATTGATTGTCATATTTTTTAACCAATCAGAGTTGGACGTTGTCATTCAGGGCGTGTTCTTTAACTCTGTTATATGTTATACGGTATGTTAGGCTTGTCCTGAATCAGTGTTCAGAATGAGGAAGGGACTTCATTCAGACCCTCTGCTCCTGCTTGAGCGTTCATTTTCAACAAGTTAAAACTTAATGAAGAAATAGGACTGGCCTCCATGCCAATGGAAAAAGAACTTATTGAGGAACCAAACTGTCCTCCAGAACTGAAATGTGATGATTTTTTTAAAGAAAGAAAGGCGGACAGACTTTGGCTGCGGATGAGGAACAGCTTTGCTGAGTCCAACTTTAAAGTATCTTAAATATGTGTTGATTGTTGCTGGTTGTAGGCGGTTGCAGGGGTTGTGGTGTGAATGAGGTCCAGTTCAGTCTGGCGGTGCCAGAAGCCTGAACAAAAGTGTTTATTGCCAGTGGAAACGCTGTTGAATCCTACTAATGTTTGATGGTGGTTTTGTTTTCTTTGTGGTCGTATGATGACGTTGAACTTTGTCTAAGTACTTTATTCCACTAGATAAATGTTACCGTGTCTTTGAATGTGGGCTAGTTAAGTAGCACTACAGCAGCCTGTATCTGTAGTACTAATACAAAGGTATTTAATGGCAGAGTATTTGCGGTAGTATAGCGCCAAATGCCCAGGTGGAAAACCCACGGCCCACCACTGCCAACATGTAGAGCTATAGTTGTGGTTTAATTTGCTTACAAGTGCATAGGGTTGCGTTTATTGAAGGTTTTTGGAATTTAAAGAATTTCTCTTCTGAGTTAAAACCAGATCATCTCAAAGATGAAAGTTATTGAAAAAGTATTGCAGCTCCAAAAGCTGACCGTGGTTGGAACCTTCTCAGTAATAGAGAGTAGATGCTTTAAGAGGCTTAAGAGTCGCTTGAGGATAAAAAAAAGGACGATAAATATTCTCCAAACACTCAATAACAGTGGGTTCAGGAAACACCTCAGGTGGGAACAGGTGTGGAAGAGCAACACTGGAAATTCAGGTTTGAAATCATCTTAGATGTGATGTTGCAAACATTTAAACATGGAGGCGTGACTTGGAGAAGAAGATGAGGAGGTTATCAGGAGGCACCACCCTTTCACAGTTTCCAAACCTCATCCAACATCTTTCTCTAGTTGGCTGGTTGTCATGGTGATAAAATCAACGCCTCTTCTACTACAAGCTGGGAGGGGGTAACATCAGGTAACAGGACAAATGAGGCGGTACGCGCCATCAGGATGCCGGCTGCTTCTTTCATAGCTTCCTCTTCCTCAGCGCTGCCGGTTCTGGAGTAGACCAGGCTGTGTGAGATCTTTCAGAATGTGTTGAGTCTCTGTGCTCTGAGTATGAATCACTCCCCATCCTCACCTGAACCCTCCCTGTCGTCTCTTTAGCCCTCCTGTACGCTAACCCTGTTCTGACAATGGGATTTAGCTTCACATTTCTGTCTGGTCCACATTATTTGTCCTGAGTCTACTGTCCAGGCCGTTACCATGGTTACCTTCATGATTGCTCTTCCATCCTTCCCCTCTTGCGACTTTGTCAGTTCTGTTTCTAGTTCGGTGTCTTCCTGTGAGAGATGTCCATGGCGTTGCTAGCCCCTGTTACCCACGCTAGCCTGGGATGTCACTTTTCTTTTTACTGCCAGCCAGCGTTTCCTGGAAGTCTCTGCTTCCCCAGAGTGATAAAGTAATCACAATGCAATGGAAAAAAACAAAACAGCTGACTCGGCGCCGTCTCAGCCCTTCATCAGCTGTGATTGCATAGTCAGTCAGGGCTTTCACAGCCCGCCTCGACGAACGCCACTCTTCCTCCTGCTCCTCTTTCATCAGTGCTCACCAGCAGAGGAAACACGTCTGCTGCACATAAAATACTCCCTCTTACTTATCACTTAACCCATCTAATTACTGATTTGCTATTTACTGTTTTACGGTAGAATTGCATCCGCACTAAGACCCGTACTTATCGGGCTGGCCAGCAATCACAAACATTTTTTTTCATCATTTCATTTATATATATATTCAAGGTCGTGGTTTAAATGACAGTTTTACCAGTACTTCCTGAAAGTCAAAAGAAGATCAACCGCATCTCCTCAGACGGTTCTGCCTCTAACTCTCCCAGGTTCCTCACTGACTCAGATTCTGATCTAGAACTCTTTGCTAGATGTTTAGAGGATTACACCAAAGTCACACCCACAGAAGGATTGGCCTCAAACGGTCCCTCCTACAAACCGTATAAAAAACTCTCTTGATAAAAACAAGAGGCACGAAAAGCCTGAAGGAATCCGGATATTTCTTGAAAGATATTCACGTGCTAAGACTCTGGTTTTAGTGCTTTTAAACGCCATCATTTCATTCTCGATCACTTCAGTGAGGCAGAACCAGGTTCAACCCACTAAACAAAGAGGTGATTTGATGGTTCGGTAGAAGGGGGCATTTACTGAGCTGGTTCTACACGACCCAGTCTGCACATTGGAAACTCTGGGCTGATCTATTTTCGAATAACATGAATTAAAATCTGGATGGACGGTTCTCTTCCCAACCATTCATTCACCCACTCTGGTTTCGTTCATGCCTCCCAGTCAGATCTAATGAAGTCCTGGAATGTGTGGTACCCGGATATTTTACAATGGCTTCACGTTCCTGAGACGTGTGTCAGGAAACCTGTGTTTTAGGTTTTGGTTAGGATCTCATAAGTCCTGGTTCCTGAGAGACTTCTCAGAACGATGTTGAAAGCTTCATCTGGAACCTCCAAGAACACCTCTGCTTGGTCATCCCTGCTCTTAAAGCTCCATTTGTGACTCAGGCAAAATAATTATTTTACGTTTGAAATAATACCTTAATATTAAAAACCGCTGTAGGTTATACTTAAACTTTAAACTATAGACTGAACTACTGAGCAGAATCAACAAAGTAAAATAAATGATATAGATTTATTTAGGCTGTAGTTAAACATGCCTGGAATTATGTAAAGGTGTGTAAAACATGGAGGAAGAGCACATTAACCAGAGGAGCACAATAACCAGAGTCCCTTCAAAAAGATTCCTCATTATAGTCAATATAACTTAAAGTCAATAAAATAAAACCGTATTTGACGCTGGAGGTTTTAAATGTCCACTTTCCTCACCAGGATACAGAAAGTTGAACTCAGATCAGTCCCTGACTTGTGATGTCACAGGTCATGCCTGCCGGCTTCCTCGAACCCCCCGAGGTCAGATTTTTTCCAGGAAGCGCAGAGAATATGTAAAGTTTGATGTCTGAACAGATGTTGACAGATGTTTGATGGCTGCGACACTCTGAACCAGTGGAGTATTTTCCACTCTCGTAAGACCCGACGCCCCAGGATGACATGGACAGGAGAGCAGAAGGGACCGTGTGCTTTTATTTTCTTTTGTTCCGGTGATGTAAACACGGCCAGCTGTTGGGAGGCCGTCGTCTCCACCGGTGGGACTTTGCCGCGCAGCCGACATGTGAATTTAGAGTGCATCTTCCCGCCAGAAGGAGTCCATCCATTTTTCATTAAAGCCATCATTTATTGTCATGGCTGTGGAATTCCCTCGACTGTGTTTCTGCGGCCGACGCCCTCGTCCAGCCCAGTTTTTCTGTCAGCTAGTGTTTCCTCTCTCCCTCCCCTAAACCAGATTATGTCCATCAACGGGATTGCTTTTGCATCAGATCAACAGGACGGCTAACAGTTTGTGTCACCTTGTGTGTGTGTGTGTGTGTGTGTGTGTGTGTGTGTGTCTGCTGGGGCATCACAGTTTTTGTATGATAAACAGACTAAGCCGGTGTAAATATGAGCCAGGGCGTCGATGGGAGACTCCCCTATTGACGAAATCAGCTGCCTGCCCATCATCGTCATCATCATCATCACAGGACGGCGGCCAAGTCCCGCACAGTGTCAGCATTCAGAGAAAAATGAATCCAGAAAATGATCCCGTTTCAAATGGAGTAATCTCCTTTCATGGACAATTCCATCAATGGTTTCATTAAATTTCTCCTTTTCTTTTTTTTTAATGAAGGCATGAATTCCTCCAGCAGGAAGGTTATTTTAATGTTATCACTTACAAGGTACTTCTAATTATGTGTTTGGACCAGATATCATCATTTATTTTTAGCCTGCTTGAGTCATTCATGAGGAGAATACTGAATCAAGTGGAAAATGAAAATATCAAATCACATATTCATATTGTACTTGTATATAAGTATTTGAATTCTTTAAGTATTCTTTTTCAGCAGGTTTTTTTCTCTCTTTGGCTAAATAAAGTGAATCTAATTAGTTGGGTTGACTCCTATCAAATAAAGTTGAAACTTTTCCAACTGAGTCGAAACAACCTTCGTGGAAAAGTTTGACCTAATCCAATGTTATAAAATCAGTAGAGCTAGTTAATTAAATTAAACCCAAAGTACTTTACGATGGACAGAAATACTAGTTTGATATCGAAATAAATCCTTTTCCTTTTTCTTATAATGAATTGAAAGAGTCGTGTTTTGGATGGCGGTCGGTTTGCGCTCAAGGAAGTTGAAATAGTTCTTAAACGATTGAATTAATCTCATATTGTTATTATATAGATGTTCAGGAGAAAAAGCCTCCTGGTGAATAAATCAGTAGCTTTTATTAATGCTAACATGATTAGACCTGAAGTCTTTAGTTCACTATTACAGATAAAGTAAAGACGAGCCTCTCATGTGTTCATCATTGAATGTATCAAAATAATGCATTTCAAACCGGTTGTTCTTATAACCTGACCCTCAACGTTTGTTTGGAAGTGTAATGAAAAGAAGTGAAGTCAGCGTTCTGCTCCTGGTTACCGTCGTGGTGTAAATAATGACGGTGTTCTCCGGGTAATGAAACAGGAAGCTCCTTTCTCGGATACTTTTTATTCTGCTTAAAGTGGCTGCAGACAGCTGCCTGTGCCGTCTGAGAAGTGCTGCTCAGACCACAGTGAAGAAGGCGAGGAGAGGATTATCTGCCTGGTTATCACATTTCAGCGCCGGCAGATGGCTCGCCCGCGGCGAGGCGAGTGGATGACGCTGCAAATTGCTACAAAATAAACGCTTGTACACCAGTTAGAGCCGCCGCACGACGTGTCGGCGAGACGTACGGCGGACGTGACGCAGACGGGATCGGATGTGTGTGCAGAGAGAGGGAGATCATCAGCCGTCATCACCCCATGTACGTGTGTGTGTGTGTGTGTGTGTGTGTGTGTGTGTGTGTGTGTGTGTGTGTGTGTGTGTGTGTGTGTGTGTGTGTGTGTGTGTGTGCCAAGGTCCAGTCAATTGTATCTGTGAGATCTATGGCCAAGGCTTTGGCCTATACATCAACCTGGCCGGCCCTTCATGGCCAACCCTGAGGTCATATATCTACTCCGCGTGTGTGTGTGTGTGTTTGTGTTTGTGTGTGTGTGTGTGTGTGTGTTTGGCTACACTTCTACACTATTTACTCACCGTGCTGAGGCACTGAAACTGTAATGGCCCCCTCAGTGACTATAACCAGCACACACAACCCCGACACACACTCTGAGCTGTGCTGGGGGCTTTTGAGGAGCCCCTCGTGAGTCCTTTTAGGAAAATGTGTTATTGAAACCATGACTTCACTGTGGTCAACACTGACCACACACCCACACAGACACACACTCACACACAGCAGTATCCATCATTCATGCTCAATGAAAGGCAGGGCGCATGTGTAAAGTGCTGGGCTAACGGCCCTTTGCCGGCCCACCCTGCTAGCAGCCGTGTGTGCGCCCCCATCTTTACGATGATCTATTAGTGTGTAGTTATAACGCTGAAAATGTTAAAGGTGGCCATGAGAGCAATCCAAGTGATTTTCTGCATATTAGCTTTTATTTTATGCCCCGGACCTGCAGGCAATAAACAAGCTCTACCTGGAAAAATCCATCGGGGGGGGAACAGAAGACAGAAAGACAAGGCATCAATACCCTCGCCGCCTCCTAAAGACAGTAATTATCTCTGAAGCGGGTCGGAATTTGATGGGATGGTGTTGCAAATGTCAAAAGCAATACAGACAGTTATAAGGAAACAGAGAAGCCCAGCCTGAAACACAGGGGTGCTTGATAGAAAACACGGTTTTACTCAGAAACAAGGTCGATACCCGACCAATCCAAAGGGCAGGCAAACATTCCAGTCATTGGAACCGCTGGAGTGGGATCATTGGTGGTCTTCCCGTTATCTGGGGTGAGGTCACGGGGGCAGCAGTCTTAAAAGGGTTTTTACAGACAACCCTTTCCTCAGCATCAGCCTCCAGCTCATCCTGGTGCGTCCCAGGCTTTATGAGATATGTAGTCCCTCCAGAGACCCCGGGGTCTCCTTCAGACGTGCCCGGGAAACCTCCATTCTGACATCCTGCCTGGAATAAGGAGACCGGTTCCCCCTTCTGGACCTGAACCTGGGAGGGGATCTCATGGTCTCTGGTTGCCGGATCCAAATGAAGCTTTATGGAGCCCACCACCTACAGGGATGGGCATTGGGGTCGGGTGCAAAGCAGTATGGGATCTGAGTCCCGACACTAAACATGACCGTCAGGAGGTTTTCACCTCAGACTGATGGTAAACAGTCCCTGAGAACAGAAATCACAATAGGAGAGAGAACTATAGGCGTTTCACTCACTTCACCAAAGACTCTGTGTCTTTGTTATCAAATCAAAGACATGCAGCTGAGGAAATATCCAACAATGGATGAAATAAAAAAGAATTGATGATTGGTTGTGCAGTTCTTCTTCCTAACGAGGTCGTTATGTAACGTGTGGCCTGTCATCGCGTAGCGCTGCGTAGCGCTGCGTAGCGCTGCGTTGAAGCATGCATTAATGGCGGATACATACGTGATGAACTCACATTCATCTGTGGATTCTCTGTTGTGAACATAAAGGAGTAATGAGAGGGTGAACTCTTGCTGTTTCTTGTTGCCGCTGTCCTCGCTATCAAACTTTACTGGAAGCCGAGATCTGGAGAAACACGTTTCAGGGGCTTGAACTAATGCCCAGATAGATAGTCCAGCGGGCCTAGCAGCCATCGGCCCAGTTTGAAGTCCCGCCTTCAAGAATTTACAGTTACACATATAATCCGTTGTGATGAATAAAATGGTTTATTTATCCTCTCCTGTTTCAAGTAGTTTGAGCCCAAGTCAGGTTAAAGAGTCAAGAACTCAGACTTCACATTAGTTTGAAAGCCCAAGTGGAATTCCCCCGCGGGCCTCCTTGACCTGCTACCAGAACTTATCAAACAATGCACAGTTGGACACGATGCCAACAGGTCGAGGCTTTAAATCTGTGTCTGACGGCGCCAAATACAGAAAGTGGTGCTAAAAACCTGCAAAGAAATTCACTTCTCTTCTGAAACAACAATAAAACCTCCAGAATTATTGGCACCTTTTTATAAAAAAACGACATTTTGAAGAACATTACATTTTAACATAAAACATTTTTCTATCATCTTTTTCCTAAAACGTATTAAATGTGACTGAAGCTTATTTCCAGTCCTATTTGGTATTTTCATCTTCACCTGCGTGAGCAGGAACTCTGAAGTGGTGAACAGGTACTTCCTGTTTGAGTGGGGTATAAATATGAGGCGACACACATGATTCCCTCCGAGGTTCGTCGCGATCAGAAGAACCAGATAATCAGTCTGGAAGAGGACATTTCTGCAAACTGACCCACACTCCCCTCTACTACTTCTTCATATTTATGACAAGTTTTGTTGTTACTCTTCTATTTTCTTAAACTACCCCCTGATTCGTGCGATCAGTACTGGTGCTGAGAACCCAGAGCTCACAAGGAGGTCATCTGGTAGCAGACCCTGTTCAGGGGGTCCGGGCCCACTTGCTTGGTGGATAGTTAGTTAAAGTGAAACCACATTTGAAGAAATCCTGGATTTCTTCTTTAGCGTTATTTGGGTCTCTGCTCTCTTGCATGAAGGTTCTGTGAACGTTGGGTCCAAGAAGATGATTCCCTGCCTTTCATCTCTTCTCCATGAATCAGAAACTTTCCGTCGACGTGATCGTCTTCATGACATTAAGTAAGTAAATCAATAATCCAATACCTTCTTCAGAAAACAAAGGTGTGTTTGATAAAGGAGTGGGCAGGTAATGAACCCGTCCGCCGCTCCTACCTCTGGTGGCCCGCCGCTCTTTTCGGCGCCTCTGGACATCCTCCTGTTCTGGTATTGAATTCTCCGTGTCCATCAATTCTGTGGATTTTCAGCACCGCCTGCTAGGTTGATGTCTGGGCTGAAGCAAAGCCTTGTGGGAGTTCTGCTCCGTGAAGTTTGTGCAGAGACTTCAATAGGCGTCAATTTGCAAGGACCTGCTGTCAGGACGGTGGATATATTTCTCTGTGTGTGTGAATTTTTCCGCTCCTGCTCACATTCAGAGGGAAGTTTGACAGCGAGTCTCCATAGATGGTTCAGCGCCGCCCCGCCTCACCTCCACCCCCTCCATACCTGGCCTTCCCTTCCTCCACTTTTCTTTTCATCCTTTATCACTCTCTCCACTTTTTCCTTCATTTCAGAGCCTTCATTTGTTCCTTCCCCTCCCCTCCCTCTCCCTCTCCGATTTAATATTGTTCCACAGCATGCACGGCGAATCCGACGGCGCGTCTTCATCTCTGACTTCGTATTCAGTGACAGTTCCATGTGGCGCCTCACAGCTCCTTCATTCTGACACAAAACAACAAGATCTGATCTCCTCTCTCTCTCTCCCTACCTCCCTCTCTCTCTTCTACCCCCTCTCGCTCTCTCTCTCCCCCCCCCACTCATTCTCACTCCCTCTCTCTCTTCTACCCCCTCTTTCTTTCTCTCTGTCTCACTCTTTCACTCTCCTCTCTCTATCCTTTGTCTCTCTCTCTCTCTCCCCCCACTCTTTCTCACTCCCTCTCTCTCTCCCTTCCTCCCTCTCTCTCTTCTACCCCCTCTCTCTCTCTCTCCCCCCACTCTTTCTCACTCCCTCTCTCTCTCTCTCTCTCCCACCCTCTCTCTGTGTTTGGACTGATATATGGATTTGACAATATTGGCCTTGAGGTGAAGATCAGGTATCAGCTCGGCGGCTGCTGTGAATCCGGGTCTCTGCAGACTCCGGGCCATCAGTATGTTTTTATTTCATACCTCGTGTCTGAGCGGAGGAATGGTTCCCGTGGGCTGAGGGGAGTGTTTGTCTTTCCCCCTACCTGAAGCGGCTTTACAAACGCTATGATGATGGTTCCTCTGACTGGATCTGGACCATGAAGGTGGTTTTCTGCTAATCTGGAGCTTTAACCTGACAATCAACCGGAGATGCTTCATAAAACTAGAGTCTCTTCTCAAAAATGGCACCGTAACCATGACAACCACCTGGCACCACAAGTGCCTGCACACCTGTACCTACACACTCCTGCTGGAAGCGGCCTCATATCAGTGAGGAAGACTTTGGATCATCAGAGATCTGTGATGATGATAAAACAAGGACAGATTTGATGTTCTGCTCTGAACTTTAGTCGGAGAGAAAGGCTGTATTCAGACATACGCCCTACTAGCTTAAATGTAAACATTTTTATCTAATTTCACAGCCTGTTTTGTGATGGGGGGGTTGGGGGGCACCGGCTGCTCTTGTTTGGTCAGCAGCATGCAGGACATGGAACATATGTCCTGGTGAATCTGTTGCTCTGTCCTGCTCTCCTGTTTGGTTGGACACATCCTGAGTCACTATTTCTTGTAGGAAAATGTGCGACTGAACTCAGGGGCTGTATGTGTATGTGAAAGAGTAAGGGGCCCAGGATGGCCCCCTTCTCAACTCCAGGCAGGCATGTCCTGCCCACATATGTCCCCCCCTCCTGTTGGCCTCTTTAACACAAACATAAAAGCTGCTCATGGACTGAAAAACAAATACAAACACAAATGTACCTGAAGGACAGCAAAAATGCACTTTATAATTTATCTATGTTTGTTTCCAATTATGATGTCACAGCCCTTTATTATTATCATTAATATTATTATTTTTATTTGATCATTTCTCTCTATTTCATAGTTATTCATTGATCTTTAGTTTTTTGTTTTTTTGGAATGATTGATGAAAAACGTTATTTCATTTTTCAAGATTTTCTTCCAAATGTAGATGTTTTTGATGTGGGTTACGGGGTCCACGAAAACGGACCCCAAAGGACACCCGTCCCTTGTTTCTCCTACCTGGACGATATCTGAGCGAACAGGTGATCCGTCTTTTTTCTCTGGCTCCGCCCATCATACTGGCATCTCCAGTCATGGAGGAATCCAACATATTAGGAAGCTGGAAGTTCTGGTTCCCTTCCATCATCTGAGTGACATCTTGTGTGAATATTTTCTCCTGCGCTGCCCGGCCCGAGTGTTTGGACCAGATTGAGTTCTGGCGCTCCGTCTGCGGGCTCAGATGTTTACAGACGGGCCAGCCATACGACGGATGAATAAGTGATGCCTCCGTTGACGGCCGAGTGTTAGATGGACCATGCTTGATTAATATTTGAATGTGTCGCTGGTTCTGCTTCTGTCGTTTCCTGCTGCGACAGACGGAGGCGGGCGTTGGGTTCATGGAGAGGAAAACTTTTGGCTTCTTTAAGCGACGGCCTGCAGAAAAAAAGAGTGTTGTCTTCCGCGGCTGAGTCTGCCGTGTGAGCCGTTTTTTTATATCGAGTCTATTTCTAGTCGCCAGTCGGGTTTGGTTCTGTTTAAAACCGCCGCTGAATCAAACCGCCGCCATTTCCACTGCTGCAAAAGCTTTCAACCTTGTTTGCACGTAAATGTTTGTCTGTAGAACCTTTTTGTATATATTTTACAGTGCAGGAGGCGTACCTCAGTACAACACATGTAAACAAACAACAACTAAAACTACCTTTCTGCACACTAACAGACTAAAGAACAGTTTTTATGCCGGAGCCATTAATGCCCCAAACACAGAAAAAACTTACAAAAAACGTTTTCAACATATTCATTGTGAAATAGGAGACAATCGTCTAAAACCTGCAAGATGTGAATGTTTGTGTGTTTGTGTGTTTGTGCATTTGTGTGTTTGTGTGTTTGTGTGTTTGTTTGTTTGTGTGTTTGTGCATTTGTGTGTTTGTGGGTTTGTGTGTTTGTGTGTTTGTGCATTTGTGTGTTTGTGTGTTTGTGGGTTTGTGGGTTTGTGGGTTTGTGTGTTTGTGTGTTTGTGTGTTTGTGTGTTTGTGCAGTTGTGTGTTTGTGTGTTTGTGTGTTTGTGCATTTGTGTGTTTGTGCATTTGTGTGGTTGTGCATTTGTGTGTTTGTGTGTTAGTGCATTAGTGTGTTTGTGTGTTTGTGCATTTGTGCGTTTGTGTGTTTGTGTGTTTGTGCATTTGTGTGTTTGTGTGTTTGTGTGTTTGTGCATTTGTGTGTTTGTGCATTTGTGTGTTTGTGTGTTTGTGTGTTTGTGCATTAGTGTGTTTGTGTGTTTGTGCATTTGTGCGTTTGTGTGTTTGTGTGTTTGTGCATTTGTGTGTTTGTGTGTTTGTGTGTTTGTGGGTTTGTGGGTTTGTGTGTTTGTGTGTTTGTGGGTTTGTGGGTCTGTGTGTTTGTGTGTTTGTGCGTTTGTGGGTTTGTGGGTTTGTGGGTTTGTGTGTTTGTGTGTTTGTGTGTTTGTGTGTTGTTTTTCTACCTCCTCTAGATTTAGTCTTTTTAGATTCATCATTTATTCTTCATTTTTTATTTGCATCTTGATCTTTTTGATCTTTGATCTATTTGCATCTCTTGTTGACGCGATTTCTCAAAAACTATTTCATGGATCATTGTCAGATTTAAGGCCCACTTCGAACTGAGTGTGAGGAAGAACCGGAGTGATTTTTTGATATTTCAGTTTTATATTTTGGCACTTTATCTCCAAAGGTTTTTAGGCCAAGACACACCTTGGCCGTGACTTCACCTTTAATTTGAGGAGTTCATTCATGGGGGTTACTTGGACAACACAGGGGATTGGGGTCTTTCGGGGATAAACCCTTGCTGTGAGTGACGACAGCGTTGTTGGTCCGGTTCAAGTTCAGAATATGAAGGTAGACTTAAACGTTTCTGTCTGAACCACAGATGTCAGCAGCTCGCTGATTTAAGGGTAGAAGGTTTGGGTCAGCAGAGTCGTAGTATTCAGAGTATTCAGAGTATTCAGAGTATTCAGCGTATTCAGAGTATTCAGAGTATTCAGAGTATTCAGAGTATTCAGCGTATTCAGAGTATTCAGAGTATTCAGAGTATTCAGAGTATTCAGAGTATTCAGAGTATTCAGAGTATTCAGACTATTCAGGGTATTCAGAGTATTCAGAGTATTCAGCGTATTCAGAGTATTCAGAGTATTCAGAGTATTCAGAGTATTCAGACTATTCAGAGTATTCAGAGTATTCAGAGTATTCAGAGTATTCAGACTATTCAGGGTATTCAGAGTATTCAGCGTATTCAGCGTATTCAGAGTATTCAGAGTATTCAGCGTATTCAGAGTATTCAGAGTATTCAGAGTATTCAGAGTATTCAGACTATTCAGAGTATGTGTGCTATTAAGGAGATACTTTAGAGAGGTTGACTCACTGAAGGTTCCAGCAAAATTGCCAAGAGGAAAAAGATCATTTGCGGTTCTGTTCTGCTCCGATGATGGATCCGAGCTCACACAACCAGAACCATCATTTATAACCACTCACTGTCATCTGCCTCTTTCTTCTCCCTCTGTGGTCTTTATGTTCTTGTATTTGATGAAGACCTTCTACCCAGAACTTCTCTCTTTGTTCTGTGCCCAGTTGCATTTAAGCTAACAGCGTCCATTAGCTTGATGCAGGTTCCTGTTGTAAAGAAGCGCCACAGGTGGCGTCCGTCGGCGTTCTTGTCGTCCACATGTGCAGACTTCTGTTTAATTAAAGCCGAACCCGCTGTTCTACATGCAGCTGTTACACTTCCAGAACCGGGCCCGCTTTGATAAATGAGCCTGTTGGACGGCAACTGCAGTGCATGGTGGGTAGTCTGAGGGAGGTTGTGGTTTAATTGAAAAATAGTCTGGCGCTGGCATCTCGGTGTGTGTGTGTCTGTGTGTGTGTTTGTATGTGTGTGTCTGTGTGTTTGTTTGTGTGTGTGTCCTTGTGCGTGTGTTTCTGTGTGTGTTTGTGTGTGCGAGTGAGACTTTGTCTGTGTCTATCACTCAATCAATCAAACTTTATTTATTTATTTATTTGTCTGAAGGTGTTTTCCAGAAAGAGCAGGTCTAGAACAAACTCTTTATATAATTATCTACAGAACAAACTCTTTATATAATTATCTACAGAACAAACTCTTTATATAATTATCTACAGAACAAACTCTTTATATAATTATCTACAGGTAAAACTCTTTATATAATTATCTACAGGTAAAACTCTTTATATAATTATCTACAGAACAAACTCTTTATATAATTATCTACAGGTAAAACTCTTTATATAATTATCTACAGAACAAACTCTTTATATAATTATCTACAGAACAAACTCTTTATATAATTATCTACAGAACAAACTCTTTATATAATTATCTACAGGTAAAACTCTTTATATAATTATCTACAGAACAAACTCTTTATATAATTATCTACAGAAAAAACTCTTTATATAATTATCTACAGAACAAATTCTTTATATAATTATCTACAGGTAAAACTCTTTATATAATTATCTACAGAACAAACTCTTTATATAATTATCTACAGGTAAAACTCTTTATATAATTATCTACAGAACAAACTCTTTATATAATTATCTACAGAAAAAACTCTTTATATAATTATCTACAGAACAAATTCTTTATATAATTATCTACAGACACAACAAATTCCTCCTTGAGCAGCACTTGGGGACAGTGGCGAGAAAAAAACTGCCCTTTAACGGGCAGAAACCTCGAGCAGATCCGAGACTCAGGGGGGACGGCCTACTGCCATGACCGGTCGGGTTTGAAAAAAGAGACAGAGAGACAGAAGGAAAGAGAGAGAGACGCAGAGATTAATGCATTAATCCAGTAATTTGCATTAATCCAGTAACATGAATTAATCCAGTAACATGCATTAATCCAGTAACATGCATTAAACCATTTAACATGCATTAAACCAGTAACATGTATTAATCCAGTAACATGCATTAATCCAGTAACATGCATTAAACCATTTAACACGCATTAAACCAGTAACATGCATTAATCCAGTAACATGCATTAAACCGTTTAACATGCATTAATCCAGTAACATGCATTAATCCAGTAACATGTATTAATCCAGTAACATGCATTAATCCAGTAACATGTATTAATCCAGTAACATGTATTAATCCAGTAACATGCATTAATCCAGTAACATGTATTAATCCAGTAACATGCATTAATCCAGTAACATGCATTAATCCAGTAACATGCATTAATCCAGTAACATGTATTAAACCATTTAACATGCATTAATCCAGTAACATGCATTAAACCAGTAACATGTATTAATCCAGTAACATGCATTAATCCAGTAACATGCATTAATCCAGTAACATGCATTAATCCAGTAACATGCATTAATCCAGTAACATGTATTAAACCATTTAACATGCATTAATCCAGTAACATGCATTAAACCAGTAACATGCATTAATCCAGTAACATGTATTAATCCAGTAACATGCATTCATGAAGTAACATGTATTAATCCACTAACATGCATTAATCCAGTAACATGTATTAAATCTGACATGCATTAATCCAGTAACATTTATTAATCCAGTAACATGCATTAAAGTTAGAGGGATGTATAAAGAGGGACAGTGAGAGAGGAAGAGAGAAAACCTCAGTGCATCATGGGAGATCCCCTAGCAGTCTAAAGCTATAGCAGCATAGCAAAGAGCTAGCTTATGCTAGCCTTAATTATAAACTTTATCATAAAGGAAAGTTTTAAGCCTACTTTTTAATGTAGAGAGGGTCTCTGCCCCCCGAACCAAGATTGAAGATGGTTCCACAGGAGAGGAACCTGATAGCTGAAGGTTCTGGCTCCCATTCTACTTCTGGAGACTCTTGGACTACAAGTAACCCTTCAAGTGTGTTAGTTTGTGTACATGTGTGTGTGTGTGTGTGTTTGTGTGTATGTGTGTGTGTGTATGTGTGTGTTAGTGTCTTTATGTGTGTGTGTGTGTGTTAGTGTGTTTATATGTGTGTTTGTGTGTTAGTGTGTTTATGTGTGTGTGTGTGTGTGTGTTTTTGTGTATGTGTGTGTGTGTGTTTGTGTGTGTGTGTGTGTGTTAGTGTGTGTGTGTGTGTGTGTATGTATGTGTATATGTATGTGTGTATGCGTGTGTACGTGTGTGTACGTGTGTGTGTGGGTGTTAGTGTGTGTGTGTGTGTATGTGTGTGTGTATGTGTGTGTGTGTGTGTGTGTGTGTATGTATGTGTACGTGTGTGTACGTGTGTGTATGTGTGTGTGTGTTAGTGTTTGTGTGTGTGTGTGTATGTATGTGTGTGTGTGTGTATGTATGTGTGTGTGTGTGTATGTGTGTGTGTGTGTGTTTGTGTGTAGGTGTAATAATGAAGTGGATTATGAGTCACTCAGCGGTGTGGCGAGGAGGCGTGGATAAGTAGACGTGTTGATGTGTGAGAACATCAGAGACAGCAGAGAGGAAAGATGTCGGGCTTCAAAATGACATTTTGGTTGTGGAGAGTGAAGGTGTGGGCGGCAGGAAGAGGGAAAGAGGAGAAGAGAAATGGAAGGAGTGAATCAGAGCAAACCGAAAAGTGGGAGAAACATTATCGTTCTATTTCCTCTAAACGTGCCTCAAAAATCTGATCTTCATCCTGTCATGATTCTCCCATTTACTCCTCATCAGTGAAGAGTTGAATATGTATATATATATATATATATATATATATATATATATATATATATATATACATATATATCGCACACACACGTGTATATATATATATATATACATATATATATATACATATATATATATACATATATATCGCACACACACGTGTATATATATATATATATATATACATATATATATATACATATATATATATACATATATATATATATACATATATATCGCACACACACGTGTATATATATATACATATATATATATACATATATATATATACATATATATATATACATATATATCGCACACACACGTGTATATATATACTTTTCAGGGACGCGTATTGCGGTGGGGACGAGAGCTGACATCAGGTCCGGCTGACTCTGTCCGGGCCGGGCCTCTGGAAGAATCTCAGGTGGACTCAGATCTTCTGGAGGAGAACCGGCAGAGAGGGAATCTCTCCTAGAGAAATATAAAGACTGGGTTTTTTCTCCACGTCACATCTGCTGCATCTGCTGGAGACAAATAGTTTTAATCAGAAGAAGTCTGACGGCTTCCACAAATCAAAGCTCCAGTCCTCCTCTGCTCTTTCTTCCCTTCTGCTCCGCCCCCCGTTTGATGTTCGCCGGCCCCCAAATGAAGGATTCTCTCTGAGTCGTGTTCTTTGTTTTCTTTTGTATTATTCTTGTTCCACGTTCATCTGTTGTAGTGTTTAAGGATTCATTCTACAATATCATCCGTTACTGCTGGATGGTGTGTGTGTGTGTGTTTCTGTGAGGATGTGTGTCTGTGTGTTTGTGTGTGTGTGTCTGTGTGTGTGTGTGTGTGTCTGTGTGTCTGTGTGTTTGTGACGATGTGTGTGTCTGTGTGCGTGTGTGTGTGTGTCTGTGAGGATGTGTGTGTGTGTCTATGAGGATGTGTGTGTGTGTTTGTGTGAGGATGTGTGTGTGTGCGTGTCAATGAGGATGTGTGTTTGTGTGTCTATGAGAATGTGTGTGTCTGTGTGTCTGTGAGGATGTGTGTGTGTGTGTCTATGAGGATGTGGGTGTGTGTGTGTGTGTGTGTCTGTGAGGATGTGTGTGTGTGTCTATGAGGATGTGGGTGTGTGTGTGTGTCTATGAGGATGTGTGTGTGTGTCTGTGAGGATACAGTATATATATATATATGTATATATACACAGTATATATACATATATACCTGGTAGTGTGTATTTTCCGGTGTAGGAGACGTACCTCCATGTAAACGTGTAAAAACCCAGACTCAGAACAACCTGTAGTTTTATCGTTTCTCTGATGTTCCAGACCCTCAACATGATAATGAGAAGATTAAAGGAGAGTGATGATGATGTCGCCGTGGAGAGATAATAGTTCCACTAAACTGCATTTTAAGAGCAGAGTCCAGATTTGAGCAGAATGAATCATATAAGTGAATCATTGTTTGTGTCTGCATCTTTCTAAGGCTCCATAAATCGAATGACTTGGTTCCCTGAAGGCCTCAAAAAGAGAAATGCTGGCAAAAGATGCAGATCTGAGGGAGGAAGATCTGAACAAGGACATTTAGAAAATCAGTAATGAATCATTTATGACCAACACAATATCAGGATTAACGTCGGTGTATGCAGATGTACAGAGACTCAGATGATTAAAGGAAGATAACGCTACAAATGTGTGTAAATGTGTATCAAACTAGGATACAGGTAAAAAGGAAAATAATATATTGATACATTTTATAAAATATAATATGATATTGTCCCACTAAAACTAGAAAATCTACTGAAGTCTGACAAAAGGCCAATTTTAATCTTGTAACAATTAAGTAATAAAAGATGTAGAACCAACAAATGAATCTGAATCATTTGTGTCAAACATTTTCATGAGGTTGGGATTTTTGGAGAATCTTTATTTATCTGGCGAAGGAATTCAAACTCCACCAAATGTAAAGTCTAAAGTCTAAAGTCAGAGAGGCTCAAAAGATGTGGCCTTCAAACTCCTTCAAACTCCTTCAAACTCCATCAAACTCCATCAAACTCTTTCAAACTCCATCAAACTCCTTCAAACTCCATCAAACTCTTTCAAACTCCTTCAAACTCCTTCAAACTCCTTCAAACTCCATCAAACTCCTTCAAACTCCATCAAACTCCTTCAAACTCCATCAAACTCCATCAAACTCCTTCAAACTCCATCAAACTCTTTCAAACTCCTTCAAACTCATTCAAACTCCATCAAACTCCTTCAAACTCCATCAAACTCCTTCAAACTCCTTCATACTCCACCTAACTCCTTCACACTCCTTCAAACTCCATCAAACCCCATCAAAACTCCATCAAACTCCACCAAACTCCATCAAACTCCTTCAAACTCCTTCAAACTCCTTCAAACTCCTTCATACTACACTTTACTCCTTCAAACTCCATCAAACTCCTTCAAACTCCTTCAAACTCCATCAAACTCCTTCAAACTCCTTCAAACTCCTTCAAACTCCATCAAACTCCTTCAAACTCAATCAAACTCCATCAAACTCCTTCATACTACATTTTACTCCTTCAAACTCCATCAAACTCCTTCAAACTCCATCAAACTCTTTCAAACTCCTTCAAACTCCTTCAAACTCCTTCAAACTCCATCAAACTCCTTCAAACTCCATCAAACTCCTTCAAACTCCATCAAACTCCTTCAAACTCCATCAAACTCTTTCAAACTCCTTCAAACTCCTTCAAACTCCATCAAACTCCTTCAAACTCCATCAAACTCCTTCAAACTCCTTCATACTCCACCTAACTCCTTCACACTCCTTCAAACTCCATCAAACCCCATCAAAACTCCATCAAACTCCACCAAACTCCATCAAACTCCTTCAAACTCCTTCAAACTCCTTCATACTACACTTTACTCCTTCAAACTCCATCAAACTCCACCAAACTCCATCAAACTCCTTCAAACTCCTTCAAACTCCATCAAACTCCATCAAACTCCACCAAACTCCATCAAACTCCTTCAAACTCCTTCAAACTCCATCAAACTCCTTCAAACTCCTTCAAACTCCTTCAAACTCCTTCATACTCCACCAAACTCCACCTAACTCCTTCAAACTCCATCAAACTCCATCAAAACCATTGCAGGTGGACCACTAGCTGCTCCACCTGCAGCTAGTAACTCTTTCAGCAGGACAACCTTGAATAAAAAATAAAAAATAAAATGTAATACAGAGTTAATCAGTGGTTATCTGATTTTTGATATATATAGTATATTAATATATATATTATCATATTATTAAACAATAATAAAGAATGAATTCAATCATATTATTACATGTATACGACATTCACATGTTAATATGAAATAAACATTTTAATATGATGTTGTATTGTTATGTAAACTATGATGATTATATTAATAAAAATAATAATAATAATACATTTAATTTATAATTAACATGTAAATGCAGATATGTTTGCGTGACCCTGAAGAGCAGTTAAGGATAATGAATGAATGATTGAATGAATGAGTGAGTGAATGAGTTAATGATTGAATGTGTGAATGAATGAATGAATGAATGAATGAATTAATTAATTAATGAGTGAATGAATGTGTGAGTGAGTGAGTGAGTGAGTGAGTGAATGAATGATTGAATGAATGAAAGAGTGAATGTATGAATGAATGAATTAATGATTGAATGTGTGAATGAATGAATGAATGTGTGAATGAGTGAATGAATGAATGAATGTGTGAATGAGTGAATGAATGAATGAAAGAGTGAATGAATGAATGAGTGAATGAATTAATGATTGAATGTGTGAATGAATGAGTGAATGAATTAATGTGTGAATGAGTGAATGAATGTGTGAGTAGTGAATGAATGAATGAATGAATGAATGAATGATTGAATTTGTGCATGAATGAATGAATGAATTAATGTGTGAATGAATGATTGAATGAATGAATATTTGACGGTTAACCCTGTCCCATAATAACTTTTGTTAAACACACTGAGTATCACACAACTAAACTAAAACTAAACTAACCAAACTAAACTAACTAAACTAACTAAACTAAATTAACTAAACTAACTAAACTAAACTAATTAACCTAAACTAACTTAACTAAACTAACTAAACTAAACCAACTAAACTAAACTAATTTAAACTAAACTAACTAAACTAACTAAACCAACTTAACTAACTAAATTAACTAAACTAGTTAACTTAAATAAACTAACCTAACTAACCTAACTTACCTAACTAAACTAACTAAATTAACTAAACTAGTTAACTTAAATAAACTAACCTAACTAACCTAACTTACCTAACTAAACTAACTAACTAAACTAACTAACTAAACTAACTAACTAAACTAACTAAACTAAACTAACTAAACTAACTAAACTAAACTAAACTAACTAAACTAAACTAAACTAAACTAATTAAACTAACTAAACTAAACTAACTAAACTAACTAAACTAAACTAACTAAACTAAACTAACTAAACTAACTAAACTAACTTAACTAACTAAACTAACTAAACTATACTAACTAAACTAAACTAAACTTAACTAAACTAATTAAACTAACTAAACTAAACTAACTAAACTAACTTAACTAACTAAACTAACTAAACTAAACTAACTAAACTAACTTAACTAACTAAACTAACTTAACTAACTTAACTAACTAAACTAACTAAACTAAACTAAACTAAACTAAACTAAAGTAAAACAGCATCAGTCTGTTCTGGACTGTTTCCGTCACACAGACCTGTAGGTAGATTCTCTCCCTGAAGAGGCAGAAACCCTCAGAGATGCTCCGACAGAGAGTTTAACCTTCACACCTGTGATTTCTCCATTAAATCCCTCTGAGTCTCAGACGCAGACAAAAGGAGAGGTTCTAGTCTGCTACTACTAACGTGAAATCTGAGTGACTTCATTATTTATTATTATATTTATTATTATCTCAAACACTTCTTCGCTGACAAATCTAGATTCCTCTTTAATGTGTGTGTGGGTGACCATTCTCTCTGTTTCCGTGAGTAAAGCTATATTTCTGCTATTCTTATGTCAGCGCAACAAATGAAGCTAAATTACCCACAACCGCTGTGTCTGCCAGAAGGATGCAACGCTAACGCCGCAGCGCGCTGCACAACAGACGGACTACAGACACTGATTAATACTGAGGTTTGGGGGCTGGGGGGGTTCCGTCTCACACATGACAAAAAGTAGCACCACTGCTCAGATGTCAGCTCTGATGTCAGCTCTGATGTCAGCTCTGATGTCAGCTCCGATGTCAGCTCCGATGTCAGCTCCGATGTCAGCTCCGATGTCAGCTCCGATGTCAGCTCCGATGTCAGCTCCGATGTCAGCTCTGATGTCAGCTCTGATGTCAGCTCCGATGTCAGCTCCGATGTCAGCTCCGAGGTCAGCTCCGATGTCAGCTCCGATGTCAGCTCCGATGTCAGCTCTGATGTCAGCTCCGATGTCAGCTCCGATGTCAGCTCCGAGGTCAGCTCCGATGTCAGCTCCGATGTCAGCTCTGATGTCAGCTCTGATGTCAGCTCCGATGTCAGCTCCGATGTCAGCTCCGAGGTCAGCTCCGATGTCAGCTCCGATGTCAGATCCGATGTCAGCTGATCGGCGTCAGCGATCGGCAAAAAGTCCATTTCTGAAGTCGGTTCAGCGAGAGGTTGAATACCTTTCCTGCTTTCTGAAGCCTGTGTCAGATATGAAGTAAGATGAAGAAGATAAATACGGACTACCTCAGAGTTCATCAGTGATCTTATTATTCCAGTCATTCAGCTCTGACATTAACGCGTTCCATGAATGCCTCACAAACTCAAGAAAGCGTTTTTCCTGAGTTGTAGAGATTGGCAGCGGCTTTACCGGCGACAGAAATAATAAAATGTCCCTGTATGAACCTGGACTCTGTGTCTGGTGTTTCAGAGAGGACAGAGGGACGTGGATGAAATAGGATCCTGTTCTCAGGAGATCTAAACATTGAATGAGGTTAATCTTCCGTTCCCTCTAGCGTGAAGGGTTATGTGTGTTTTTAACTCCGCCCACATCTCATCCTGTTAATCACACTGATACTTTCTGTGACCCGCTCCTTCCTGTCTACCGTCACTCCGCCTCTCCTCCACAGGGATGCAGCCCTCGTCCTCCTCGGAGAGACGAAGGCAGCTGCATGTGGCTTTTAATGGGAATGTTAGGGGACTCTGATCCTTAAAATCATGTCACGCCTGAAGAACACATAGATTTATTTCATTTATTTATTAACGTAGTTCACAGCCTGGACAGAAGACAGGAAAAGGAAAATCTAAATTTAAAAAATAATAATATAAAGGTATGAGCAACCAGTTTAGAATCCCTTAAAGTCACGTAGGTGGAAAAGATTCCTTCATTCATTATGAATGACACCTTTGACCTGCTCCTTCTCAGGTTCTTTATTTACAGATTGTTTCGACGTCCAGTCAGAATTCGTACAACACCATATTGAGTAATGATTGATTTAGATCTTTAATGAGAGATGTTAAATGGATACTTGAGGAGAAGAGGATGGCGCCGTCTGAAAAGAGCTCTGAGTAATCCGATCACGTATATAAAACAGTAGACTTTAGGAAAGCGGTCCTAATATAGACCCTTGAGGAACACCATAATCACCCGTTATGAACCCACATCATTTTCTATCATCATCATTAGTGACTATGGATTAAGAATTCATCGTCTTCCTCCTTCATCGCATTGATGCCCACTTTGTCCACTGAAACGATTATATACTGATTCATCATGAAACTCCTTTATCCGTCCAGGTTCTTCCAAAATAGTGGAAACCTTGAGGCAGTGTGTCCTTTTCTGGTTTTTGTGTTGTCTTTCATTCACAAAATGGACGTTTTTATTGCTTCTGGTTGTCCTCCGTGTTTCTGTGGAGGCTTCCGCTAAGGCTCAAATTAGATTTTCTCCGGAGAAACACTAGGGAAGTCACAAGTATTAAAGGCCAGGCGGTGGAGAAAATGGCCACCAAGTAGTGCCTCAGCGATGCTAACCTTTACTCAGACCCACACAAATTGATAAAGAGAGGCTGAGAGAAAAGCGCAGTGTTCCATCTGTGCGAGTAACCTTTTCTCCAGCCACCAGTCAGGCATTGGGACCCGCGTATTGAGTTTGAGCGTGTTTGATTGTCTGCAGGTCCGGTCCTCGTATGTGTGACGGTTATACGCTTTTATTATAATAGGTGGGCAGGTATTCTTATTTAGTCCGAGTGGATGCCGGGGAAGTGAACATGTTCAGAGTGTGAGTGTTTGTGTGTGTTTGTACACGAGGCTGAAATACAGCCAGAAGAAGCCGGCTGACATTTCTAACCAGATTGTTTTTCACTGGAGGCAACGTGCGGCTTCACAGCGACATCACTTCCTGGGAGGCCAGGGTCTCATTAGAGAGGAAAAGCTGACACACTGAGAGAGAGAGAGAGAGAGAGAGAGAGGGGGGAAAAGG
This sequence comes from Lophius americanus, assembly GCA_037951165.1. NCBI lineage: Eukaryota > Metazoa > Chordata > Actinopteri > Lophiiformes > Lophiidae > Lophius > Lophius americanus. The sequence continues at coordinate 990,139 of JBBDHG010000145.1, read as the reverse complement.
AGAGATTTTAATCTGAGGAGAGAAAGGGACGCCATGTAAAATGTTGATCTTTGGCCCGTTGCTTCGGGCAGTATTGTTTTTTGTACTTTCGTTCCAATAGCATATAATTATCAAGAGAGGAAGGGGTGAGGCGGAAATAAAGTGAAACACGGGGAGATGTCGCCCGCAATGCCCTGGGATGACACCGTTATTCATTTGCATATAATTGAAAGTCTTGCGGTGGGAAACCAGAGAAACTCCCTTTTCATTCTGGAAACGCTGAGGTGCGAGTTCTTCTCCGTTTTTGAATCCTGCAGAGCTGAGTGGATATTTCCCTCTTGTCTTTGTCCCGGCCGTCACAGTGTTTGTCAGCAAACAGGAGGGAATCTGTGAGATTCCATAAGTTGTAGCGATAGTTTTATATGCTCACTGAGGAAAAAACACAATTCCATCCAAAAAGTATTTCTTTGCACATTTAATTTCTTTGGAACCATTTATTATTTTAATATCTTAGAAACTTTACATGTACATTAAAACGACTCAATTTTGGGCCAAATATCTTTTAAACGTCAAAAATTACAAAAATCAGACTTATAAAATAATGAATAACTAATAGTTTAGATTATAAATGCTCAGCCTTTTTGGTAAAGAGTGTTTTTCTAGAACTATCTGGCCCTTATTAGACTTCTGTGGTTGTTCCACAACTCAATTAATCCTCCTCTGTGGTCCCTTTGGCCGGTGGCGTCCCCCAGGGCTGCATGTTCGGCCCCTTACCCTTCAGCATAAACACATTGCCACCGGCTCTGTTTATAAACAGGTTCAGTCACATTCTTCAGTAAGAAATGGAGACAAAAAATGAGCTCAACCAAACAGCTGAGCGGAACATTTTCACAAAGGATCCAGTTTTGAGTGTAAAGAAAAGAAAACAGTTTAAGTGAGCTATGTCCTTCATGTCTCTCTGAGGGCCTTCAGCTCTCAACAGATCCATCTCACCGGCTTTCTTCTCACAAAAGTTCAGCCCATTACCACGCACCAAACAACCGACGAGGGACCCGGTAATGTATGTTGACCCGGTAAGAGCTGATGCGATGTGTCTGCTGGGTGAGGAAATAAAATATAAAAATAGCCATATCAACTTTATAATATAAAATAATATAATATATGTGGTAGGTGCACACAGCTCCTCCTAGTGGACATAGCTGGTATTCTGCAACCAAAATTCATGTCTGTGATCTAAAACCAATTCATGTCCCATTTTGGGTCCATTGTGTCTCCAGCTGGTCCAAATGGAGAGTCCTCCTGGTTCTGACCCACAGAAAACTGTAGAAGAACATAAACTTTGTGGTATTTCTATCAAATGTGATGCAGAAATTATCAAAGAGTTTCTGAACAAATTCACTGATTGTTTACTTTCATGTTTCTCTAATATTATGATGTCAGAGCCTTTGATCTAAAAACATCAGAGGAGATAAACATTACTCACACATAGTCACAGATTACTCACACATAGTAACAGATTACTGACACATAGTCACAGATTACTCACACATAGTAACAGATTACTCACACATAGTAAGATTATTCACACATAGTAACACATTACTCTCACATAGTCACAGATTACTCACACATAGTAACAGATTACTCTCACATAGTAACAGATTACTCACACATAGTAACAGATTACTCTTACATAGTAACAGATTACTCACACATAGTAACATATTATTCACATATAGTAACAGATTACTCTCACATAGTCACAGATTAATCACACATAGTAACAGATTACTGACACGTAGTCACAGATTACTCACACATAGTCACAGATTACTCTCACATAGTCACAGATTAATCACACATAGTAACAGATTACTGACACATAGTCACAGATTACTCACACATAGTAACAGATTAATCACACATAGTAACAGATTATTCACACATAGTAACAGATTAATCACACATAGTAACATATTACTCACACATAGTAACAGATTACTCACACATAGTAACAGATTACTGACACGTAGTCACAGATTACTCACACATAGTCACAGATTACTCTCACATAGTTATAGATTAATCGCACATAGTAACAGATTAATCACACATAGTAACAGATTAATCACACATAGTAACAGATTATTCACACATAGTAACAGATTACTCACACATAGTAACATATTACTCACACATAGTAACAGATTACTCACACATAGTAACAGATTACTCACACATAGTAACATAGTAACAATGCTACTGACACTCAGTGTGAATTATTTTAGGTTTTAACTGTCCGTATACACCGAGATGATGCAGATACACCTGATTGATGTGGAAGTATTTTAAGTTCATTTTGGTTATGTTAATCAGGCGAGGCTTTAAATAACCATTTTGAAGAACAGGCTAAGTGAAGTCCAAACACACCACTTGAGATAATGTACTTAGTTTTCACCTCTGAAAATCATTCCCCCTCTGTCACTTTGAGGTCCAGACTTCCTCCCAGCTTTCCCACAGCTCATATTCAGACTGAATTAATGCAAATGAATCGCTGTGACATCTCTTGGCTGACGGCGAGAGAAACCGCAGAGGGTAATTTCCCTCCAACTTGATTCTCATCTTTCCTCATTCTCTCTTTCGCTCCCTTTTCTCTTTCTCCTTTTTCCTGGCCTTTTTTTAATTGAGCTCAAATAAGAGAACATGGAGAACCTGTTGTGTTTCTTTATCTCCCAGCTGAGGCCGAGCAGAGGGGCTGGTGATGCTCAGATCCGTGGCTCTAAGTCCATCTAAGTACCTATACTATAAAAGCACTAAGCAGCTTACGCTTCTCTTCTAAAAGACTATCTGAAAGCCAGGCCTCAAGATTTTTAGCAACATGGTGTTAGTCTGACCCATATGGGGTTTTGAGGGTTGTGCTGATAGAGATTCTCCAGAATGATAGTTGAAAATACCTCTAAGCCAGTGGGTAACGCGTTTAAAACCCCAGGAGAATTCTGCTTTATGTTTACTACAGGAAGTGGAATATTATTCTCATCAGCATCAAAACTTCAAATCTTACCAGAATAGAACCAGTTCCAGTGATTTAATTTGTTTATTTTCAGTGGTTAAATCCAAAATTCCATGAACTGATCTCTTATTTTACAAATACTCTCTGCTACACTTACACTGTAAATTGGTATTTCCGATATAGATATTTAAAAAGGTTTTATCATAACATTTAAAGTATAAAACACTCAGAAGGCATGTCTCCATTAAACATTCTACTTAAACCTGGTATTAGAGTCCAACCGATCCACCGAGTGTAACAAAATGTACAATCGGATCAACAATCGATGCATCAATACCTGATCGATTATACATTTTTGTGTCATGTGATTTCATCATGGTGATGTCATGATACCCGTGATTTCACCATGGTGATGTCAAGATACCCTGGAAACCTCTTCCAAGGGTGGGAATGTTCTGTTCACTGCCAGGAGTTTAAGAGGTGTGAACAGAAATGTGATTTTACAGATAAGCGGACGACGATTAGCTCTAACTTCTTACCTTTCACAACTGAAATCCATCTAAATCTCAGACATCACACTGTGATCCAATAAATATGACCCTCCCTCTAAACGTCTACTTTAATCCCTCGGAATCCCGCTACACATAGTGATGGAACCTGTTTACTTTACTTAAATTTGATCGGCCCAGTTTTATCATTCCACAGCGGTAAAAATAGTTGAAGGTAATTGGAATGTATTCCATTTGTTCAGTCTGGATTTAATTAAGAACCTATTTATAAAAGAGATCTTATCGTCATAATTTGATGTGTTGCCTTTTTCCGTGACAGATTTATGTTGTTTTAATTTTTGTTGCTCTTTTCATATCCCATTTTCATTTATTCTCATTAGGTTAGTGGGATTTATCTCAAATGAGGGGGGTTGTTTTCATGAAACTTTCCATTCGTCTTCCAGTAATGCCTTTTGAGAAAACATTTTTTTCTCTCATTGTCGAAAATAATTAATAAATATTGCATATAAAGGGGAAACTAACATATGCATTACAATAACACCGGATTTGAGAAAGTGATGCTTCTGCCTGCTTCATACTTTCAGGCTTAGGTTAGAAAAGTGAGTAAACCTTAGTTGATTGTTTTATTGTCATCATAATACTTAATAATGATAAGTAGAGATAAATGCGGCTAATGAGGCTGTGAGAGACTTTTGTCTTAATTGATTATAGCCACGACCCTAGATCATTTCCACTGCAGTAAAATCCTCTTGTTTGCCTTCAGATTCATTGAAATGAACTCAGGGGATCTTTGCTGGTTTTTTATTTTTGTATTTTCATGATACGGCAGAAAATGTTTTGATTTTGCAATGTTGACAGGGGCTTAATATTGTTCCACAATCAGAATCCATACCTGGAAAGCTCTCAGAATTGAATCACCTCCTCTTCAGATCCACCCCATTTGCAGAAATCCATCAAAATCTTTTGTCAGCATTCTGAGAAATCTTGTGGATAAGCAAACAAACAAACAAACAAACAAACAGGTGACTACCTAACTTCATCCGGCGCTCACTGCTGGAGGAAGAAGATTCTTTATCCTGCTTTCCCTATCGATTCCACCAAAGCATTTTGATCTGAAGTGTCTGCACTGTTTGTTCCTTCTCTCTGACTCTCCATCTTTATTTTATCACCCATCCACACGACCAAATGTGTCTGAGCTATCTTTATCTTGACTTCTCATGCAGGCTGAAACGCTACTTTCCTTTCTGAGCGCTCACTTCCTCTCTGCAATCCCTGCTTTTTTTTTTCACCTCTACCGCCACCTCCCCCTCCTTTTCTCACATTGTCATCGACCTCTCACTCTCTTCCCTCTCTCTCTCTCCGCTCTCTCCCCAACACGGCTTACCTTCTTTTAAATTTTACATTTATTTTAGCCCACTCTGTTTTTATCTCTCGCTCGCTCCGAGGGGCAGACCCCCCCCCCTTGATGCTGATATTGGTCTAGTGCGAAGAGAGGAAGCTGCTAAACCACACACACACACACACACACACACACACACACACACACATACACACACACACACCTCCTGCTCCCCCCCTCCCTTCCTGCGGTGAGTTAGAACATGCCGTATCACCTCAACCCATCCAGCTTCTGCTTCTGTCTTTCATTTTCCTGAAACCATTATTATAATGAGAAACAAAAGTGATTTTTTTGGAACTGTTTGTTTTTGGCAAACTGCAGTAGTTGTTGTTGTTGTCACGTCGTCGTCTTCTTCAAATGCTTCAGTTTCAGTCCAAATGTTTGGCTCCGTAATCCTCTATTATTCAGACTTTGTTCCCTCAATATTACATGATTGTTTTGCTAAAGCTCTCTCTATTCCAAGTGCAACGCTACCAGCCTTCTGTTCAACTCCTGCACATGTACTGTACGCCGATGAAGTTCTTCTTCTCTGAGTACTTCATCAAACAGATATTATCTTTACAATACTTATTTTAAAAGATATATAATATTTGGCATTTTTTTCTACGTCACCACAGGATGCACAGGTTTATTTATGTCACTCAGAAGCTAGAGATAGTGAGGGAGGAGGCCGACAGTCATGTCCTCCATCTCCTGCTGTCATCAGCCGTGACTGAAGTGAACACATGTAGCTGCTGTGGTTGTCACTCTGTTGGACACTGATCGGCCATAACCTTCTGGCCGACGACAGGTGAGGTGACGTTATCTCGTTGTCATTGAAAAATGTCTGAGCGCACAGGTGAGGGCAAAGGATGCGTCATGGGAAGAGAAGGTAGAGGAGGCGGCGTTATGAATTGGCCAGGAAACCTTCTTCTCATTCATGTGGATGTCTCTCCTGGAATCTGTTTTTTCTTCTTCTTGGTTCCAGATCCCTGTGCACAGATCCAGAGGCCTTAGAGTCCATGTCTCACGTGTCAGCGGTCTTTTATTCACTTTGACAGATGGTTATAATGTCATGGTTGATGGCTTGGAATGATATTATACTGTATGTAGGTGTACAAAGTTGTGGCTGTCCGCATACCGCTACGATAAGCTGGTCTATAATTTCTAGATCAACATCTGTCTGTGGGTCAAAGACGTTAATGGTGATTAGTGGTTATCCTGGCATGACGCGTCGTCTATTTTTAGCCACACCCAACTTTGCAGTGATTTTTTTATGTAAATCTACCGCCCCAAAAAAGCGGCTTCTAATTCAGTGTGAACACGAAGAAGGTGGTGACGCACATCTGTTCAAATAAATGAGTAGTATATGAGTATTCTCATTTAAAACCTGTAAATGTCTGTATTATTATCTATTATGGGATATACTACGAGGTGCCACCATACACTGCCCTGCTGTTTTTTTGTCCCTAAGGAGGCGCATGTCATTCAGCCGGCTCTCCGAGTAATTAAGATGTAACATCTATATTAAAAATGGATCGGATCCTTTCATTATGAAAATCAGATTTGTTGATAACGCATAAACGCGTCACGGTAAACACTTGATTCCAGACACTACGAGGAGGTTTCCTCTCTCACTGAATGAACTGGTATTACTTCAGTAAGAATGAGGCAGATCCCAGTGTAACCATGTCACCATGGAGACCTGAAACAGTTTGTCCAACATCCTGTGTGCAAGGACACACGATTCATTTAGTGTCGGCCATGTCTTTCCTTACGTTCTAGTTTTCTATACACTCCACTAAAAACACCTGCTAGCATGGCAGCAGTATACGCTTCATTATTTTGTAGGTTTTCCCAATCGCAGGCTGTCAGGTATTCACTCCACATGGCTGGAAAAGCTCGAGTAACATTTTAATCACATCCTCACCCACGCAGAGAAATCCTCCCCCCAACCCGGCAGACCGAGGTAATCCATACCCGCACTCCCTAACAGGCAAATCTGTAAGGACAACCACACAAATGAACATATGTTTGTGTTTGTGCCGAACAAGAAGTATAAACGGCAGCTCATTTCATCTCTGAGGGTGACAGCATAATTTGATTTGCAACCAGGGGGGCGGGAGCGCTGGCGGACATGGAGAGAGAGAGAGAGAGAGAGAGCGCGAAGAGCTCAGGCAAGGAAGACGAGATGTTAGATGAACATAGAGTAAGACGAAAGAGTGATTGATGGATGGATGGATGGATGGATGAATGAATGAAAAGATTGAAGGAGAGATAAGAGACATGTTGGTATTTGAAATATTAGCGGAGGGAAGGGCGGGTGTATTTACAACGTTGACCATAAAATATTTACAGTAATAGACATCTGTGACTAACAGTCTGTCCATACTGTTAGAGAGCACCCACTCTGAGTGTGTGTGTGTGAGTGTTTGTGTGTGTGTGTGTATGTGTGTGAGTGAGTGAGTGAGTGAGTGAGTGAGTGAGTGAGTGAGTGAGTGAGTGAGTGAGTGAGTGAGTGAGTGAGTGAGTGAGTGAGTGAGTGAATGAGTGAGTGAGTGTTTATATATTGTGGGGTCCTTGACCTGAGGGCGAGTCAGTGTGGGGACCAACAATGGAACAAATCAAACACGTATGTATATGTGTGTGTACGTGTGTGTGAGAGAGTGTGCGTTTGTTTGTGTGTCTGTGTGTAAGTGTTAGTGTGCAGAAGTGTGTGTGCATTCGTGTTTTTACCATTGTCCTTGAACTGACAGCGAGTCAGTGTGGGGACCAACTATGACACAAATCAAACATGTGTGTGTGTGTGTGTTTGTGTGTGTGTGTGTGTGTGTCAGTACACAGAATAACTACTATATCATTAATTAGGCTTTACTTTTACCTTTTTTGCCCCGAATACTTTGATTATTCCTTGTTCTCATCTTCACACAGAACATTGTCACCAGTTTACTTCCTGTCCACAGTTAACTGTAAAGATTATAAAGACCGAGCGTCTGATTGACACAAACATATTTACCTCCCTCAGAGATGTGTACGGGGAATTAACTCTCTCCCTCTCTCTTTGTGGGTTTGATTTTAAAGGACTTTTAACTTCAGTGCTGTCCCTTTACTTGCTGTAGATAACTATTGCCTTTCAAATGCAAATGAGTCAATGTATTACAAAGGTAAGAAGACATTTCCATTTCCATCTGTGTGCGTTTCTGTTGATGTAATAGTTCTCCAGACATGCATTCAAAGGAACGTTGATAGAAAGCATCTCTTGTCCATTTTGCTCATCTCACAGCACTTACAGAGTTGTGTTGGGTTGACGTGGGACAGTTTAAATCTGCAATAACTGATTTTATCACTGCTTGGGAGCTGCTAAAGAAGCTGTAAACAGCAACCTGACATAACTGTTTAAGATGAAACGGCTTTTTCCCCATTTACACATAAAGCAAACACAGAACGGAACATTAGAATTCATTACCTCCACCAACGAGAGCTGGGGGGTGTAATCATCGCTGCCATTTGTTTGTCTGTGAGTGCGGAAAGGTGGAGCCTGGGGAAGAGAAAATATGATTATATTTGAGAGTTATGGGGGAAATGGTATGGATAGAGTATTTATATTTCATGAATCCTGCTAAGGCGATGCCGTGACCCACCCTACTCCACCTACTCCACCTCTGGTTGTGTGTGCTGATGTTTCTCCTCAGAGGTCTTTCAGTGAGGGGGATACATCTGAAATCTGATCGTCACACCAGAACCAACCGAGGCTCATTATATCCCCGTACTTATGTGAGACTCTTACTCGTACTTATTTGTTCGGAGAACTACTCAATCTAGTAATGAGGAGGCTTTTCTGGAGATGAAGAGTTTGGTCTACGGTACGTGTCACTTGATCTCAGTAATTATCTGAATTGTTAAAGACCCACAATGCACTGTTCAGGAATCACTGCCTTACATGGGGCTCGGGAGGAGGTGAGCTCCATTACAGTTTGTTTAGAAAAAGGATGGTGTACCAGCCTAAAAGGATGAATGATGTGAAAACTCAGCTTCATTGAAGGACGTTCCTCTACATTAACGTATGTATTAGTTATAACTTTGATCAGTTTACTCATAAATATACTTGTTTGTGTATTTTTAGGCCCCAGCTGATCCGCGTATGTCAGGACACAATGCTACTATTTGTACTGCGAGGAAGAGCAGCAGTTTCAGTCATCGTCACTTATAAAAATGGACTTAAACATCACATTGTTACCATCTTTTAGTTCTAGTTAGTATTTAATGTATGTATTGTAATAAGTCGCTGTACATGTTTTAATGCCGAGCCACACTTTTTAGCCGCAAACAGGGCGCACCTGAAAGTGAGCGCGTTCTCTGCGTTTGTCCCCGGTGCTGTCTAAATAAAGGTTGAAGGAGTGAATATCCTGTAGGACCTTATTCATTATTTCCTGTGAGAAATGCTCCGTGCCTCATCAGCATATTCCCCAGCTGGTTGCCGGTGGCGTGCTGTTGTCTCGGCTTGCGTGGAGGGAGCAGATATAGATGGAGCGCCGCTGAGGCACGGTAAATATTTGGAACCACTGTTGCAGCATTTGTTTTTCAGCAGACAGCCACAGACTGCTGGAGGAGGTTGAGCTCCTGGTGTGAGCATGTTGTCGTTATGTCATCAACACTTTGAGCTGGAACATGGAACATGTACTTTATAGAGGGATATGATTCACGTATACAACAAATACAGGATTAAAGTAGGTGTATATGTTGATGCAGTTACCCCCATACAGATGCACAGATGCTCCAGGAAACAGTTATATACGGTCTTAAAAGGTGGATTTGGGTGCGTTTGTTTGTTCGTTTATAAGTTTATTTTGTCTGAATAGGATTACTGGAAAACTACACGACCGACTTGCATGAAATTTTCCTCATAGGAAGATTTTGACATATCCTGGAAATTAAATATAATAATAAGCAGTTTGAAGGATTGACGTCAAAATCTGGATATTGCTTTGATGTTCCTTTTGGGCTGGAGCTGAGTTGGTGGTTCAGTGGGGTGAACAGAGACGCTGAAGTGGATGGCGCAGGAGCCGAGCGGCCAGAGTATCTGGGAGATACTCGGAGAGTTTGAATTTTTCAGTAGATTTAGAGGCTGGCAGTGACTCAGACATGAATGGAGGACTCTTCAGGAAGCCTTCCGTAACCTTGGCTACTGCTGAGGCTTACAATTAAAGAATTCCAAAAACAAATTCCATGAAGGATTTTGAAAACCCCGTGGCATCCCTGCGAAACTCCTCACATTTTATTTCTCTCACTCCTCTCGTTCTTTTTTCCACCTCTCTCTCTCTCTCTCTGTTCTTACTGTTTTGTACAGCTTCACCGTCTCCTTCTCTGTTAAACATTCCTCTCAATTTGCTCGCTGGATTCTTTGTTTTCTTGCGTTTTCTCTGACTGTATGAGGCCATTTGCTGCAGCGCCGCTTCTTCCTCAGAGCTCATGTGTTTCTCTTTCCACTGCGTGTCTCTGTTAGATTGTATTTCTTCACATCTCAGAGCCAGAAGGACAGATAGAGAGTGAGACGGAGCAGGAAGAAGATTTGGTTTATAGACCAGAACTGTGAAAACAGACCTATCCAGAGAGAGAAAGGTTTGAAATATCAAATCTCTTTCTTTGTCCGATGTGCATTCTCTGGTTCAGCAGAGATAGTGGCAACAAAGCTGGATTCCTGCTTCAGGGCTCACCTTAATACTGTTATACCGAGACCCTCGGAGGGCGAGCCGTCCTATCACAGTCTGCGTGGTCACAGCCGGCGGCGTCGGATTCATAGACACATAGACCACCTCCTCGCCGCCGCAGAGCCTCAAATTAATACGATAACTCAAAATGTATTTCCTAGATTCAAATGTATACCCACACACACATTGGTGTGAGGAAGAACTGGACTGATTTTGGGAAAGGCGGGTTGTATATTTCAGAGACTAAGGTGAGATTTATCGTCTACGTCATGTTTTACTCTAATAGTTAACGGTTACTCAGTTTTCCGAAATCAAAAATGATGTCATGATTATTTTCGCATTTTACACCCATATAGACCTTGGTGTGAGGAAGAACTGGATTGGTTTTGGTTAATCTCAGTAGTATATATATCCAACACTAGGGGGAGCTTTAGCTTCAAATGTTTTTGGACCATCATTTCTCAACCATTGGTCCAATTTAGTCTAAATTTGGAGCATAAGAATTAACTTGAGCAGATAAATGTTGTATACTGATTATAGTTTCCTCTAATAGTTCATATTTTACTCACTAGGGGGAGCTTTTTCACCAAAAACACTGTTTTTGGGTTATAATGGTTTTGGTGATTATGAATCAGGTCAAGGAGATCTATCGTGTATGTTTCATATTTTACTCTTAATGTTTATATTTTAATGACCAGGGCGATACTTTCTCATAACTTTAATTTGAGGAGTTTTATCAGGGGATTGTTTGTACAACGCAGGGGATAGGGGACTTGTCTGGTATTGACCTTTGCTCTACCCTTGCAATAAAGGAAATCTGAGATCCGAATATGAATGAGACCAAAAAAAATCATTCAAAAATTCTTGCCTACAAATCTCCCGTCTTCATTTTTTTCTTTGAGGGGGTGGGCAGGAAGCTCCAGCTGACATTATTCCCGTTCTCCTCACACCACCCTGCGCTTGCAGTATCCCAGAAACATCCATCCTCCTCGTTCTCTGCTTTTATTAGCCTGTTTCCTGCGGCCGTCCCGTCCTCTCTGGTTCCGGTTATGATGATGGCGGCTATAAAAAGATGGAGCTACAGCTGCTCGATGTACTGTAACATCATGAGGTGACCTTCAGCGTGGCACCAACAAAAACACGGGATTTTTAAATCACGGACCGGTGCATCAGAGGTTCGGATCAAGCGTCTGACATGAATGGGATGTTATTCGTGTCTGCGGTGGATGGATGACTCCCCGCAAAGAGGACGTATCTTATCGTCCGAAACAGCTTTCCAACGACATTTACTCCCTGATAAGTGTCGGTAAATGTGTAAAATGTTCTTTTCCATAGTGCTGCCAAGGCTGAGGGAGCAGAACGCAGGAAGGGTGGGGGACTAGAGCATCAGTCACAGTTGTTTTAGTCATCCCAGCCCGCCGTCGCTCCGGCCCCTCGGATGGATCTGGAGGCCCGTCTCCTTCCCAGGAAGCCAAATACTATATTACTCCTCATCGCTCGGCATCTCGTCGACCTGCAGAGGTGCTCGAGTGTCTGGATGAGACTCGCCGGGCTTCCACACGCCTCCACTGAAAAACCCTCGACATTAATACGAGTCAATCCCAGCATCTGCGTGACGTGGCGTTCTCTCGGCGCTCGTGCTAACGGAAACCACGATTCTCATGTTTATTTAGCCAGACTCAAACAAGAAGATGATGAGATGAAGTAGATTTATGCGATAAATGATGAAAAAAAGATGAAAATCTCTGTTTCTTTCGCTTTCCCCCCGAAATATAATAATAATATCAGATCCATAAAAAGTCTGTGACATTCTGGAATCATCATCGCCTCCGCCGCCATAACTCCAAAACACTCATGTATCATTTTCACATTGTAAACCTACGTAGACTTTAGTGTGAGGAAGAACTGGAGTGATTTTGGGAACGATGGGTTATAGTTATCCGACACTAGGGGGAGCTGTACGTCTGTGAATCTGGTTTGGACATAGAATCGTTGGGAGAAGAAGGTGGAGGATATTTGTCTGAGGTGGTTCTTCAGGGACCTTCATCATCTCTAGGAGGATTCAGAGAAGACGGATTCGTCCAAACGTTGTTCCTGTTGTAGCTCTGAGTTTTAATCTGTGGGTGGGAGACTCACTGATGTCAGCAGGAACATCAGAGTTATGGTTGGATTTAAAGTAGAGCTGAAAGAACCTGATTATCCTGAAGATCAAAGATGAAACTGTAATTTATACCTCAACAAGACTTCATGTGTGTGTGTGTGTGTGTGTGTGTGTGTGCGTGTGTGCGTGTGTGTGTGTGTGTGTGTGTGTGTGTGTGTGTGTGTGTGTGTGTGTGTGTGTGTGTGTGTGTGTGAGTAGGGGTGTGTCTGTGTGTGTAGGGGTGTGTATGGTTGAGTGGAGGTGTGTGTGTGTGTGTGTGTGTGTGGGGGGGGGGGGCATCCCCGCCAGCGTTGGCGTTGTAATCATTCTTCCTGTATCTTCCTCTCTGTGATCCTCATTTGTTTCTTCACAGCAGCTAAATATTAAATAATATTAAAATCTTTCTTGTTGACGGCGTCTGTCGCCTCCACCAGATTAGGCTCTGATGAAGAAACACACAAATTAATAAATATAATAATGAGCCTGCAGAGAGGGAATAGAAAAGAAATTAACTCAATTAAATAGTGAGGCGGTGGTCGGGGGTCTGGGGGGGGGCAGTGAGAGACGGCGGACGCTGATGAAAGCTGTTTGTTTTGTGATCGGTCATGTGACTGGTCTGAGCGCTGACATCATCGTTACAGGGTCCGGCGTGAGAAGGCTCTACGTTAGCTGTGAATGTGACGTCACCCTTCAGAGGACAGAACACGCCGTTATGAAGCCCCTCTAATCACCATGAATGTATTACACTTAGCATAATCACATTTTCATGCGCTGTCTTATTTAAATGCACCTCGTAACAGCCGCACTAACTTGCTCGTTGCGTAACGAGGGATAGACTTTAATAAAAAGATTTTCTTTTTTTTGACGGCTATTGTCAGATCTGTAAATAATGGGTTTAGCATACGCTAATGATGGATATTGCAAATGTATGTGAATCCACAGTGGGTCCACCAGTGGGCATGATATTGGCTTTTAATTAACAAGACTAATATTCCGTAGCAGTGGTCCTCAAAGTGTGGTTCAGGGACCCCCGGCGGCTCTTGACGAGGGTTCCAGGGGGTTCCCAGGAATTTATTTCACTATAATGTCATTCATGAGTCACATATTAAGTGGAATTCTTGATAATGTTTCATATAGAGAAGTAAAGAGGATTTGTTGTTAAGTTTATGTCAGCGTGGAATATTTGTGATGAAACATCAGAAATAACCTGAAGCCCACAACAGGACACAACAGTCCTTTCAGCGAGAAGCTCATTAACTCGTATGCTAACGCTAATATATATAACCTCTATTTTACCAGGTAGAGTCCTCGTGGAGACTAAAATCTCCAGAACAGGAAAGAAACTGCAACAAGAACTAAATAGACATCATGGACAGGATATAAATACATACAAACATATATGTGAAGAACTTTCATACGCTAAACTGAGTCAATACAAAGACTCGATCAAAAGGACTACAGCTGGATTTCAGAAACAACTACATTGACCAAGCACAATATTTTCACGACCCTTCAAGATGGATTTAAACCCCCTCCAAAATAAGGAGTTGGGACATTTTAAGCTCCTTCTGTAAAATATTCCAGGAGCAGGAAAACTAAAAGCTTTTGTTGATCTCGGTTCTGACTCTGGGGACCGTCATTGGAAGAACATTTTCAGAACGTAGCCCATAATGCTTTTGGTTAATAGGATTTGTTTGTAGTACGCTGATGTTTAACAAGTAAACTAATATTGAAGATTTGATTGATTTATTGTGCCAGCACGCTGAATAATTTCATAAAGCAATGCCTGATGGGTATTTGGCTACTTTTGCAGCAAACTGTCACAGACTACAGCTTTTTATAGAAAAGGACATTTTACCTGACGATCACTCTAGATGTGAAGTCAGAGGAAATAACAGCCTGAGGGGAACATTAGCCTCTCTGAAAAAGTTCACCAGTGAAATGAAATGAAAATTCAGTCCAGCAGTGGAGGACGGAGGACAGACTTTTAATGTCAAACCTTCTCACAATACCTGGTTAACTCTGGGATTTGTATTCTGGATGTGATGTAATATGAAGAATCATCTAGTTCTTCTCCGATACTCTCGTATATTTGGTTGTAAAGTCAGACTGCTGAATATTAACGGATTAAAATAACACATTTTAAATATAAATATGGAATACTGTAAATGACCTCTTTCTTCATGAAGTAGGTCTTTATTTAAAAAGGCTCATATTAAGTACAAGATACTCTCCGGTTGTGTTTGATAGGGTGTGTCTCTCAGTATAGAAATAAGAGGAAGACAGACATGAGATTACTCTAAAAGATCAAAGTAGTTGTAGTTGAGCTTTCTTGTCAGGGAACATTCTCACTTCCGTCTAATTGGATCTTCATGCCTTTCCATTGAGAGGGACTTCCTGAGTGTTTCAGTGGCATGAAAGAATGAGGTGACGAGGTGTGGGGATGAAGATGGAGGTAGAGCCGGAGTTAAACCAGTGCTGAGACGGACAGGAAGTGAGAAAGTTGCTCTTTTGTTCTGATAAAGTTTCAGCACACCCTCTGCTTGACCTTGAATCCACAAAGTGACATTAAAGGTAATTCATCATGATCACATGACCGAATATCTGCAAAGGTGTAGGTTATGCAACAAGAACTGGGCCCCAGAGAGTCACCTTCAGCGCGACACCGGACAACATCCAGCCGGCGTAGTGGTACTTCATGACCTTTGACCTCTTCCCAAAGGTCCTGGGTACTTTTAGAGAACAGTACAAAAACACCCTCCATACCAGCTGAAGGTATATCAGACTGGTGGGGTCCGACTTAGTACTTTATCGTTGGTGTTTAATGATCTTAGACCCCCAGAGAGAATCTGTTCTTGAGTCTGGAGGCGTGGGTTTTGATGGACCACCAGCGCCTGTCAGAGGGTATCAGGTCAAACAGGTGATGTGCGGGGTAGGCGGGGTCTTTGAGGAGGCACAGCAGTCTCTCTCTCACATACAGGTTCATCCTGTTGTCGTTCTGATTTACTCGCCTCTCTTTATTTTGGTACAATCAGAGAGTGATTTGTCTCACTGACGTCTTCCTCTGCTGAGCGGCATTCTACATCGACCATAGAGCCGCTGAAGAGGGTGGATTGGTCCCAACTGGGTGGAACTCCTCACGATAGATGTGGCCACAGAAGGTCAAAGGTCACCACAGAGCGCTGGCTCTGTGTTGTTTTCATACTTCCACAAGCTCCCCTTCTTCTTCAATAATCCACCTGGATCAGGATTCAGGTGTGTTTGGGTTTCTGATCGCTGTATAAAGTATCCGGTGATGACGCTCACCAGTCCGCTCGCTCTCATCGGATGGTATTCCGTCAGAGGATCAGGAGTTTGATGTTAACGATTGAAGAACAGGGAGGCTCCGACTCGATCAGGAGCAGTACGATAATCGTATCGACGGAACACACTCTAGAATTTTTTGGACAAATAGTCGTTTCAGATAGGCTTTGAATTAGGCCACGCCCCCTCGACCGTTGGAGTGGGCAAGATCGGGCATTAAGTCAGGCGTTTTATCGTCCGGTTTACTGGTCCAGTGTGTCGCCAGTGTAAGGTTGGACAGTAGTTTTCTTAATGGTGCTGTCCTTCACGATCGTCTTCTCCTTCCATCCACTTTCACAATTTTCTGTAACTGAGAAAAAAAAAAACAGCCTCTTAAATTGTTCATAAAAAGTAGAAAAGGGATTTTTGTCTCCGTCTCTGTGTCTGCGTCCACTCCACAATTTAATGAGCTCTTCCTCGCTGCACCCAGAACTTTAGATTCATCAAAATCTGTCTGGAAGTTTATCCGTAGAAGACAAAGATTCACAAAGATGTTTAAAAAAAAGACATATGAGTCATCAAACTCAACTCATCTGGACTATTTATTATATTTAAGACGTTCCGCTTTGACCTCATTACAACCGACCAGAAGTCCAAACTCTCAGTTAATAACATGGACCAGGAAGAATTGATCTTATTGTCAATAAGAACTTCTATCCAGGCTGCATCGATGCTAGAAATCATATACTTGGCAGGATTTACAAAAAAACATAAAGTTGAAACGGACTTACTGAAGGATCTTTGACACCTGATTTTAAAAGTTTCTTATTTCCTACGTCACATTCAAACATATTTTTATTACTTTTCCCTCTGAGAAAACAATTCCACGCCTCTCTGCAGGACTGCTGGCTCAGAACTCTGTCATCATCTTCCTCCTCCTGTAATCTCCATCGGGGGCTTTGACTAAAGATTTGTCTCCATCCAGAATGAGTCTACATAAGTTATATTTAGCGCCTCCATGTTTTAAGTGGCCCTGCAGGCTAATAGCGCCTGTTTTATTGCACCCTATCATTACTGAGAACGCCTTTGTTGGTTTCCCTTCTTCAAGGGAGGAAGATGCCTCGTTATCTGCTGGCAGATCTCCTCAGACGGTCCACAAGTGGAATTTAACTCATTTATTCCAGGATATCCAGAACAATATAAGTGAAATAAATCATTTCGTCCCTGATGGTTTTCATTTATTTTTATTATTAGAACCTTACCTCTCTATTCTGATCCACGCACAGGGACATAAAAGTCATCAATCAACCAATTATCACCATGATTTTTTTTAATGTGTTGATTAGATTTACAAACGCTACGCTATACACACTTACATTAATAAATATCATGAATGTGTGACATCACACTTCAGATTGAATCAATCCTATTTATAAGTATAGTACAAAGTCTACTTATACGTTTTAAACACTTATGAAATCATTAATATGCAGCTTTAACTCACTATTTGTCATCTGTCAGATGCCTGACAGATGACAAATAGTGACCCGCATTTTTAAATGTGTTATAAGCTGTTTATAAATGTTAAATTTGACTTATTAAGTGTTTACGACCTAATTTATAACCTAATTATAAAACATTTATAAAGCAATTATTGTAAAGTGTACAAATCCATAAGTATAACACTACTAGACATAAAAAGCAGAAATGTATACATATATACATAAAGTATATGTATAAATAAATCAATAAGAAAAGCTGGACATAGTTTTGGTTAAACAGTAACAGCAGTTCTGTCGGTACCAGTACCGGGCTGGATGGGAGCGTAGAACCCATGTAGTGAATGTAAATGTTTTAATGATGAAGATCAGAGTGATGATGGATAAGTACGTAGGATTGTTGAATACATACATTCATGATATGGACATAAAAGCCCAAATCCAATCAAACAGTCCAAAACCACAGACAGGAGATAAACCCAACGAGTCAAAACCACAGACAGGAGATAAACCCAACGAGTCAAAACCACAGACAGGAGATAAACCCAACGAGTCAAAACCACAGACAGGAGAGAAACCCAACGAGTCAAAACCACAGGCAGGAGATAAACCCAACGAGTCAAAACCACAGACAGGAGATAAACCCAACGAGTCAAAACCACAGACAGGAGATAAACCCAACGAGTCAAAACCACAGACAGGAGATAAACCCAACGAGTCAAAACCACAGACAGGAGAGAAACCCAACGAGTCAAAACCCAGAATGAGGCTGAGGAGCAAACTAAACAGAAATCACAAGGAACGCATCAGAAACAGCAGAGCGGCGAGGGAAGTCATGTGATCACTCTTGTTTGTCTCTGTGTGAGGGTCCTGGGATGAACTGGTTACCCGTCCCCAATGTGAGCCCAGCCCCTCGCCCACAGTCACCTGGGATAGGCTCCAGCCCCTTAAAGGGTTCTTGAGTCTTCACTTCAAACAATCGTGTTTTTGGAAATGAACCTCACCCCAGCTTTCATAATGAACGACGAGACTCTTTTATACTTGATGTCCATGATGTCATCGAAGTTAGAGTCAGTTTTAGGTTCAAGTTCAGGTTCAACTCAGTTCTGATAACTGACAGGTGATGAAGAAGAACCTCAAACCTTAGTTTCTGGTTGAGTAGACATCCAAGAGGATGGACCAGCATCATGTTCTGTTTCATCTCTCGTTACCCAGCAGCACCGGGGGTTATGAACCCACAGATGACCTGACGTCATCTTGTGCGTCCTGTTACGTCGCCGCCCTTCGTCTCTGGTCTCATTTGCTGAAGTTAAATTGGACCGACTGATTGATCATTTGAAGTTTTTACAGCTTGAAGGTTGTTGGTTCTTTCCTGCCAGACTATCTCCTCCAGGTCTTCAGAGACGTCAACCTCCTTCTTCTCACAGAGTTTCCTCTAGAAATAGTTTGTTCCCCACTTTCCTGTTTTCTTGCCTGAGGAATGAATTTACATGTTTGATATCATATCTGTATATTTATACTGTGGGAGCGTTGATGTTACGTCACCAGTCATGACACGGAGGATAACATTAAAGCCTCCTCTGTCCTTGTCTTCTCTCGCAGGCTTCCTGAGCACAGGTGACCAGGCCGCCAAAGGGAATTACGGTCTGCTGGACCAGATCCAGGCTCTGCGTTGGACCAGTGAGAACATTGCGGCCTTCGGCGGTGACCCGTTGCGCATCACTGTATTTGGCTCCGGCGCCGGAGCTTCCTGCGTCAACCTGCTCACGCTGTCTCACTACTCTGAGGGCAACCGATGGAGCAACTCCACAAAAGGTAAGAATCCTGAGGGAAATCAGGCGGGAACCCGTGTGCAGTTAAGTCTGCCGGTAGAACCGAACGCGGACCAAAGTCCATTCCTGCAGAGGAAGAGGTCCAGTGTAGTTTGGGTTCTGTATTTCTTTGTGTCTGCAGGATTTTTTTTCTCATGTAAGAGTCGAAAAATACACAGCAGAAAACCAGGAGTGGAACGTGAACATCACGGATCGGACCTCGTCGAGCGAAACATAAGATACATCGTTTGATTAGAGCAAAATAATATACCAACATTCTGCAGAAACCGGAACAATGAACCCACTGAGGACTGGATTCTAAATCAGACCCAGATTCAGAGATAAAAACTGAAATCACAGGTTCTGATCAGGCTTCAACAGTTTCATCCAACAGCTCATAATGTGTCTCAGTAGTGGGTTTGACCTTTGACCTCCACATCCCTGAAAGCTCTCCTGACAAGACCTGGACGATGTGGTCCTGAAGGATCTCCTCCCAGAACTGGATGAGGACCTCAGTGAGATCCTGGACAGTCTGTTGTTCAACTTGGTGGTGACAGAACATCCCAGGGGTTCTGAAGTCTGGAGAACGTGAGGACCAGTCAATGGCATAAAGACCCTCATCATCCAGAAACCTCCTACATACTCTGTCTACACCTTGTCCTGGACCAGGAGGAACCTAGTCCACAGGGTATTGTGGCGATTAAGTGTTTTTTTTCTTAGCAGTGTATAAAAACAAACATCCTTCAGATGTGAATGAACTTCTCAGCGTGAATATCTTGATTTGAAGACCGACAGACTCATACATAATAAAATACAAACCTCCCTGCTCAGCCGTCTGTAGATTCATTCTCCCAGAACGTAACATTATTATATGAGAGGACGTTTCTGCACGGCAGAAGGTCAGACGCCTCGCTGGCAACAAAATGCTGCTGTTTCAGTCTCGCTGTCTAACATTTTACATTTGAAAGTCAGAAAAAACACAATTGTAAAATCCTGAGCTGCTTCCTCCGTGATTCATCCGATCAGAGGAGGAGGAAAACTAAAAAGTTCAAATACGTAGCCGATTATCAACGCTGTCTGCAGCCACATCTGTTAAAAGACTGAAGGAAGAAACTTTAAGGCTGGTGCTGTTTTTCCTTTTTTTCAACTTACTGCACGAAAAACTAAAAGCATTAACGTGTTGGTATTTGTCTCAGAACTTTTCCACTCCTATCTTCCAGTTTGTGGCCCAGAACAGTGAACTCAAACATTCAAACCTCTATAAGTTTAATTCTCCACAGAAAAAAAGGTTCAATCATCCCTAAAAAAGTCAGGATATCATGAAGCCATGTCCCTCCTTTTGAACGCGATAACTCAAAAAATATTTAATGGATCATTTCCAAATGTTATACCCACATAGACGTTTGTGCGAGGAAGAACTGGAGTGATTTTTGGAATGGTCGGTTATATATTTTCAATGCTAGGAGGAGCTTTATCTCCAAAAGTTTTTCTATCATAATTTTACAACAATTGGTCCAATTTAGTCCAAATTCCGTGCGTGTGAGTCATCATCATGTATCGTGTAAATATTGTACTTTACTCTAGTGGTTGATATTTTACTCACTGAGAGGAGTTCATTTCATGAAAAACGCTCAAAAACTATTTCATGGATTCATTATTCTTGTTTATATCATTTTTACTCATTTTGATGTTGTGGACATGAGTTCATATTTGAGGTTAGTTCAATCAGGGGTTTTTGAGGGGGTCTGGGGAATGTTGGAGGATATACCCTTGCGGTCGGGATCCACAGCATAGATTTAGTTTCCTTAAGCACCATGGGGAGTCTTGTTTTTCAGCACACTGTGAATTTACATATTATGACTTTAAACGCTACCTTGCACGTATTTGCATTGCTTGAATTTGATCAAATACTGATTATCTATGAATACTGATGATTAACTTCCAATATTAAACTCAATTTTTGTTCCAAAATAAAGATGTGACAAACTTAAAACTCCCCAGAGCTGTAAATAAATCAAGTTTGGGATTGAGGATTAACCTGGAGGGAACATAAACTCCACCATCCCAGCTGGTTTAGAACCCGGACCCTCCTGCTGTGCAGCCAGACTACTATTCACTACAGAAGTGCGCTGTCTTCATTATCATTTAGATATTTTTTAGGGATTTTACTCGTAAGGGACAAAGGAAGAATGAGTGCGAGGAAATATGAGCAGAATTAATTTTAAAAAATGTATTTGCATTTTATTATATCGTCGGAAAGTCGGGGATTTTATTGTATCGGAATCTGCTGCAGATCCTTTTTGATAACGCAATAACTCAAAAACTATTTCATGCATCATTTTCACATATTATCTCAGTTTAGACCTTATACTGGGGGAAGAACTGGAGTGATTTTGGTAAATATCGGGTTTAAACTTCTGACACTAGGAGGAGCTTTATCACTGAAAACTTTCCGGCCATAATCTTCCACCATTGGTCCCAAATAGTCCAAATTTGATTTTATTTAGTCCAAACTTAGTGCGTATGGATTAACTCCCTGAGATCTATCGTATAATAGTAAGAACACTAAAAGAACACTAATAGATGATATATTACCCAGTAAGGGGAGGTGTTTTTATGAAAAATACTGTGAACATAAAATCAATCAGTTTAATTGGAGGAGTTTAAAGAGGTGGATTTGTTGTACAATCCAGGGGTTAGGGGACTTTTCGGGGATATACCCTTGCTGTTGGTGACGATAGCTTAGGTCTAGTTCTTCTTTTGAGAACTAGCCGACTTATCCTTTTTCTGCTACAGCGGTTGTGTTTAATAAGACTGGATCTTATGTCACCAGCCTCACATTTAACCCGTGAAGATTTCTGGAAGTGTAGAAGGGTTTGATTCATAATTCCTATTCATCAAGTCCAGTGAGATATTTTTGCCACATTTTCTTTCCAGCCGGGTCCCATTGCCCTGAAAGTAGATGTTATTTTCTTTCCTACCAGAAGAAGGTCCAAGTAGTTATTTCTCTGCTGCTGGGGCGACGGTGGCTCGGTTGGCAGAGCGGTTGTCCTCCGTTCTGAAGGTCGGTGGGTCGATCCCTGGCCACTGAGGTCCACATGTCAAAGTGTCCTTGAGCCTGATACTGAACCTGAGGTTGTTCCTGATGGTTGTTCCATTGGCGATGAATAGTGGTGTGAATGGTTACTGCTCCTGATGATCTTGTGGCAGCCTCTACCATCACTGTATGAATGAATGATTGGATGAATGCTGACTCGTGTTGTAAAGTACTCTGAGTTGTCGAGCAGACTAGAAAAGCGCTGCATAAGTCAAGCCATTTACCATTTTGCTGGTTTCTTGTCCAGGTCTGTTCCAGAGGGCCATCGCTCAGAGCGGCACAGCTCTGTCCAGCTGGGCGGTGAGTTTCCAACCGGCCAAGTACGCTCGGATGCTGGCCCGTAAGGTGGGATGTAACCTGGAGGACACGGTGGAGCTGGTGGCATGTCTACAGAGGAAACATTACAAAGAGCTGGTGGATCAGGACATCCAGCCGGCCCGCTACCACATCGCCTTTGGGCCGGTCATTGATGGAGATGTTATCCCTGATGACCCTCAGATACTCATGGAGCAAGGTATTCACTCATCGTCAGTAATGCCTGGTGGTGAATTTGTTCTCTCTAACCTCCACTGCGCCCTCTTCTGAAGGTGAGTTCCTCAACTACGACATCATGCTGGGAGTCAACCAAGGCGAGGGCCTGAAATTCGTGGAGCTCATCGTGGACAACGAAAATGGCGTTCAGGCGAATGACTTTGACTACGCCGTGTCCAGCTTTGTGGATGATCTGTATGGCTACCCAGAGGGTAAGGACATCCTCCGAGAGACCATCAAGTTCATGTACACCGACTGGGCCGACAGGCACAACCCGGAGACTCGCCGCAAAACCCTGCTGGCCCTGTTCACCGATCATCAGTGGGTGGCACCGGCCATTGCCACAGCTGACCTGCACTCCAGCTTTGGGTCACCGACATACTTCTACGCCTTCTACCACCACTGTCAGACAGAACAGGTGGGTTTCAGGCTCTCTGGGTAATAGTATCTACTTGATGGTTTAGAAACAGACTTTCTATAGTGGTTGGAGTCTCGCCGCGTGAAGCTTCAGTCAGTGATCACAGAGATAAAACCATACAAAGCTAAAACATGCTTCAAACAGAGTGAAGCTAATTGGCTGTAATTGCAGGGTGTTGTATAAGTTTTTCATGCTGGATCGTGACTAAAGACGCTTTCAACTAGTCTCAGATCTCTAAATCACAACCAGCGTGACAAGATGGGCGCTTCAAAGATCTACAACAGAATCTAACATGAATGCAAGATGAGACAATGAATACGGAAAAAGAAATGCTCCGCCTCCATTAATTGATACCCGTTTAACATTTTTGTTGTCACAGTGACTCAACAGAGTGTTAAACGGGTATCTATCTAGCGAACAGCTCCATCAGACTCTTTCTCTGAGAACTTGTTCATGTGGATGATCAGACTTTGCAGGGATCTCAGAACTGAGCATTTCATTCTGTTACTTTTATTTCATGGTGTCCTCTCTCAGCACATTACTGAAGTAGAGTTGAAATACTTTTTAACGTCTCTGTAACCTCAGTGACATCTAGAAGTGGCTAAACATCTTTAAGACGTTTGACCTCTCATCAGAGAGAGTAGTGGGCAGTCAGGTAATTATCCAGGGTATGTGGGAGGAGGTCAATGCTGTTGGTAAAACAAAAAGATCGACGGATGAAATCAGGAGAAGATAAGATGTAATAAGAATCAAAAAATAAATAATAGCTTCTATTAAAACCTTGGTTAATAAAACAGGTGTGGGGGCCGGTGGAAACACTCCAACCACAGCTGGGCGGCAGGTACAGCTGACTTCCTACACAATAAGAAGCATACATTTCTCTCCTGCATATTTTTAATATATTTACCATAATTAGCAGTAGTTTTAATGTTTAATGAATACAGTTGAGTTATAGTCTTGAGGATGGATTGATCCATTGAACAGGAGGTGGTCTCTCTCTGTGGCAACAGTGCCTGAGCCTTCGTGCCAGAGAGCTAGCACCAGGCAGCTGGTCGGCCACAGAGGACCACCAGGCAGCTGGTCAGCCACAGAGGACCACCAGGCAACTGGTCAGTCACAGAGGACCACCAGGCAGCTGGTCAGCGTAGGATCTGGTCAGATGTTGGCCATCAGTGCCCGGGCAAGAGGGCTGGAAGTCTCTCCATCCAAGTGGTCCCACATCGGAGCATTCAGGGCATGGAGAGGGGCTGTCGCCACACATTTGGACATTTGTTATTCTCGTCCTCCAGGTCCATGGCATCGTACTCAAACATGGATGTTTGACAACATACACCAGTCAGCTACAATCTGGGTCACTTTTTCTGGGCTGTATAGTAATGCGCCTGCAGTGCAGTCCAAACAACGGAACCGGCTTTTCAGTGTGTCAAACTTTGTCTGCCTGCTCGGCTGTGCCGTTTAGCACCTTCCTTTCAAACGTACGAAGCACAGAAACAATCTCAAGCACTGCAATTATTTTCAGTATTAGTAAATCCCATTGTGCTAAATGAACTTACTTGCATTGACTCCTCCCAGTATTTTGTTTGCTCAGGTAGAAACGCCCGATATTGCACATTCATTAAGTCAAACGTACAAACTGTTTGACAGAAGCATTCCTCAAAGAGCATCACTAATAGATCAGCTGCTCATTTGTTTGCGGGTTCTATAAAGTTTGCAACTGTTTTTACACCCGAACAACATTTAGTAAATCAGGCCCTTTGAGTCATTGGGTCACGCCGACACCCCAGCACCATTGTCAGTTCTTCGGGTCATTTGGGACACAAGTGGCCCAACTAGCTACCGGAGCAGCTGTGAGTCGTTAGCATGACGTCATTCAAAGTGTGAATGTGGGTGAAAATGATGTTAGAAAGAAGTTTAACTGCTTCTGGTTCAACCACCAATGATGACCCGGATTAGAACCCACACCTACAGCTGGAGGGAAGAAGCCTATTTAATTTTATGATTATTATTATTTATATATCTCTATCACATTTTACATTTTCTTGTCATGCTTTAAATGAACAAGATTACGGTCTAATTATTAATCAATCTAATCTGTCAAGACTTTTAGACCAACACTTTAAAGGTTTACAGTGTTTAAAGTGTTTAAAGTGTGTTGTTCTTTAGTTTCTGTATGTGAAATTACACAATTACACATAACCGCTCTGACTCCTTGTGATTAATCCCTACATTAAGGAAAACAAAACTTCAAAGTTTTGTTTACGATGAAGCTACAAACCCTGCTGTTCTATCACTGTCCCATTTGTGTCCTAACCTTTGACCCCCCTGCTGCTCGTAGGTGCCGCCGTGGGCCGACGCAGCACACGGAGACGAGATCCCTTATGTGTTCGGCCTCCCGATGATCGGACCGACGGAGCTGTTTCCCTGCAACTTCTCCAAGAACGACGTGATGCTCAGCGCCGTCGTCATGACCTACTGGACGAACTTCGCCAAAACAGGGTAATCAGACTTGAGACTCGTGGCTCAACAGATGGAAACGTCATAACGAGGCTCATTAAGTGTAAATGCTAATACGCCAATGCTCTAGATGATAGGAGTGAGTCTTTCTGTTGTGGCTGAGCCCCCCGTATGAATAGTCCAAAATCCACACAGGCTTTTTACTTTCAAACGGCCGATCAGTCAGTTCGCACATGCGGCTTAGTAAGTCGGTTACCGTCAGCAACGTGAGAGGAATCCCATCTGATGGCAGAAATTAGATTTTTTTAAAAACTGTAACATGGAACTGTAAGTTTTCAAAAACTAGAAAGAGTCTAAATCCTTCTCATCGAACAATCGTTGGGTTGAAATGGGTTTCAGCTATTTCCCTTTTTTAAGGGTGTCGCCCCGGGGGTCCGCATAATAGTTTGGCATAAAACTTATGCCAAACTATCCCATTTATCCCGGCTTGGGACCAGAATGAAGGAGCCGTGATGGACCAACGCCGCAAATAAATTAAAAAGCTTTGGAAAACACTGAAGAAATCAATTTATACTCAGCAATTTATGCTTTAATTCCACAACTAAGTGGATCAGAACCAACAACTTCCCTTTTATTGTATTACCTAGAATGAAAGAAGTACTAAGAGGGCTGGGATAAGCTCCAGTTCCAGGCTGAAGCTCGGTCAGTGCCACAGAGCTGGAGGCTCTTGTCCATGATGAATCGACTAGCATTAAAAAAGAAGCTGCCACGCTTTAACTTTGGACGTGGATCATGAGGAGCAGGAGAGGGCAGAGCTGTGGTTGTGGTTTGGAGATTTAATAACACAAATGGAAGCACTTACCGAGAAGAATTCAGGGCGGCCAGCGAAGTAAGGAGCACAAAGTCTAAAGACACAAATAGTGAATACTAACAGGACGCCAATGAAACTAATCAGAACTGGAGTGCTGAGGCTAACTGTGGGAGTTTGTTTCTGTGAGTCACAGGGAGGAAAATCACTCCGGCTCACTGCAAAGGATTTTCTCTTTCTCTTTGCCACATTCATAACAAACTGACTACGAAGGTCTCAAAATGATTCCACCCCCATCGATGGCATGCCTCGTCATCAGCTTACTTTAGCAGGACGTAAGTTAGCTTAAGTCTCTCTGCTAAGGATTCCATTTATGTTCGGAACTGCTGAGCAAAAATCATGAGAGTCGGTTCCAGTCTACTCCATTACACCTAGATAGAATTTGAGATGCTCTTCTATGGAGCGAACTTTTCTGGGGTTAATGGATCAGCGATATGAGGCACATGCTGAAAGGAACACCATACCCAGAGTGAAGCATAGTGGTGGCTCCCTGATAATCTGGGGATGCTCTTCTTCCTCCAATACCAGAAACCTGGAAGCTCTGGGATTAATGTCTTTTCACCACGATGAAGAAAACTGAGATTCCTCAGGAACCCTGCCAGAGGCTGGTGTCTGGATATGCAGCACATTTTCAGCAGCTCATAGGAGCTAAAAGTAATAATCTGTTCCTCTCCGGCACAAAACATCAAAGGAACAAGGCACAACTGTAACCTAGGATAGGAGAACTTCCTGCAGGCTCCTCCTTTAATGTCTGAGTTATTGCCGACCTATAAATCTACAGATAACTCCAACAAACCCTCTGAGTATCTCTCAGGTACTCTGTAGCCGCTCCACACCGGCGCCTTCCACTTCAGCGTCTCTGTTCAGTCCACTGAGCCCCGGGCTGTGGCTTTTACAGATTGTCTTAATG
This sequence comes from Lophius americanus, assembly GCA_037951165.1. Classification (NCBI taxonomy): domain Eukaryota; kingdom Metazoa; phylum Chordata; class Actinopteri; order Lophiiformes; family Lophiidae; genus Lophius; species Lophius americanus. The sequence goes on along the minus strand of JBBDHG010000145.1, from coordinate 962,545 downwards.
TTTTATGGTGTGTTTTTTTTACAGAACCCTCAGAGCGTGACGTGATTCTGCCTCAGGACGACGTTCATCCTCCGTCTTCACATACAGACAAATCCTTATTTATCCTTTTAAAATGTGTGGCTCCACTTCAGCACATCTATTACAAACATTTATTTCCCGTCCACTCCTCCAGCAGTGGATCAGTCGCCGTAACGAGTTGAAGAACTAATTGATAGTTTAATTGGAAGTGTGGTTTCCTCAGTCCGATTCTTCATTTGTGGAACCGGCGCGGTATATTGGACTCTGGTGTTTTATAGACTGAACACTTTCATTGGTATTCCATGCAGATCTTTGCATATCTTCAAATACTTTTCTAATTAATGGTCGTAGCCTGAAGAGGGACATTCTCGCTGGGACAAAATTGAAATCCTTTCTTCCCTCCTTCTGTCTTGCTTGCCTTTCAGCACATCGTCTTGGCGGTAATTGTTTTTTTGAGAGCGTAATTGCGGGACTTTGGCTCTTCTTGTGATCTGCACAGCAGCCCTGAGGGGCCCGGTGAGCAACTAATGATCCAAATATATAACCCCAAATTGACGTGGAGTGGAGGGTACCTGGGAGATTTATGCCACCAATTTGAATAGTTAAGCGCGGTCCTGATGAGGTCTGGCTGGCTCCATATGCCGCCCTCAGACAATGGGGCGCTCAGCGGGTCTGAATGAGCCTCCATAGATCATGAGGCCGGCTCTGTTCTGCTCAGATTAAATGCAAGTGAGTGTATTTAGTGTAGGATCTCATGTGGAACATCCTCTGCAAGCCCCCGTATGAGAACATAGGAGGAGGGGTCGCGGGGGCTTCTGACCAGCATTTACCTGGGGTTCGGTTCTCGTGTCACCGTCATGGACTTTGACTGTTTACCAAAAGTAGTTAATTTAAATGGATTAATTTCTGGCTTCAGGGCTTAGGAACTGCTAAGACTCAACATCTCAACCCCAACATTCCCTGATGAAATACATTTCAGTGAGTTCACTGTCGATTAAAGATTCAAGATTCAAAATCAGCTCAAGCTTTTTACCGGAATCCTTCAGTCCAATCATGTCGTAAAAGGAATCCCCTGTTTTTGAGTTTAACAGAAGCTGTGAATTAATATTGGATGAAACCTGAGGAATGCACCTCAGCGCCGTCTCCAGAAGTTCCATCGTTATACTGATTAGGCGGAGGAAGAGGATTCTCTTCAACATAGACAGTGTTTTAAGAAAGGGGGGGTCCACACCTCCAATAAAGCATTGGTTCACCTTGATGCCTCTGTTCAAAAGATCTGAAGTAAATGTCTGCAATAAATACTTCAGCGTTCCTCACATCCCTCTGAATCCCACCATTCTAAGCCCACTCCTTCTTCATCGCTCTCATCATCAGGGACCCCAACCAGCCGGTCCCCCAGGACACCAAGTTCATCCACACCAAGCCCAATCGCTTCGAGGAGGTGGCATGGACCCGCTACAACCAGAAGGACCAGCTCTACCTCCACATCGGCCTGAAGCCCCGAGTCAAAGAACATTACCGCGCCAACAAGGTTCAGTCATTACTTTACTCTTCATCATCATCACGCCGATGTGATTCCTGTCCTCAACCCGGCAGATTTTGGGTTTGATCGGTTAATACAGAACATTAGAGTGAAGGGAGAGTTGCTGGTCCATCGAGGTGATGTTCTGGGAAACATTCGCATAATGTCAAAACAGGATCTACTATTATTCCTTATCAGAAAAAAAGGTCTGAAAACAAGTAAATGAATAAAAATAGACTAAAAGAATAGATGAATGTTATAAACACATAAACACTTTCAGATGTAAACACACGTCTTTGTTTACACACAAGTTCATGAATTCATACCAGAAAACCTTTCATTTTCAATTAAGAGAAAAGTGTAATAATTACAGTTCATGCCCTGATTTAGTTTTTCTTCCACTTTTTCCTTACAGCAACATTCTTCAAATTGGTTTTGAATCATATCTTAACTCCCTAATAACATTTTAAACTACATCAGCCGACCCTGTAGGAGGAAAACGTTAAATATATGTTAAATCTTTAGATCTTCCTCAGAGAAAGTTTCCTGTTTTCTGTTCTCCCTTCATCTTTCCTCTCCTCTCCTCTTCCTCAGGTCAACCTGTGGCTGGAGTTGGTTCCTCATCTCCACAGCCTGAACGAGGTCACGCAGCTCATCCCCACCACCACCAAGGTCCGTACCAAATCTCCTCCACCCCCCCGACGTCTGACCCTAAACCAGCCGAGTCATTTCATCCATTCCCAGAGTTTAAACAAGCAACTTTAAGCGGGAATATTATAATCCAACATTCAGACTGTTTGTTGTGATGCAGCTCTCACAAAAAAATAATATTCAAACAAAATAATCAGAGGCTACACTTCGTCCTTTCACCCTCATTCGTTCAGTGGTGGCGCAGACCCACCTGTTTATCGGGAGCAGTAAATCTTCATCATCATCATTCATCAGTGGAACACCAACCAGGTAGGAGGTGGAAAGTCTGGTCCGATGTCTCACTCAAGGACACTTGGACATGAAAGGAGCAGTGGGCTGTGATTTGTAGGACTGTTAATAAATCTCCTAAATGGACATTTTTCAGTCACTTCTGATGAATGTAGAACGGAATGGAAGAGGAGGAACCGATTCATCAAATGTGATGAGAGGATGAGACAACAGAGAATTATGTCCTCATTATTTAGCAATCTTAATGATTTACAAACGTCTCTAAAATCTAACGTCCACAAACCTTTTGCATCATTATTATTGGTATTTGTGGGAAAAAGACTGAACGAGTGTGGAAACATCTAACCTTAAAACCTTTGTAGATCCACTCATTCTAGATCCGCCTCAAACGTTTATTCCACTGTTCCAAATCTCTTCCAATGCCGATTAACAACAAACAGACAGATCCATCTTCATCTCCTTTACAACTCTAAGTCTAGCTATGGCGGCTCCTAAACCTTCTTCCTGATCCAAACCCAAGTTTAAAATCTTCTGACCCGTGACAGAAGATATTAGATATATATACAAATATATATAAACATATTCACGCTATGCTAAAAAGTTCCTTGGAAATGTGGCCGTTATTTTTTGCTAAGTCTTTCTAACGACGATAAAATAGTTCCAGACAGCAAGGTTCAATCCCCGATAAGTCCCCAATCTCCTGCGTTGTACAAGAAATGCCCCATTGAACTCCTCAAATTAAATGTGAAGTTATGTCCAAAGTATTTTTAGAGAAAAATCTCCCTGAAGGGATTAAAATATCAACCTTTAGATCCAAATACAGGTGGAATATGATTTAAAGAAGATTGTTCTCTTCCACTTGAATTTGGACTACATGAGGTTCTTATGGGGAAAGAAGTTTGAGAACGATAACATAGTTTTTTGCAAAACAGTGTGACCCCCCAGTCAGTAAAACATAAACTACTTTGACTACAAGTCAAATAGAATTTTTACAAGATTGACAAATGTGGACAAAATAAGAGCAATAGTCACTAGAGGGAGCTATTTGTAAAAAAGAAAAAGAAGTCAGGACCAAATTTGGACTAAATGGGACCAACAGGTGTGAAATTATGGGAGAAAACTTTCAAGAAAATCACTCCAGTTCTTCCTTCCACTAAGGGCTAATTGGGTACAAAATTGGAAAATGATGGATGGAATTTTTTTTGAGTGATCGCATTAACATGAAGGATCGGGATCTAATGAAGTTCAGGAAACGTAAGTTGAAGACTTTATCTGGTTAAATGTTGGACATCACTTGTTCATGGACGTATGACTGACTAAGAAACAGAGGATGGTGATTGAAGAAAACGTTTTTCAGCAGGGCATTAAAGACAAACAGCGAGTATCGGAGGTTCAGTCTGCGGTTTGACGTCTTTTTCTTCTTTTTTTATAATGTTTTTGAGTTTATAATAAGATAAACTCTCCGTTTGGCCTCGGCAGTGTTTGAAGAGATAATCTGAATCAAACTTTTTTCAAACTGAATGTGAAGTTCTTTCAAATCTCTTCTGAAAACGAACCTTTATTCTTGCAAAACAATTTGTTTTGTGCTGAAAGTGAACTCTCCAAAGTTTTAGAAGTTGAAAACTTGAACCACATTGTTTTATTGTGTGGACTAGAAGTTAATATCCCTTGGTTTTACACTGCCAGCACTCTAACTACAGATAAATGTAAAATAAATGACCTTTTAGAGCAAATAGTGTCTCTCTCTCAACCGAATGTTAAAGACATAATCAGTCGGAGGAGCGATTCTTAAATTCATACTTCATATAGAGTTACGTAGAATGTGTTCAAATGAGAAGAGATGGAAGGATGAGGATTACAAATAAAAAAATTATAGATCAAATCAAATGTTTGTGTCATAAGAACATAGATCCATCGGTCCAGGCATGAGGAAGAGGAGGATGGCGAGTACGTAGTCTTCTCCGCGTTCTATTGGTCACTGTGAGTTCAGCCTCACCAGAGTGAGGAGAGAGATAGTCTACGGATCCATGTATGAAATAAACCTAATCACCATCGCGCCCCCGCCGACGCTGCAGAACCTTCATATTAACGTGATAACTCTTCCTCAGTGCGAGGAAGAACTGGAGGGTTTTTAGTGAAGATCAATTGTATATTTCTGAGAGGGGGAGTTTTTGCTTGAAAGGTTTTTGGCCGATTTTGTCCAAAGTCGGTTTAAAAGATTTTCCTGAGATGTTTATGAATAAGTGGAGCTTTTTTTGGAGTAACAGCTAAAACTTCCGAACTGTAGGTCTAATTTATTCCAACTTTGATGAATGTCAATCTACTCAAGGGGATGTATCATATGTTAGTCTAAAAGTTCCTCTTTTACTGCCAAAGTTTATGTTTTTCTCCCAAAGTTCTTCTTTTACTCACTTTCTTTATAAAAACTCAGTTTCTTTCGGATATAATCTCAAATTTCCTTTTAAAAGTTCCATTGGGGGAACTTCTTGTACAACCCAGGGGATTGGGGACTTTAGGGGTTCTGGAGTTGTATATCTGTGCAGTTTTGATGGACAGATTTTATGGTCGTGATCATCACAAATGGTGACGGCGGCCTGTGTGGAGATTCTGTGGGGAAATTCCCCGATGGAAGAATTATGTTGAAAAAGAAGTTTGTAATCTGTGAGCACAAAGTAGTTTGGACCTCCTCCATGGGCCCACACTGATCATGATTCTTCTGTCTTCAGATTCCTCCACCTGAGGCCACCAACCGCACCCCGAAGCCCAAGGTTCTGGTCACCAAGCGCCCTAACCCCACCCCGTTCCCCACCGAGACCCAGGACAGTCAGAACCAGCCCCATCTGGTGGACCAGCGGGACTACTCCACTGAGCTGTCGGTGACCATCGCCGTGGGAGCCTCCCTCCTCTTCCTCAACATTCTGGCCTTCGCAGCACTTTACTACAAGAAGGACAAGCGCCGCCACGATGTCCACCGGCGCTGCAGCCCTCAGCGGAGCGCCGCCAACGACCTGGCCCACACTCAGGAGGAAGAGATCATGTCTCTGCAGATGAAGCAGCGCTCGGACCTGGACCGGGACTGCAGGGGGGTCGGCGACTCCCTGCACCCGCACGACATGGTGCTGAGGACTGCCTGCCCGCCGGACTACACTTTGGCCATGAGGCGCTCGCCGGACGACATCCCGCTCATGACCCCGAACACCATCACCATGATCCCCAGCAGCATGGGGACGCTGACCTCGCTCCACTCCTTCAACACCTTCCCCAGCAGCGGGCAGAACAACACCCTGCCCCACCCGCACCCACACTCACACTCCACCACCCGGGTATAGCCCTGTGTACGCGCCGGAGGCGGGACTCTGACGGCCGGGGCTACGGCGTTGCTGAAGCAGAGATTGATGGCCGACGCGCCGCCATTAACAGACGCGTCCGGAGCCGAGACGCCAGCCCGGACTTTCTGTCAGACGAGGGATTACACTGGGATAACATAACGCCGTGTTAGAACCTGAGGGAATATCAGCGAGGGGGTTCTGGGGTTTTGGACCACAATTAAAAATAAGTATGTTTTTGTAAAAAAAAAAAAAAAGAAAAGTAAATAAAAAATGAAAGGCAAAGAGGAAAAAAATAGAAACCTGGAGTTGAAGGAAAAGACCCTTACAAGCTGAGTCGAGGAGGAGGACGTCTTTTTTACTCCTATTTTTGTCGGGATATTGCAACAGAACAAGGTTCAGTCGACCCACTTCTTTTCTTTCTAGCGACACATTTAGCCTTGGGGATCTTTCTACACAAACGACGCCGTTATCTTCAAGCGGAGCATCAGACGCGCCTCGGAGGCGAGGAGAAAGGAGCGCTGTGAGACGGAAGGAAAACTGTGTCCTCACTCAGTTTCAACACACAAAAACAAAAACAAAAACACTCAAAAGAAAAATGAGCGGCCATGTGTTCACCCCATCAACGGAGGCCACGTACGATGAAGACAAAACTAGTCCCGACGTGAAAACGGAAGGACTAGAAACCCTGTTGGCACAACGGAACACTTCTGAGGAAAGAAATGTCACAGAGACTTTTCATCCATTTATTTTTGCGGCTTGAGAACAGTTTTATTGTATAGAACATATTTACATATCTAGATCTGTACATTAAGCACCAAGGAAGCTGTCGAAGCCCCTCAAGGGCATCTATACTGCAAAAACTGAACAACTGGGACTTGGGGGGGCGTCCACCTCCTGGCTTTCTGACAGTTTCCACTTCAACGCAGCGAGACGCGGTGGGACGACGGATGAGTGGATATTTTAGCACGACGCGCATGACAATTTATCTGCTTGATGGTTGCTCTGCTGATTATGTCATTATTAAGAATAATTTCCACCCCCTCCCTTGCTTTGGAGCAATTTCAGACAGACCTCCTGATTGGATTACAGGAGAACACACCCCCTCACGGGACCATGGGTTGGTGCGGGTCCAGGTTGCGGGCTCAAGTGCGGGACATAGACGGGGGGGGGGGTTATGGTTAACTTCGTTGCCACATTGATTAAGCTTGAGTGGCGCTGGGCTATAAGGACTAGTTTTGTACTCCTGTGTGTTGGTACTACTTTTTGATAGTGGTTAAATCACATGACTCTGTGTCAATCAAACTCATCGTACCTTCAGTTGAGATCAATGTTTTTTGCTATTCTACCTATTGGACCACGTTACCATAGAAGTAATTACCTGCACTGTTTATCCATCACCGCGTTCTCTTTCTTTCATGGAGGGCGACCCGGCGGACGGCCATGAGTTTGTTCACCTGGAGAGAGAAGCCGAGGGTGAATGTGAGCTTTGTAGTTCTTTCTTTCCCGCCATTCAGCCACTTTGAACTTGACGAGTCCGATACGCGTCGGAGGACAAGCACACACGGATGAACTGAGGTGGACCAGCCCGGCAGGACCACCTCAGGAAGAACTCAGGTCAGGTTGGGTCCACTCCTATCATGTGCTTCTCATGTTGCTTTCATCATTAGCCACGTTTGATCTTCTATCGGAATGATCCGGGAAAGCAGAGTAGAGGCAGAGTAGAGTCAGGGTAAAGGCAGAGTAGAGTCAGGGTAAAGGCAGAGTAGAGGCAGTGTAGAGGCAGAGTAGAGGCAGGGTAAAGGCAGAGTAGAGTCAGGGTAAAGGCAGAGTAGAGGCAGAGTAGAGTCAGAGTAGAGTCAGAGTAGAGTCAGGGTAAAGGCAGAGTAGAGTCAGGGTAAAGGCAGAGTAGAGGCAGAGTAGAGTCAGAGTAGAGTCAGAGTAGAGGCAGGGTAAAGGCAGAGTAGAGTCAGGGTAAAGGCAGAGTAGAGGCAGTGTAGAGGCAGAGTAGAGGCAGTGTAAAGGCAGAGTAGAGGCAGGGTAAAGGCAGTGTAGAGGCAGAGTAGAGGCAGGGTAAAGGCAGTGTAGAGGCAGAGTAGAGGCAGGGTAAAGGCAGAGTAGAGGCAGGGTAAAGGCAGAGTAGAGGCAGGGTAAAGGCAGAGTAGAGGCAGGGTAAAGGCAGAGTAGAGGCAGAGTAGAGTCAGAGTAGAAGCAGGGTAAAGGCAGAGTAGAGTCAGGGTAAAGGCAGAGTAGAGTCAGGGTAAAGGCAGAGTAGAGGCAGTGTAGAGGCAGAGTAGAGGCAGGGTAAAGGCAGAGTAGAGTCAGGGTAAAGGCAGAGTAGAGGCAGAGTAGAGTCAGAGTAGAGTCAGAGTAGAGTCAGGGTAAAGGCAGAGTAGAGTCAGGGTAAAGGCAGAGTAGAGGCAGAGTAGAGTCAGAGTAGAGTCAGAGTAGAGGCAGGGTAAAGGCAGAGTAGAGTCAGGGTAAAGGCAGAGTAGAGGCAGTGTAGAGGCAGAGTAGAGGCAGTGTAAAGGCAGAGTAGAGGCAGGGTAAAGGCAGTGTAGAGGCAGAGTAGAGGCAGGGTAAAGGCAGTGTAGAGGCAGAGTAGAGGCAGGGTAAAGGCAGAGTAGAGGCAGGGTAAAGGCAGAGTAGAGGCAGGGTAAAGGCAGAGTAGAGGCAGGGTAAAGGCAGAGTAGAGGCAGAGTAGAGTCAGAGTAGAAGCAGGGTAAAGGCAGAGTAGAGGCAGAGTAGAGTCAGAGTAGAGGCAGAGTAGAGGCAGTGTAGAGGCAGAGTAGAGGCAGTGTAAAGGCAGAGTAGAGGCAGAGTAGAGTCAGGGTAAAGGCAGAGTAGAGTCAGGGTAAAGGCAGAGTAGAGGCAGAGTAGAGTCAGAGTAGAGTCAGGGTAAAGGCAGAGTAGAGTCAGGGTAAAGGCAGAGTAGAGGCAGAGTAGAGGCAGTGTAAAGGCAGAGTAGAGGCAGGGTAAAGGCAGAGTAGAGGCAGGGTAAAGGCAGAGTAGAGGCAGTGTAGAGTCAGAGTAGAGGCAGGGTAAAGGCAGAGTAGAGTCAGGGTAAAGGCAGTGTAGAGGCAGGGTAAAGGCAGAGTAGAGGCAGGGTAAAGGCAGAGTAGAGGCAGGGTAAAGGCAGAGTAGAGGCAGGGTAAAGGCAGAGTAGAGGCAGAGTAGAGTCAGAGTAGAAGCAGGGTAAAGGCAGAGTAGAGGCAGAGTAGAGTCAGAGTAGAGGCAGAGTAGAGGCAGGGTAAAGGCAGAGTAGAGGCAGGGTAAAGGCAGAGTAGAGGCAGTGTAGAGGCAGAGTAGAGGCAGGGTAAAGGCAGAGTAGAGGCAGGGTAAAGGCAGAGTAGAGGCAGTGTAGAGGCAGAGTAGAGGCAGGGTAAAGGCGGAGTAGAAGCAGCGTAGAGGCAGGGTAGAGGCTGATTAAAGGCATGGTAAAGGCAGAGTAAAGGTAGAATAAAAGCAGTGTAAAGGCTGAGTAGAGGCATAGTAAAGGCAGAATAAAGGCAGTGTAAAGGCAGAGTAGAGGCAGAGTAGAGGCTGATTAAAGGCAGTGTAGAACCAGAGTAAAGGCAGAGTAAAGGTAGAGTAAAAGCAGAGTAAAGGCTGAGTAGAGGCATTGTAAAGGCATAGTAAAGGTAAAGTAAAGGCATTGTGTTCTTCTGAACCTTCTCCCCTGCCTCATCCATCACACTAACCTGACGGGCTGGGCTCTTTAGTAGAATAGTTTCCTCCGGTGTGCCGTTTCCTAACAACTTTAGGTCAGTGAAGCCCTGGCAGCTAACGTCGTTAGCCTCCGGAGTGGGAATGTGTCAACCCGGCGCAGCAGACTGCAGTCACATCCCGTCGCTTAGGAGGCATCAGTGAGCTAAAGAGGAGACCTTCGAAACAAACTGAGCTGAGAGAAATCTCCTGGCTGGCGGTTATTAGCCGTGAGGGCCGCGACACGGCGAGCTGAACCGGCCGTCTCCCTGCTGCCCCCTCTAAAGTGTGGATGAGTGGAAGCCTCTGTTGTGAGGGAACATCCTGCCCCTCTTGGCTCGCTCTCAGGCTCGGTGCAGTCAGTCAAAATAATGAGCCCAGACTACTTTTACCCCACATGACTCTGGGGGGGGGGGGGGGGGGGGGGGGGGGGGGGGTTAATACCGTCTGTCGTAGGCAGTGTGGCTTTTGCGGATAACATTTAATATTAAATAAAACTAGCCATCTTCCACGTGGCCTATCACCTTTTTTTCTTTATATTCTTTATAAAGACAAAACCAGAAACATAGAAACTGACATTTCAGATCCATCCAGCAGGTTCTGCTGGCGCCGAGTCGACAGCCTTCAGCCTGCTGACACTCTTACAGATGAAGGCAAATTAAAAATGTGTGCGTAAACCCTCACACTTCACAGTGTGCTAAGTGATTAGGCCCGGGCGCTCCAAGTGTTCTGGTTCCTAATCAAGATATTATACGTGTCCTGCCTCACTCCGGATCTATTGGACCCTCATGAAAAACGACATGACCTTGATTTTGTTGGCCAGTAGCTGGAAAACGTTTCACAAGGTGTGGAGATGAGCGGTGTAAAACGAAAAAGGGAACTGCTGATGAGTTTGTGGACTTAAAGGAGCATTTCGCCCAAAAACAATCAGGTCTCTACAGACGTAAAAAGTCCGATCAAGATTGTTAGAGCGTTCAGACTTTGGTGAGTTTGGTCGGATTAAACCAAACTCTTGTATAAACCCTCTGTTAACGACCTTCATGTGAACAAGAGAGAATCGTGGCGCCTGATCGAATGCGTGATATGATCGAAGCAGGAGACCAAAAACAGGATGTGATGTCATCAGATAACGTTCATAAAATAAAAAAAGAATCACTTGATCTGTACGCGGCACCGTTTCCTCCCCTTCACATGTTTTCTAAACGCTTCATAAGACCTCGAGCCGCTGAAATCAACAGATCCAAGAACATTCATCCCAGAACGCATCATTATTTTCAGAGAGGAAACAAAATAAACTCAATAAACTCGTAATAAAAGCTGACCCAGCAGGTCCATATGATGTTTGCTGGTTGTTCTGTTGGTCTGACGTTAAAACGTACCGAAGAAACAAAGAGACCAGTAACAGCACATATATCATATTATTATATTATTAATCTCTGGGGATTCTGGGGAACCCAGAACTATGAGGAAAACTTTATTCACACTTTTTTAAAGTTGGCTCTTCTTCCAGCTGGCAGGTAGAAACTAGTTTTCAGAGGTTTTGCACTAAACTAAAACTTCACAATATTTACCTGATTATAGTCCAACTACGGCATATTTTTGATTCGCTCATCTAATTATGCAGATATCAGACAGCTAGTTCTAATCATGATCCGTAGGAACCCGCCAACGTTCTGTAAACATGCTGACACAAAAATAATATTCCATTCTATTTTCCCGGATCCGTCCGTCTTTTTACTCGTCAGATTGTAAATCTGATAAAGAACCTTTAAGAACATTGTTATCTGTAACAGATTTATATGCAGAGCATCAGTTTAGAAATGAAACAAGGGTAAATCTGTGCTTCAGTTTGGATCTGCAGAACTCTCCCAAATTTGTATTGTCTAGACTTGTGATCATTGATTCATATTATTCATAAACATCTAACCTTTCATTTAAGAAAAAAAAAAACATTTAATTCATGACATCCAAGATATTATCTCAAAAAATGTGTTCCACAATTATCTTTCACCCTTCATTTAATAGTTAGTTCCGCCCCTTTTTGCCACAGTAACAGTAGTGTCTGAGAACAAGTGGAGAAGATCCGAGACCATTCCTTGATACAGAACCTCTCCACCTCCTTCAGCTTCTCAGGTCCATGGTGTTGGACTCTTCTCTGCAGTACATCCCATAGATGTTCTGGTTGGTTCTTGGCTTGATGTTGAGGTGGTCTTCAGATCATTGTCCTGCTGGAAGGTCCAACCACGACCCACTTTAAGGTTCCTGACAGGCCTTTAGGTCTTCATCCAGTATCTGCTGGTGTTTGATGGAGTCCATGGAACCATGTCTGAAAGAAGATGTCCAGAACCTTTGGAAGAAAAACAGCCCCACAGCATCAGAGATCCACTACCAGACTTCACAGAGGGTATGAGGGGCTTTTCTCTATGGTTCCTTTCTTGTTAGGCCACACCCATCTTAGATGTTTGATGTCAAATAGCTCTACTTTGGTCTCATCTGACCTTGTTTCAGTGAAGGTCCAGTGGTGTTTGTCAAACTGTAGCAGCGTTAGCTTGTGTGTGGACGACAGCAGAGGCTTTTTTCTTCCTGCCCTCCCAAACAGCTGGTGTTGGTTTCAGCGCCATCTGTTGGTGGTTAGAGAGACTTTCTGACCTCTGACCTCTCTAGCTGTGATCCTTGGAGAGTCTTTATCCAGTCCAACCATCCTCCTCACAGTGTGTGGGGTCAGTTTGCTGACATGTCCTCTTCCAGGTTGATGTCTAAAATCTCCAGTCTCTTTAAACTTCTTCATTATTGATCTAACTGTTCAAACTGACCTTTGAACTGCTGAAAGATGTTCTTGTCTCCATCGTCAGGTTTGTTCAGCTCTACAACTTTTCTTTGCTCCTCATTGCTGTGTTCTCTGGTCTTCATCATGATGAAGAACCTCAGAGAGAATCAGGCCTGTGTCACCTCATATTTATACCCCAGTCAAACAGGAAGTACCTGTTCACCACTTCAGAGTTCCTGCTCACACAGGTGAAGGTAGAAATATAAAACAGGACTGGAAATATTCCCTAGTCATCGTTTAGTCACAGGATTTTTACGAAGGGTACGAATAAATGTGGAACACATGTTTGAGAGAAAATATATTTGTTTCATGTCAGGGATGTTTCTTTTAATTTTGTAACTTGAGTAAAAGGTTGAAAGATCATGGATATAGACCATAAAGACAATTCTTTCCATCTCATTTACTTATTTATTTCAAATTTGCCAAATGTAACAATATGTAAAGCCCCTCATAAAAGTCCAGTCACTTTGACCATCATCATCATCACTAACTTTAGAATTAAACCCAACAACCAGCAGCATCTTCGGAAAAATAAATCAAAAACGTTAATTCTGGTCAATATACATAGTTTATTTATTAGTTAATTAATAATACCTTGTAGTGAGAGTTAAGTAATATAGTAAAATATTCAGCTTTCTTTTTGTCACGGCGCTCCAGACGCATGACATCAGAGTAAACCGACGGGCAACAAGTGAATTAAACGTGTGATTGTACCGATGTATAAGTAGTCAAACGTCGGCCGGTCCAAACTGGACAGCTGCCAACTAAGGAACGATGCTAATGCTAATTGGGCTGACTGATGGAACAATGAGTTTCCATCATTGATAATCACCTCAGATTCTTTCTTCGTCTAGGTTCAACAGAAATGCTCTCATAGCTGCTCTCCGACCGCGTACTCGTCGCCATGGCGACACCGCGAGTTAATCTGGGCGATTCTGTCCATGTCGGTCGAAAGTATTCTTTAGCGGTTTTAACAGGACCAGACCGCTGAGGCTTTGGGTTCCGTGTGTTTTAAGGTCATAATTGGGTTCATTTATCGTTTTCATCCAACGGTTCTCTCCTGAGTTCCTGTTCCTGTTCACGTGTCGCCGAGGCGACGGCGGTATCAGGGCTTGTTTTCTTGTGATAATGAGATAATTATCATGTTACGTCTGAAAATCTCTTCTGCCTCCAGGACCCTGATTGTTATGAGCGCTTTGGGTTAATGGGTAAATGAAAGGCGGTCCTCGGCTTCCGTAGGCGACTCTAAAATTAAAGTGTGAATTAAAAGGCTGAACGGGATTGATGGTTGAAGAAAACGGATGGATTATGTTTTTTTGACATGATAGATTCTTTGAAGCCCAAATTAAAATCTGTGTTGACGTCAAACGGATTCCAACCAGACTCAGAGTCAGAGTCTCTCTGACATCACGCCGTCATCCTGAGCCAGCGGCGACCAGGCTGAGTGGGTGGAGGGGAGGCGCTGCAGCGACTCATCAATCGCCGGTTTCATAAGCGAGGAAATGCGAGCATAACGGGCTTTAAGGCGGCTGACAGCGAGGGGGATACGCTCGGCGTGGCGAGGAGTATCATTAGAGGGAAAATCCTTTGAAAGTAAAAGCACCGGGTGACCGTCAGCCACCTGAAGTGAAGCCTCACGCATTAAGAGAGGTAATGGCCTCTTATACCACCGAAAACGTACATCAGAGGGACGGAGAGAAAAGAAAGGAGCTGGAGGATGGATCAAATCTCACCGCCAGCTGAACAAATGGACTCGGCACAGCCGACCTAAGCATGACCGATGGAAGCCGCCGCCTCCTCCCTCAGTGAGAAGATGAGAGGAAACAGGAAGCAGTGGGACTGACTCACTCGGCGCAGCTTATGAGGAACCAGAAGGTCCGGTAGAAGCTGCCGAGTTCTCAGACAGGTCCTGCTTTCCACAGCTGGAAGACCGTCACAATACTTTTTATCAGGTCTATCAGAACAACCTCCAGTTTGGAGCCGTGTGTCGATGACAACAAGAAGGACTTATTCAAATATTTGGACAAAAACGCAGTTAGATTTTGGTCCATAGACGATTATAGACTATAAATGAGAGTGTTTAGAGTTATTAGACCGTTTCAGCGTCACTGTAGCTCTTCCTCTCTGCAGAGGTTCTAACATCTGCAGGAAAGAAGAAGCAGGTTTGTGGGACATCTTCACACCCAGCAGCTTCAGTCTGACCACAAAAGTCAAAAGTATGGATGTCGTCTCACGCATGAGATGCTAACAGCACATGCTATCAGGGCTTCTCCACCAACCGTCGCTGTAGTGATGAAGAGTTCCGCCTACCTGAGGTTCTGATGCTGTCACAGCGTAGGAAGCAGGCCGTAACCAGAGGAGAGCCTTATTAGGTTCGTTTCCTGTTTTCTTTTTTTTTAAATGTGCAGACAGTTAATAGAAACAATAAGAACTTATGGACGTACATCGTTTTTCCTCCAGTTAGCAGGAACTCTTATTGTTGACCAGCTTGAAGAAGGGCTTTAAATATATGGTATTAAATGAACTTATCAAGCCTCAGTGAGCCACAGTATCGTATTTGGATCATGATGCCGTTTATCTAAAACGTCTCACTAGAAACCGTCCTCTTTAGATGTCCTAGGGACCCAAACTGGACCTGCTGATGCCAGACGGAACCAGTTAACATGAAAAATGATCTTCATCATTCCGCGTTTCTCTGGGACCTCAAAACGGAAAAAATAGGGTTTTTTTATTATAGTTTGAAGGATGGTTCACGTCCCGGAACCAGCCTGTAAGCGTTCAAACATCCCGCCTTCAACATGACGGCACGTCACAATAAAACATGGCGGCGCCGTCAGACCAGCAAATAAACCTCAGAAACAGGAGCTCAAAACGAATTCGGCCTCATGAATCATTCATGCATTCCTCTTTATTTATTAGCAGTTGGTATTACAGTAGAGATTTTACACCGGCCTCAGCTTCATGACTGAGTTCCCGTCTTTCACCTACAGCAGCCATCCCATAATAATATGACCTGAGGAACATCAGTCACACCCTGCTGCATGCATGTCACCTTTTCATTAAAGCCCTCCTTCGTTGTCTGGCCTCTCATCCTCACCCATCTCTGTTTCTTCGACGTTCCTCGTTTCTCTCTCCCTCTCGCCTTGGTGTCATAGTTTGAGTGACAGCCGGCCCGTCCTGAGGAGAACTTGACTTTGGACCGATTGTTCGTGTGCTGGTCCGTCTTTGAAACAACACTGCTCTCATCCCTGCATCACATGTGCGATGAAAACCCGAGAGCTGAGAGAACGACCTCCGTACGGCCTCACCCCTCCTTTTTAAAGTGCGTCCGTCATTATAAGGCGGGACCTCCCGACCGATCCAGGTAGCATTCCTTCAGCTAATTCTGTTGAATCCCAGCGCCGGTATGTTTAAAGGAGTGACGTGAAGACACAGGAGAAACCCAGTTCTACGGGGATGCTTCGCTTTCCATCCGTCCTAAAACAGTCCAAACCCAGCGTGATTGACAGCCAGCCCGTGCTGTGGTGGGCGGGACATACAGGCAAGCGGAGGAAAGCGTACTGCGGGTGAATGTAACGCAATGGGCCGTTTTCTAACCTCGGGTTGCAGCAGAAGCGACGACAACCAGAACCTCGGCTTCATCCCCGGAGGTTCTATTCGTCGGAAGATGAAAGCGGTGGATTTATTCTTTGAAGGCGGTGAAACAGAGGGCACCATGTGAGCCGGTCTGGCATTTGTAATGTAGATTATTTGTCACTTGTCTTTCTTTCTGGTTAAATAGTAATTACTCTTCTTGAGCACAATAAATGATTTGAATATGCGGATATGTTTCTCTGTCTTTCTGCGTCTGTCATTATATTCTCAGGTTGTTCCTGCTACGTTCAGTAAATCAGTGGATGGAGCGCCAGGTAAACTCTCAGATTAAAGTCGTGTTCTGTTACGACCCATAGGTTCTGTTTGGGTCAAAAGTTCCTTCCCAGACTGTTCTGATAACGGCCAGCTGTCGTCACATGGTCTCAATACAACGGCCGAGCGCTAGACGACGCAGATATTCATATCCATCTTCAGCTTTTACCTCTTTTTGGAGTTTAAGGTACATTTTATGTTGTTTACTTCCAGCTTCCATTATTTATATCCCCGGGACGTCGGGATACTTAGGAATCGTCGTGTGGAATGGCAGAACCTTCGCATGACGGCGACGATTCAAAAAAAGATGTTATAGATTAGTTTCATCCTCATAGATCTTACCGTTGGTTCGATTTAATCCAAATTTAGAGCCGATGAATGAATGAATTAATCTATCTGCAATGTAAAGAGCATATTTTAACTCTTGTAGTTCATATTTTACTCAGTAGGGAGAGTAAAATAGATTTTCCTTTATGAAAAACACTGTTTTCCATGACTCAAAAAATATTTCACGGATCATATGCATTTCATACCCACATAGACTTTAGTGCCAGGAAGAACTGGACTGATGTTGGCAAAGTTTGTTTTTATATTTTCAACAATAGGGCCAAACATACCAAACAACATAGGGCAAATGATAGAACTCGCGGAGATCTCTCTCGGGTATTCATTTTACATTTTACTCTCTGGGAAGCTTTTTTATGAATAACATTGTTTTTCATCCACAGATTCAGAATTATGGGTCCAATTTAGTCCAACTTTGAATATGAATCAACTCTATTATGTTCCACTCCCAAACGTAACCTTTTACCCACTAGGGGGCACTTTGATTACAAAAGACAGTTTTACCACATATCTCGACATTTAATTTGAGGACACACAACACACATGGAAAAACATCAAAGGTATAGAGACAGACACAACAGACAGACAGCCAGATGAAACAACAGACAGAGAGACAGACAGAGAGACAGACAGACAGATAGATAGACAGACAGACAGACAGACAGACAGACAGACAGGTAGATAGACAGACAGACAGACAGACAGACAGACAGACAGACAGACAGACAGGTAGATAGATAGATAGATAGATAGATAGATAGATAGATAGATAGATAGATAGATAGATAGATAGATAGATAGATAGATAGATAGACTGACCAAATCTGGACAAAATCTGGCCAACAGTTTTGAGCTGAAGCTCCCCCTAGTGTCAGACATATAGAACCGACCTTTTCCAGAATCGATCCAGTTCTTCCTTCTTCTCTCCAAGAACTGTTTCCCTGATTTTCGGGGGATATATTTATGCGGCCCCTGATACAAACAACCTTTTACCAATGAGCTTGTTTACCTGTGGAACGTTCCAAAGAGGCGGGGCCTTCCACAGACTTCTCCATCTTTTTTCGACCCCATCCCAACCTGTTGTGAGCCGACAGCTGTCCTCAGATCCAGAACTGGAAGGACACCTGGACGTCTTCGTGTTCAGCGCTTTTCTCATCTGTCACATGCCGACATCAACATGTCCGTCAGAACCGACGCTTTTACTGCTGTGGCAGAAGACGAGGTTGGATAAAGAAGGTGAAGACGAGGCTCTGCTCTTCTTCTCCGGTGTTTCCAGCTACGTTCTGATCGGTTCTTTTTCAACTTTATTTGGGGCTAAATGTGTCAAAAATGTTGATGTTCATCTCGGCATGTTCTCCTTTAAAGGTTTGGACCCACAGACCAACATCTGCTTTAGGATCAAACCTCAAAGTCACCTGAGGGAGCGGCCGACGCAGGAGGGACCCTCAGAGACCCTCAGGGGCCCTTAGTGACCCTCAGAGACCCTCGGAGACCCTCAGGGGCCCTCAGGGACCCTCAGGGACCCTCAGAGACCCTCAGGGACCCTCAGAGACCCTCAGATACCCTCACAGGCCCTCAAGGACCCTCAGATACCCTCAGAGGCCCTCAGAGACCCTCAGGGGCCCTCAGAGACCCTCACAGGCCCTCAGAGACCCCCAGAGATGTTCCTGCAGTGATGGCAGCAGATGAACAACAGGAAGAGAGACATGAGGTAACTTCTGTCAGACCTTCTGTAGATGAAGGTCATGTGGGTCGTGGTGTTCCTCCTACATTCCTGGACCTTCTCCATGTTGGACGTTAGAGGGACTCTTCCTCACAGAAGGTTCTGTTAAATCCTCATCAAACAACGGATGAGAACGATAAGAGGACAAATAAATCATTTAAAGTATTCACCATAAAACTTGACGTCTAATTAATTTCTCTTCACTGTTCCACACTCCGCCGCCGCCGCCGCCGCCGATGTCAACATTGTGCTCTTTGTGTTAGATGTTCTCCTTTTGTTTACACATGTTGCTTCCTGTAGCACTAATTTGGATGTTGAATCATTCAACGCCGCTAAATGTTTTATTGTTTTCCTGCCTGTGACACTTTAGTTATTTACTCCAGCGCCATAACTGCTGAATGTGAGCGCTAACGTTCAGAGCGCTGGGCTTCTGTAGCTCCGCCTACAAACTTATACACATACACACACACACACAAACACACACGGAAGTACACACACACAGACAGAAACACACACACACACACACGAAAGAACACACTCACAGACAGACACACACACAAACACGAAAGTACACACTCACAGACAGACACACACACACTCTCACACACATAAAGTAAAAGCTGTTTTTGTTTTGCTAATATCTGAAATCAATCTGAATTCTTTCCTCGGAGAAGTTTGACATTTTCTACTTCGTGCCGATGAGCAAAAACAAAGATGTCTGAGGAGCATTCAGGGAGCAGGGAGCTGTGTGTGTGAGTGTGTGTGTGTGTGTGTGCGTTTGTGTGGGTGTGGGTGTGCGTGGGTGTGTGTGTGTGTGTGTGGGTGTGTGTGTGTGTGTTTGTGTGCGTGTGTCTGTGTGAGTGTGTGTGTGTGGGTGGGCGTGGGTGTGCGTTTTTGTGTGGGTGTGTGTGTATGTGTGTGTGGGTATGTGTGTGTGTGTGTGTGGGTGTGGGTGTGTGTATGTGTGCGTGTGTCTGTGTGAGTGGCTGTGTGTGTGTGTGGGTGTGGGTGTGTGTATGTGTGCGTGTGTCTGTGTGAGTGTGTGTGTGTGTGTGTGTGTGCGTGTGTGTGTGTGTGTGTGTGTGTGTGTTTGTGTGCGTGTGTCTGTGTGAGTGTGTGTGTGTGTGTGTATGTGTGTGTGTGCGTGTGTTTGTGTGGGTGTGGGTGGGCGTGGGTGTGCGTTTTTGTGTGGGTGTGTCTGTATGTGTGTGTGGGTATGTGTGTGTGTGTGTGTGGGTGTGTCTGTGTGAGTCTGTGTGTGTGTGTGTTGGCGGGGGGGGTGTGGGGGGCTCCTCTGTCTTGGGCCCCTGCAGCTGCCTGATAAGGGAGACTTACTTACCATAATAATAAACCTCATCTCTCACATAACACACACAAACACTGACAGACACACTCACACACACACACACAAGCACAGACACAAACACACACACACACACACTGACAGACACACACACGCACAGACACAAACACACACACAAACACACACTCACAGACACACACACACAAACACACACTCACATAAACACACGCGCACATACACACACACAAACAAACACACACACACACACACACACACACACACACACACACACACACACACTCCTGCCTCATCTGATAACCCGTTCTTTCATTTAGTACAACTGTTTGATCTGGCTGTGCTGCCTCGACGTCTTCGTCGTCCTTGTCGTCGTCGTCGTCGTCGCCTCCACTACAACAGTCGGGTAATTGCTGGGCGTTCCAGTGGAGCAGTTACGTAACGCCGGGGCAACTACAGCGCAGAACGCCCCGTGGTTTCTGGAGCCTCACTGTAGATGTGTGGAGGAGAAAGTCAGGATCTCCATCGTTTCAAGGATGAAGTCCTCTACAGCGTGAGAGTGACTCATGTGACGACACTGAAGACCTTTAATAAAAATAAACATCATCTTATTTACAAGATCATTTTTACTGTTAATCCAAAAGTGTGTCCTGATGAGCAGAGATACTCCAGAACATATGACAGCCTGACCGGGACTTACAACGTTTCATTTTCACTTCCAAATGTCATAACATAGGTTTCAGAAACACGTCGTAAGGAAAACATGTGTGTACGTTCATTTAATGGAGTCAAAACACGAAATAATGTCATCCTTCAAAATAAGAGCACTTAAAATACACCACGCAGCAACAGGAAGTAAAACATGTGCTGATGTCATAAACAGGAAATAACAGTTGACAGGTTCGACGTCTAACGACTGTTGTTAGCAGACATAATAATATAAAAATAATACATTTAATTAATAACGCACTTTACATTTGAATCAAATCTCAAAGTACTACAATGTGAAAGCAGATAAAAGCATCAATGAAATAAAATAATAATTATATAAAAACATGACCAAAAAGCAGCAATGTTAATTAAAGTTATAGGTTCTGCTAAAAAGGAAAGTTTTAAGTCCTTTTTTAAATGTGTCAGTCGTCTGTGGAGCCCTGAGATGGTCAGGGAGGGCATTCCACAGACGAGGGGCAGCAGAACAGAAAGCCCGATCTCCCATGGTGCTGAGCTTAGTCCGGGGAAGGAGGAGGCGGTATGAGTGGGTAGAACGGAGGGATCGTGTTGAGGTGAGTAGTTCATGACATGGGATCACATGACATGAACATCGACATAGATCGTCATCAGCAGAAATCCTTTACTGCACATCATGAAGGTAACTACGCTGGTGGGTTCTCTCAGAACATTCCTGCCTTTGCGTCGCTGAATTTATCTTGTGCACACAAGTTAAGAAAAAAAAAAAAGATTCCCAACAGACTACAAGTGATCCATTAATTTGAAACTTATAAAAGTCCAACTCAATCCTGGTTGTGGAGTAAAGTCAGAACGAAACCAGCAGATATGTCCCTCACTAAAGTCACTTTTATATGTACATCTCATAAATCACAGCAGATGTTGAATAAAGGTTCTTTCCAATCGGAACAAATGGAGACCGTCTCTCTGCACACTCAGTCTCAGAATTCAGACTTAAAACCTGAGATGATCTTCTAAGCCTTTTCTCCAACTTTGGAATACTTAAAGTAAAACGCGGTTCATTTTTTAAAATGTAACTAACGTGATAAAGATTTTTTATTTCTTCTGTATAATAGAATTAATATTGCAACAAATAATAATTGTCTTCAGAAAGTTTCCCTGGAATGAGACAAAAATGACTCCACAGTTATTCAGTCTTATTTTTATTTTATTTGGGAGGGACAGACTTGAAACTAAACCGATATATAAATTCTTTGAATGTTTGTTAAATGAACGGTAAGGTTCATTAAGTTTATTTATAAGAATACACATTTGCATTTCAACCATATTTGAATGGAAAACATTTATAGATGTGATAAATTTTAACGAGGTGATTTCAGAAGAGTTAGAATGTTGTTGAACGTCGTCCGTGTCCGCCGCAGATCCTACGGTTCAACGCCATAACTCAAGACCTGATTCATGGATCATTTTAGAATTTTATACCCAGTTAGACTTTAGAGTGAGGAAGAACTGGAGCGATTTGGAGAAAGTTTGTTCATGGATTTCTTACACTAGAATATATAAGGTCTTAATATCTCAACCGTTGGTCCCATTTAGTCCGACTTTGGTGGATATGAAATATATCTGTTATACATACATGTTTTACTCTAATAGTTCCTTTTTTACACTCTAGGGGGAGCTTTTTTGTTTTATGAAGAACAATGTTTTTCAGACATAACTTCCCATTTAGTCTGAAGAGATCAATCAGAAGGGTTGCTGTTACAAGGCAGGGGATTGGGGCCTCTCAGGCACGAACCCCTGCTGTCAGGAATGACAGCGTTGACTTAGTTTGTGTACGTGATGGATTACCGACAAAAAAGGAACCGGAGCCTGGAAAGCAGGAGCAAAAGCTTTTCCACTAAATGCATGTTGGCCCGGTCCCTGAAGGCCCTCGAGGAGTCGCCTCTGATTCCTCAGGGTTCTGGTTCCGTGACACCATGGGTTGGAAACGATGAAGAAAACATCAGGGATGGTTGAGACGCAGAGTTTGTGCCAGAAGTGAAAAGATAAAATCAGGAAGTGTGAATCTGTTTCACTGAAAGCACATCCTGTCCTACAAAGAGACCAAACATGAACGTGAGTCAAAGTGAGATTCACATCTTTACCGAATACTATATATATATATATATATATATATATATATATATATATATATATATAAGACTGAACCAACCTTGTGACTGAATCCGTCTTTACCACCAGTACCTCTCACTCTAGCGCCTCACAGTGGTCGACACTGAGAAACAACTCCATGTCTAGTTACTGATTGGTTGTCTTTCACCTTTCTGCCCTGTAGGTGTCGCTGTTGACGCATCATCTGAATTTCAATCAGGATTTTTTTTCCCAAAGAAGATACAAAAGTTATTTTGAATTATTGAAAATTATAATTGAGATTTTACATAAATATTTTAACCAGTTACTCTTTATATATTTAGATCTTCCTATTTTGTCTCAAAAACATGGAAAGACTGTCCTCCTCATCCTCTATGAAGCTTCCTCCTCTGCCTCTATGGACCGTTCTCCTTCGCGTCTATGGACGTCCTCCTCTGCCTCTATGGACCGTTCTCCTTCGCGTCTATGGACCGTTCTCCTCCGCCTCTATGGACGTCCTCCCTCGTCTCCATGGATCATCCTCCTCTGCCTCTATGAACCTTCCTCCTCTTTCTCCATGGATCATCCTCCTCTGCCTCTATGAACCTTCCTCCTCTTTCTCTATGAACCTTCCTCCTCTTTCTCTATGGACCGTCCTCCTCTTTCTCTATGAACCTTCCTCCTCTTTCTCTATGGACCGTCCTCCTCTTTCTCTATGAACCTTCCTCCTCTTTCTCTATGGACAATCCTCCTCTGCCTCTATGGACAATCCTCCTCTGCCTCTACGGACCGTCCTCTTATTTCGGCGCGGCTCGTTTGAAGTTGATGTCTCAGATTAATAATAATCTGATTCTAGTTCCGATGATGTCCGACACAAGTAAATGTAAATATTATGATTTTAACTCATTTATTCACATCATCAGAGAAGGCGGGATGGAAGGATGAACTGAAGAGGTGACATTCCCCCGCTGCTTCATCTCTGCCCTGCTGGGAGGAGGATGACTCCAACTTTCCCGCCTAACAAGGACTTTTAATAAGTCTTTTGTTCTGTAAGGCTTTGTTCGTGGTCTGTGTTGAATTTAATTGGTATTTGCTGACTCTGCGGCGCTGGAATCGGTCCGCTGCATTCTTCCCTCAGGTGAGGCAATTATAATCAGCGGCGCTCCGATCCAGCCTCGTCTCCCTTTCAAAGAGCGTCTTGAGCAGAAAAGACGCGACGGACTCGATCGGAGCGCCGCCGACACGATTAACCATCAAACTACTTTTGGAGCACAGATAACATCTGTTCCTGTTTGAGGAGCTTTAGTTCTGAAAATGGAGTCCCGACTCATCTTATCTTATTCTGGGTCGACAGGTAAAAGCGGCGCCGGATGCTGCTCCAGCTGTTAACAGATGTTTTGTGAGACTCTCTGATGATACTTTTATTCTCTAACATATGTAGACTCACGCTCACAAACTCTTTCATCACTTTTGCTTTCATTGACTTCATTTGATCTGGATGGCGAGCAGACGCCAACCCGGATTGTCTGGCTTAGAAATAAGCTGCCGTCAACACAAGTCAGCGCCGCGTCTCTCTGGCGCTCCATCGCACGTCTACAAGCATCGGGCCCGCCGCGACAGAACCAAACTAAATAAGTCTAAGAGGACCTGATGCTTCTCCCAGCCTGTCCGTCTGAATATGTCGGAGACTAATGAGATTTGGCGCGCGGCCCGTTCTCGCCGTCTCTCCGGAAGTGAAGAAAGTTGGAACTGTCCATAGTGAGGCTAATTCGACAGTTCTGACAGCTAGCCTCTCAGCACCGGCAGCGGTCCACCTCTGAGAACCTTCAATCAGGCGGCGGTTCTTCTCCAGGAGCTTGTGTGAGTCCAGACGTGATGAGCAGAATTCAGAACTCCATCTTTGGTGTGACGCACACGCCGTCACACTTTATTTTATACATGAACAGAACTTCCTCCACAGTCCGACATGAAAGTTGTCGGCGCCGCCTGGAGGCATGGTCCATGACTGCCGCCGCCGCCAAACGCTAACCTCCTTCGTGTTTACGCCATAACCCGAAAAACAATATCATGGATTATTTTGAAACGTTATTCCCTCATAGACCTCAGTGAGAGGAAGGACTGGATTGATTGGGAGGAGAGATAGGTTCTATATTTACGACACTAGGGGGAGCTTTATCTCACAATTGTCAGGCCAAAATTTCTCAGCCGTTCGATTTAGTCCTAATTTGGTTCTGATGGTTAGACTGGAGGAGACCCGTCTTTCACACGTTGTTTTATTTTGATAAGTCCTGGATCTGAACCAACTTCCTTCCTGTCTGTCTTTCTGAATGTTTGTCAGTTCTGTGTTTTGTCTGACCGAGTTTGTTGTTCTCTAAACACCAGCTGGTTGAGGAGAGAATGGTGGTCTCCTCTTTAGTGACAGAGACGTAGAAGAAGCTGCAGAAGGAATCAGAACCAGAACCAAAACCAGAGGCAGAATCAGAACCAGAAGCAGAAGCACAAGCAGCATCACAAGCAGAGGCAGAAGCAGAAGCAGAAGCAGAACCAGAACCAGAAGGGGAGGTGGTGTTTGGATGCAGAGAGCGATGAAGGTTAATGAAGACGATGTTCTGGCCTCCTGTTAACCGTCTGACACCAGAATCTGTTTTGGTGTAAATAAATATGACCCGCCAGGTTTCCTTCGGACTTCAAGTCCGTTCAGAACCAGAACTTATCCACACAGATTTTACTAGTGTCTCTGAGACAACCTTATTTACAGCTTGTTGTTGTTGTTGTTGTTGTTGTTGTTGTTGTCGTTTAACTCATTTAAGGAAGCGTCTTCACTTTTTGTTTTGTAAATACTTTGACATCAGACTTTTCAGGAAATCCTGCACAAATAAAAATACAGATATTGTTTCATTGTTTGCTGTTGTCAGTTCCTGAATGTTCTTGTATGTTCCTGTTTGTTCCTGTTTGTTCCTGTTTGTTCCTGTTTGTTCCTGTTTGTTCCTGTTTGTTCCTGTATGTTCCTGAATGTTCCTGTTTGTTCCTGTATGTTCCTGAATGTTCCTGAATGTTCCTGTATGTTCCTGTATGTTCCTGTTTGTTCCTGTTTGTTCCTGTTTGTTCCTGTTTGTTCCTGTTTGTTCCTGTTTGTTCCTGTTTGTTCCTGTTTGTTCCTGTATGTTCCTCTATGTCCCTGTTTGTTCCTGTATGTTCCTGAATGTTCCTGTATGTTCCTGTTTGTTCCTGAATGTTCCTGTTTGTTCCTGTATGTTCCTGAATGTTCCTGTTTGTTCCTGTATGTTCCTGTATGTTCCTGTTTGTTCCTGTTTGTTCCTGTTTGTTCCTGTTTGTTCCTGTTTGTCCCTGTATGTTCCTGTTTGTTCCTGTATGTCCCTGTATGTTCCTGAATGTTCCTGTATGTTCCTGTATGTTCCTGAATGTATGTTCCTGTATGTTCCTGTATGTTCCTGTTTGTTCCTGTTTGTTCCTGTTTGTTCCTGTATGTTCCTGTATGTTCCTGTATGTTCCTGTATGTTCCTGTTTGTTCCTGTTTGTCCCTGTATGTTCCTGTTTGTTCCTGTATGTCCCTGTATGTTCCTGAATGTTCCTGAATGTATGTTCCTGTATGTACCTGTATGTTCCTGTATGTTCCTGTATGTTCCTGTATGTTCCTGTATTTTCCTGAATGTTTGTTCCTGTATGTTCATGTATGTTCCTGAATGTTTGTTCCTCTTGTTCCTGAATGTATGTTCCTGTATTTTCCTGTATGTTCCTGAATGTTTGTTCCTGTATGTTCCTGAATGTATGTTCCTGTATGTTCCTGTTTGTTCCCGTTTGTTCCTGTATGTTCCTGTATGTTACTGTATATTCCTGAATGTTTGTTCCTGTATGTTCCTGTATGTTCCTGAATGTTTATTCCTGTATGTTCCTGAATGTATGTTCCTGTATGTTCCTGAATGTTTGTTCCTGTATGTTCCTGTATGTTCCTGTATGTTCCTGAATGTATGTTCCTGTATGTTCCTGTATGTTCCTGTTTGTTCCTGTTTGTTCCTGTATGTTCCTGTATGTTCCTGTATGTTCCTGAATGTTCCTGTATGTTCCTGTATGTTCCTGAATGTATGTTCCTGAATGTATGTTCCTGTATGTTCCTGTTTGTTCCTGTTTTTTCCTGTATGTTCCTGTATGTTCCTGTATGTTCCTGTTTGTTCCTGTTTGTTCCTGTATGTTCCTGTATGTTCCTGTATGTTCCTGTTTGTTCCTGTTTGTTCCTGTTTGTTCCTGTATGTTCCTGTATGTTCCTGTATGTTCCTGAATGTTCCTGTATGTTCCTGTATGTTCCTGAATGTTCCTGTATGTTCCTGTATGTTCCTGAATGTATGTTCCTGTATGTTCCTGTATGTTCCTGTTTGTTCCTGTTTGTTCCTGTTTGTTCCTGTATGTTCCTGTATGTTCCTGTTTGTTCCTGTTTGTTCCTGTTTGTTCCTGTTTGTTCCTGTATGTTCCTGAACTGGACTGGACTTGGCTGATATGTTGGCAGAAACCCTAAGAGCAGCAGGAAATCAGCTGATCATCAATGTATGATTCCGTCAGCGTTTGAAGATTCCTCTTATTTCAACAACCTTACAAAAACACAAAAAGTCAATTAAAAATAATAATAACTCAGAATGATAATTTAAAAGATAGCCATTATAAAAATGTAAAATAAAATGTTATAATAATGTAAAATACCCATACTAATAATAATAAAATATCAGTAATAATAATTTAAAAAATATCAGTAATAACGATAAAAATATCATTAATATTGAAAGAAATATTAGTAATAATAATAAAAAAACATCTGCAATAATAGCAACAATAATAATAATAATAATAATATCAATAATACGAATGTCGCAACAACAACAATAATAATGTTAATGAAAACCACTAAACGGATGTTTTTATATATTCAGGGGTGGGGGGGGGGGGGGGGGGGTCGGATACACGTGTTGTTTGTGTTTTTAGGCGTGTCCTTCCTGCGTTGACCCCCAGCAGAGATCAATAGTTCAGCGGGACATTTAATGTTACACAGTGGATTTCTCGTATTAAGAATGTGATTAAGCAAAATCAATACTTCTTTATTAGCGGTTGAGATGAAAACATTAATCCTGAGTTTTAGCGGCATCATAAACGGTACACTAAGGCGCAGTAAAAACACACACCCTGAAAATAGTGGCGGAGGTCTTTTCTTCTGTTCTTGTGAATCAGCTGAGGGGACGAACTCTTCCTCTGAAGAAAGAGGAAGGGATGAATCAGGGATGAGGCGACGCCGCTCTGCTGCAGCTGAAGGAGGAAGTTCTGCTTGAACAAAATACTCTTCTCTTATTTCTCTGCACTATTTCTACAATTCATACAAGAGAAAATATTCTCTTTATCTGATCCAAGAACTTTATGTTGTTTTGTGGAACATAGAGATCCTGAATACTGTGAGACTTAAGAATCCTCATTATAGTTACAAGATCGGGAGATTTGTCAATATAAACACATGTAGAATATATATATATATATACAGTATATATATATATATATATATATATATATATATGTAAAGTGCATTATAAATTAAATGTATTATTATTATTATTATTATATCAAGAAAATGGATCAGTTGATCTTAAATAGTTTCTACTTACTGATGAATTGATTAATATTGGAGAGATCATTCCAGATCTGCTGAATATGAGTCTGATTATGGCCCAACCTACAGAATGAGATCCATCTTTATATATTTATATTATTTCACTTAACTAGTTTAAATAATCCTATTTTAACTTTGTATCTTCATATAAATGTCAGACTTCTGTTACTTGTAACATTATACACTTATATAAAACCAAACACAACAACATTCAGGTTTTTACATTGAATAGGCTGAGCCTCAGTGGGTATGAGCTGGAGCTGGAGCTGGAGATGAAGATGAAGATAAGATGAAGGATGAGGGCATCAGCGCTGACAGCAGACAGGACAGCTTCCTTTCCCTCCTCAGGTGTTGGATCTCCAGGCAGCGCCATCCGTCACCCCGCTCTACATCCCAGCAGTTCTCCCGCCGGAGCAGATCGGACAGGTACAGAATATCCGTGTCAACCCTGACAGCGGAGTCGCCCGAGAGGGAGAGGCAGTGAAGACGAGTGAGGAAGAGGCTGATGATGGATGTGATGCAAACAGATGGAAAGAGTGGGAGAGTCCCTGGAGAGGGAGGTAGAGAAAGCAGGAGTGACATGTGAGGGGGGTCGATAAGAGCTGGGGAGAGGGTCGGGGGGGGGGGGGGCTATGATGCTGTGGAGGAGGAGGGTCTCTGCTGTGACACTCAGGTCTATTTATCTCACAACAAAACCTTCAGACCGTCTGTGTCTGTCCTCATGCTGCTCCAGACTGATCCAACGCAGCATCATCTTCAGGTTTGACTGATGAAGATCTTTATTTCCTCTCAGCGTCTTTAGATTCTTACCATGGTGTGTACACCATCCTTAACACCACCCTTAACACCATCCTTAACACCATCCTTAACACCATCCTTAACACCATCCTTAACACTATCCTTAACACTATCCTTAACACCATCCTTAGCACCATCCTTAACACCATCCTTAACACCATCCTTAACACCACCCTTAACACTATCCTTAACACTATCCTTAACACCATCCTTAACACCACCCTTAACACCATCCTTAACACCATCCTTAACTCCATCCTTAACAACATCCTTAACACCACCCTTAACACCATCCTTAACACCACCCTTAACACCATCCTTAACACCACCCTTAACACCATCCTTAACACCACCCTTAACACCATCCTTAACACCACCCTTAACACCATCCTTAACACCACCCTTAACACCATCCTTAACAACATCCTTAACTTCATCCTTAACACCACCCTTAACACCATCCTTAACACCATCCTTAACTCCATCCTTAACAACATCCTTAACAACACCCTTAACACCATCCTTAACACCACCCTTAACACCATCCTTAACACCACCCTTAACACCATCCTTAACACCACCCTTAACACCATCCTTAACACCATCCTTAACTTCACCCTTAACTCCATCCTTAACACCAACCTTAACACCATCCTTAACACCATCCTTAACACCACCCTTAATACCACCATTAACACCATCCTTAACACCACCCTTAACACCATCCTTAACACAATCCTTAACACCATCCTTAAAACCATCCTTAACACCACCCTTAACACCATCCTTAACACCATCCTTAACACCATCCTTAACTTCATCCTTAACACCATCCTTAACAACATCCTTAACAACATCCTTAACACCATCCTTAACTTCACCCTTAACTCCATCCTTAACACCAACCTTAACACCACCTCTAACACCACCCTTAACACCACCCTTAACAGCATCCTTAACAACATCCTTAACACCATCCTTAACACCACCCTTAACACCACCTCTAACACCACCCTTAACACCACCCTTAACCCCATCCTTAACTTCATCCTTAACAACATCCTTAACACCACCCTTAACACCATCCTTAACTTCATCCTTAACACCACCCTTAACACCATCCTTAACACCATCCTTAACACCATCCTTAACACCATCCTTAACACCACCCTTAACAACATCCTTAACACCATCCTTAACACCATCCTTAACACCATCCTTAATGTCATCCTTAACACCATCCTTAACACCATCCTTAACACCATCCTTATATTCATCATTAAATCCAACCTTAACACCATCCTTAACTCCATCCTTAACACCAACCTTAACACCACCTCTAACACCACCCTTAACACCACCCTTAACAGCATCCTTAACACCATCCTTAACACCATCCTTAACACCACCCTTAACACCACCCTTAACACCATCCTTAACTTCATCCTTAACAACATCCTTAACACCAACCTTAACACCATCCTTAACTTCATCCTTAACACCATCCTTAACACCACCCTTAACACCATCCTTAACAACATCCATAACACCACCCTTAACACCATCCTTAACTTCATCCTTAACACCACCCTTAACACCATCCTTAACTTCATCCTTAACACCATCCTTAACTCCATCCTTAACTTCATCCTTAACAAGATCCTTAACACCACCCATAACACCATCCTTAACTTCATCCTTAACACCACCCTTAACACCATCCTTAACTTCATCCTTAACACCTTCCTTAACTCCATCCTTAACACAACCTTAACACCATCCTTAACACCAACCTTAACACCATCCTTATATTCATCCTTAACACCATCCTTAACACCATCCTTAACACCACCCTTAACACCACACTTAACACCATCCTTATATTCATCCTTAACACCATCCTTAACACCATCCTTAACACCACCCTGAACACCATCCTTAACAACATCCTTAACACCACCCTTAACACCATCCTTAAAACCATCCTTAACACCATCCTTAACTTCATCCTTAACACCACTCTTAACACCATCCTTAACTTCATCCTTAACACCATCCTTAACTCCATCCTTAACACCAACCTTAACACCATCCTTAAAACCAACCTTAACACCATCCTCAACACCATCCTTATATTCATCCTTAACACCATCCTTAACACCATCCTTAACACCATCCTTAACTTCATCCTTAAAACCATCCTTAACACCAACCTTAACACCATCCTTAACACCATCCTTATATTCATCCTTAACACCATCCTTAATACTATCCTTAACACCATCCTTAACACCATCGTTAACTCCATCCTTGACACCAACCTTAACAACATCCTTAACAACATCCTTAACTTCATCCTTAACACCATCCTTATATTCATCCTTAACACCATCCTTAACTTCATCCTTAACACCATCCTTAACACCATCCTTAACACCAACCTTAACACCATCCTTAACACCATCCTTATATTCATCCTTAACACCATCCTTAAAACTATCCTTAACACCATCCTTAACACCATCATTAACTCCATCCTTGACACCACCCTTAACACCATCCTTAACTTCATCCTTAACACCATCCTTAACTCCATCCTTAACTTCATCCTTAACACCATCCTTAACTTCATCCTTAACACCATCCTTAACTCCATCCTTAACTTCATCCTTAACAAGATCCTTAACACCACCCTTAACACCATCCTTAACTTCATCCTTAACACCACCCTTAACACCTT
Organism: Lophius americanus; assembly: GCA_037951165.1. Lineage (NCBI taxonomy): Eukaryota > Metazoa > Chordata > Actinopteri > Lophiiformes > Lophiidae > Lophius > Lophius americanus. The sequence goes on along the minus strand of JBBDHG010000145.1, from coordinate 930,896 downwards.
CCTTAACTCCATCTTTAACACCAACCTTAACACCATCCTTAACTTCATCCTTAACACCATCCTTATATTCATCCTTAACACCATCCTTAACTTCATCCTTAACACCATCCTTAACACCATCCTTAACACCAACCTTAACACCATCCTTAACACCATCCTTATATTCATCCTTAACACCATCCTTAAAACTATCCTTAACACCATCCTTAACACCATCGTTAACTCCATCCTTGACACCAACCTTAACAACATCCTTAACACAACCCTTAACACCATCCTTAACAACAACCATAACACCACCCTTAACACCATCCTTAACTTCATCCTTAACACCACCCTTAACACCATCCTTAACTTCATCCTTAACACCATCCTTAACTCCATCCTTAACTTCATCCTTAACACCACCCTTAACACCATCCTTAACTTCATCCTTAACACCACCCTTAACACCATCCTTAACTTCATCCTTAACACCTTCCTTAACTCCATCCTTAACTTCATCCTTAACACCACTCTTAACACCATCCTTAACTTCATCCTCAACACCATCCTTAACTCCATCCTTAACACCAACCTTAACACCATCCTTAACACCATCCTTAACTCCATCCTTAACACAACCTTAACACCATCCTTAACACCAACCTTAACACCATCCTTATATTCATCCTTAACACCATCCTTAACACCATCCTTAACACCACCCTTAACACCACACTTAACACCATCCTTATATTCATCCTTAACACCATCCTTAACACCATCCTTAACACCACCCTGAACACCAACCTTAACAACATCCTTAACACCACCCTTAACACCATCCTTAAAACCATCCTTAACACCATCCTTAACTTCATCCTTAACACCACTCTTAACACCATCCTTAACTTCATCCTTAACACCATCCTTAACTCCATCCTTAACACCAACCTTAACACCATCCTTAAAACCAACCTTAACACCATCCTCAACACCATCCTTATATTCATCCTTAACACCATCCTTAACACCATCCTTAACACCATCCTTAACTTCATCCTTAAAACCATCCTTAACACCAACCTTAACACCATCCTTAACACCATCCTTATATTCATCCTTAACACCATCCTTAATACTATCCTTAACACCATCCTTAACACCATCGTTAACTCCATCCTTGACACCAACCTTAACAACATCCTTAACAACATCCTTAACTTCATCCTTAACACCATCCTTATATTCATCCTTAACACCATCCTTAACTTCATCCTTAACACCATCCTTAACACCATCCTTAACACCAACCTTAACACCATCCTTAACACCATCCTTATATTCATCCTTAACACCATCCTTAAAACTATCCTTAACACCATCCTTAACACCATCATTAACTCCATCCTTGACACCACCCTTAACACCATCCTTAACTTCATCCTTAACACCATCCTTAACTCCATCCTTAACTTCATCCTTAACACCATCCTTAACTTCATCCTTAACACCATCATTAACTCCATCCTTAACTTCATCCTTAACAAGATCCTTAACACCACCCTTAACACCATCCTTAACTTCATCCTTAACACCACCCTTAACACCTTCCTTAACTCCATCTTTAACACCAACCTTAACACCATCCTTAACTTCATCCTTAACACCATCCTTATATTCATCCTTAACACCATCCTTAACTTCATCCTTAACACCATCCTTAACACCATCCTTAACACCAACCTTAACACCATCCTTAACACCATCCTTATATTCATCCTTAACACCATCCTTAAAACTATCCTTAACACCATCCTTAACACCATCGTTAACTCCATCCTTGACACCAACCTTAACAACATCCTTAACACAACCCTTAACACCATCCTTAACAACAACCATAACACCACCCTTAACACCATCCTTAACTTCATCCTTAACACCACCCTTAACACCATCCTTAACTTCATCCTTAACACCATCCTTAACTCCATCCTTAACTTCATCCTTAACAAGATCCTTAACACCACCCTTAACACCATCCTTAACTTCATCCTTAACACCACCCTTAACACCATCCTTAACTTCATCCTTAACACCTTCCTTAACTCCATCCTTAACTTCATCCTTAACACCACTCTTAACACCATCCTTAACTTCATCCTCAACACCATCCTTAACTCCATCCTTAACACCAACCTTAACACCATCCTTAACACCAACCTTAACACCATCCTTAACACCATCCTTAACACCAACCTTAACACCATCCTTAACACATCCTTATATTCATCCTTAACACCATCCTTAACACCATCCTTAACACCATCCTTAACTTCATCCTTAACACCATCCTTAACACCAACCTTAACACCATCCTTAACACCATCCTTATATTCATCCTTAACGCCATCCTTAAAACTATCCTTATCACCAACCTTAACACCATCCTTAACACCAACCTTAACACCATCCTTATATTCATCCTTAACACCATCCTTAACACCAACCTTAACACCATCCTTAACACCATCCTTAACACCAACCTTAACACCATCCTTAACACATCCTTATATTCATCCTTAACACCATCCTTAACACCATCCTTAACACCATCCTTAACTTCATCCTTAACACCATCCTTAACACCAACCTTAACACCATCCTTAACACCATCCTTATATTCATCCTTAACGCCATCCTTAAAACTATCCTTATCACCAACCTTAACACCACCCTTAACACCATCCTTAAAACCATCCTTAACACCATCCTTAACTTCATCCTTAACACCACTCTTAACACCATCCTTAACTTCATCCTTAACACCATCCTTAACTCCATCCTTAACACCAACCTTAACACCATCCTTAAAACCAACCTTAACACCATCCTCAACACCATCCTTATATTCATCCTTAACACCATCCTTAACACCATCCTTAACACCATCCTTAACTTCATCCTTAAAACCATCCTTAACACCAACCTTAACACCATCCTTAACACCATCCTTATATTCATCCTTAACACCATCCTTAATACTATCCTTAACACCATCCTTAACACCATCGTTAACTCCATCCTTGACACCAACCTTAACAACATCCTTAACAACATCCTTAACTTCATCCTTAACACCATCCTTATATTCATCCTTAACACCATCCTTAACTTCATCCTTAACACCATCCTTAACACCATCCTTAACACCAACCTTAACACCATCCTTAACACCATCCTTATATTCATCCTTAACACCATCCTTAAAACTATCCTTAACACCATCCTTAACACCATCATTAACTCCATCCTTGACACCACCCTTAACACCATCCTTAACTTCATCCTTAACACCATCCTTAACTCCATCCTTAACTTCATCCTTAACACCATCCTTAACTTCATCCTTAACACCATCATTAACTCCATCCTTAACTTCATCCTTAACAAGATCCTTAACACCACCCTTAACACCATCCTTAACTTCATCCTTAACACCACCCTTAACACCTTCCTTAACTCCATCTTTAACACCAACCTTAACACCATCCTTAACTTCATCCTTAACACCATCCTTATATTCATCCTTAACACCATCCTTAACTTCATCCTTAACACCATCCTTAACACCATCCTTAACACCAACCTTAACACCATCCTTAACACCATCCTTATATTCATCCTTAACACCATCCTTAAAACTATCCTTAACACCATCCTTAACACCATCGTTAACTCCATCCTTGACACCAACCTTAACAACATCCTTAACACAACCCTTAACACCATCCTTAACAACAACCATAACACCACCCTTAACACCATCCTTAACTTCATCCTTAACACCACCCTTAACACCATCCTTAACTTCATCCTTAACACCATCCTTAACTCCATCCTTAACTTCATCCTTAACAAGATCCTTAACACCACCCTTAACACCATCCTTAACTTCATCCTTAACACCACCCTTAACACCATCCTTAACTTCATCCTTAACACCTTCCTTAACTCCATCCTTAACTTCATCCTTAACACCACTCTTAACACCATCCTTAACTTCATCCTCAACACCATCCTTAACTCCATCCTTAACACCAACCTTAACACCATCCTTAACACCAACCTTAACACCATCCTTAACACCATCCTTAACACCAACCTTAACACCATCCTTAACACATCCTTATATTCATCCTTAACACCATCCTTAACACCATCCTTAACACCATCCTTAACTTCATCCTTAACACCATCCTTAACACCAACCTTAACACCATCCTTAACACCATCCTTATATTCATCCTTAACGCCATCCTTAAAACTATCCTTATCACCAACCTTAACACCATCCTTAACACCAACCTTAACACCATCCTTATATTCATCCTTAACACCATCCTTAACACCATCCTTAACACCACCCTTAACACCACACTTAACACCATCCTTATATTCATCCTTAACACCATCCTTAACACCATCCTTAACACCACCCTGAACACCAACCTTAACAACTTCCTTAACACCACCCTTAACACCATCCTTAAAACCATCCTTAACACCATCCTTAACTTCATCCTTAACACCACTCTTAACACCATCCTTAACTTCATCCTTAACACCATCCTTAACTCCATCCTTAACACCAACCTTAACACCATCCTTAAAACCAACCTTAACACCATCCTCAACACCATCCTTATATTCATCCTTAACACCATCCTTAACACCATCCTTAACACCATCCTTAACTTCATCCTTAAAACCATCCTTAACACCAACCTTAACACCATCCTTAACACCATCCTTATATTCATCCTTAACACCATCCTTAATACTATCCTTAACACCATCCTTAACACCATCGTTAACTCCATCCTTGACACCAACCTTAACAACATCCTTAACAACATCCTTAACTTCATCCTTAACACCATCCTTATATTCATCCTTAACACCATCCTTAACTTCATCCTTAACACCATCCTTAACACCATCCTTAACACCAACCTTAACACCATCCTTAACACCATCCTTATATTCATCCTTAACACCATCCTTAAAACTATCCTTAACACCATCCTTAACACCATCATTAACTCCATCCTTGACACCACCCTTAACACCATCCTTAACTTCATCCTTAACACCATCCTTAACTCCATCCTTAACTTCATCCTTAACACCATCCTTAACTTCATCCTTAACACCATCATTAACTCCATCCTTAACTTCATCCTTAACAAGATCCTTAACACCACCCTTAACACCATCCTTAACTTCATCCTTAACACCACCCTTAACACCTTCCTTAACTCCATCTTTAACACCAACCTTAACACCATCCTTAACTTCATCCTTAACACCATCCTTATATTCATCCTTAACACCATCCTTAACTTCATCCTTAACACCATCCTTAACACCATCCTTAACACCAACCTTAACACCATCCTTAACACCATCCTTATATTCATCCTTAACACCATCCTTAAAACTATCCTTAACACCATCCTTAACACCATCGTTAACTCCATCCTTGACACCAACCTTAACAACATCCTTAACACAACCCTTAACACCATCCTTAACAACAACCATAACACCACCCTTAACACCATCCTTAACTTCATCCTTAACACCACCCTTAACACCATCCTTAACTTCATCCTTAACACCATCCTTAACTCCATCCTTAACTTCATCCTTAACAAGATCCTTAACACCACCCTTAACACCATCCTTAACTTCATCCTTAACACCACCCTTAACACCATCCTTAACTTCATCCTTAACACCTTCCTTAACTCCATCCTTAACTTCATCCTTAACACCACTCTTAACACCATCCTTAACTTCATCCTCAACACCATCCTTAACTCCATCCTTAACACCAACCTTAACACCATCCTTAACACCAACCTTAACACCATCCTTAACACCATCCTTAACACCAACCTTAACACCATCCTTAACACATCCTTATATTCATCCTTAACACCATCCTTAACACCATCCTTAACACCATCCTTAACTTCATCCTTAACACCATCCTTAACACCATCCTTAACACCATCCTTATATTCATCCTTAACGCCATCCTTAAAACTATCCTTATCACCATCCTTAACACCATCGTTAACTCCATCCTTGACACCAACCTTAACAACATCCCTAACTTCAACCTTAACACACATATACATGTACACACACACATGTACATGTACGCACACACATATACGTGTACACACACACTCATATACATGTACACACACACATATACGTGTACACACACACACATATACGTGTACACACACTCATATACATGTCCACACACTCATATACATGTACACACACACATATACGTGTACACACACACACATATACGTGTACACACACTCATATACATGTACACACACACATATACGTGTACACACACACATATACATGTACACACACACATGTACATGTACGCACACACATATACGTGTACACACACTCATATACATGTACACCCACATATACATGTACACACACACATATACGTGTACACACACACATATACGTGTACACACACACACATATACGTGTACACACACTCATATACATGTCCACACACTCATATACATGTACACACACACATATACGTGTACACACACACATATACGTGTACACACACACACATATACGTGTACACCCACATATACATGTACACACACACACATATACATGTACAGACACACATATACATGTACACACACACACACACAAGATATAAATCCTGTCACATGTTTGTCTCTTCTTGACTTTAATCACGCTGGGATTGAACGGTGCAGAGAAGCAGACAGGAAGTTAACACACTGTAGAAAGTATAAGATAACTTCAAACCTGAACATGACATCAGTGAAAGAGAAGATGGGAAAGAAATAATTACCATCAATCAAGAACAATGGAATGACTTTATATCTTTACAGTCAGAATACAGAATTCAAGGGTCTGATAAAATAACCCAGCATTAACACAAAAACCAACAGCAGGACACTTTTCAATATTTCAGCACTGATTCGTGGTTTTTACCCAGAAACGACTGAACGTGTTTCCAGGTAAGAAGTCAGGACATTAATCCTAGAGCTTTAATACGGTCCTACCTTAAAAACAAAAGAGAATGTTTGGAACTTAAGCATCATAATATGTTGATTAAATCAAATGTATAAGGTATTACGCTGATAGTAGCCTAAAATACTGTCAAAAAACTTCAAGCTGTACCTCATTATTATCGTGTGTTACAATATTAATATCCCCTTTACTATTTTTGAATCCAATTCTTACACTGATATAAACCTTTTATTGTTCGCAGTGTACCAAAGTATTAAAATACTTTCACCAAATACTTTTACCTCAGTTCCATCTTAAAATCTGTTTCCTCATTATTAGTTTCTGGGCCATTATTGACCTGTTACATAATATTGTAATTAATAAGATATTACCTAGTTATTACTTTTGAAATCACATGGTATTACATAATTATTCCCTCTTTATTACCCCACTATTACCCTCTTATTACCTTGATTTAATTTAAAGTGCTACCCATATGTAATTTAAAAAAAAACTAATTGAAGGAAATACAACTTGTACTTGTGAACTTCAACCGTTTTATGTTTTTAATGGTGATTTACCATAAAAATGATTGAACATTTTTATAAAGAGGTTTACAGTGTATCTGTTTTTTGTGGTAATCTACCGTACTGTCTTGTGAACGGTCAACAACCACAGCTGCCGGGGATTTAGTATAAACTAAGTAGATTTTCTTTTTCAGTGCAGTGAGAGAAACCAAAAGGTTTAATCATTATTTACATTACGTCATCAAACTCACATACTGCTAATTACAAGCTAGTTCGCCATAGTGAAAATATTTTTTCTCTTCCTGTTGTTTCTGTGGACTTTTTTATTTCCACAAAACAATAAAACTATATTATATAGATGTATTCATTATATATTTGTATTATTACATACATGTATTTATTATATACATTTATTTGTCATATATATGTATTATATACATGTAATATGTCATATAGATGTATTTATATATATATATATATATATATATATATATATATATATATATATATATATATATATATATATATATATATAGAGATGTATATATTATAGATGTATTTGATGTAAGAGTCCAGTGGGACTCAGCAGAGGATGGAGTGGTTCTGATAACTAAGGAGGTCAAAGGTCCCTGACTCATGGAGACCGGGTGTAGTGGGCTGGGGAGCTGTCATTCAGGCGGGGGGCTTCGGCTCTGTTTGCCCCTGCTGCCCCCCTGACAGAGAGAAATAATATACATATTCATCTGGACTTCTGTATTCTGCACCTTTTCCTGAGGCGGGCAGATAGGAGGTCCCTGAGGAGGCGAGGCTCACATGTATGTTAGAAAGACAAAGGGCCTCAAAGGCAGGAGGAGAGAGGAGAGAAGACGGCGAATGCGCCTCGGAGCTGTCAATCACGGCGGGAAACTGGATGGCGTGCTCTGAAGCGACCTGCGGAGTGAGACGTGGAATGTAAATGAGGAGGTGCAGCTTCCCGTAGCAAACAAAGAGCTCAGATCTTCTTTCTTAGGTGAAGGCGGTGGATTGAAGGCGTCCGCTGACTGAAGGGAGGTTTGTGGAGGGAAGATGAAACGCCTCGCTGTGATGTCAGACAGGAAGTCCTCCGGAGGCTTAATCAGACGGCGCAGGAATGATGTAAGCAAGGAACATTTTGTTGGCTGCCTACTTTATACGGAGCTGTTAAAACTCATCATTTAACTTTTTAGAATTATATGGTTCCGCTTCAGATCTTTATTTCACTTATTAAAATATTGGAATTATTTAAAAAGCAATAGAAAAAAAACAAATCTGTGTTTTTCCTGACTACTCTGGGATTTATTCCGAGTCTTTTAGCACGTTGTCTTAGCGTCTACTTGTTGGAGCACCGCTGGTTTGGACCCACAAGAACCCAGAGCAGAACCAGAACCCGTCCCTGCAATAAAACCAGATTATGGGGGATATAAAATAGTTCAAACGGACTACCTGTAGAATAGTTCTGAATCATTTTAGAGATCCTCCCCCTAGTGGTAAGGATTGGTAATGAGGGTTAAGTGCCTGGAAGACTCTGGACACTTCCAGGCCCACTGACCCCCTGACTGGAATGTGGTTCTTTGAGGAGCCATTATTTCACAACACCTTAATGTCCAACACCGTGTTTTCATCACCAACCATCAGAACCAAGTTCATTGAGGCTGGGGTCACCAAGCTGGGACCCCTCACAGGGACTCCAAATGACAGACTGGCTGGAGGTCCGGTTATGTCTTCCCCTCCCTGACTGTGGGTCCTGCTGTTGGTGACTGGGTAGAGGGGAGGTACTTAACCTCCGATCACTAACAGGAGTCAGGGAGTCGAGGTGGACGGGGGTCTTTGGCTCAGACTTTCCCCTTAAAGGCAGCTGGGGGGTCCTGTGGGTGGGATGTGTTAGGGATGGGGATGGGTGACCTCCAGTGGAGGATTATAGATGGAGCTCTAGCTACAAACAGATACCGAGCTCATCTGGACCCGAGCCCAGGAGATGGCTGCTGGTTCTGCTCCCACACAGAGGATTTAGAACATCTAGTGGTGTCATGTCCATGTTTTGTAGGTCTCTATGTTCTCCTGCAGAGATGATGTTAAAAGTCAACGTCTTCTTTCAGCTGTTCCCTGTCAGTTGTCACAGCGGGTCACCTGTTTCCACCGGTACCGCCTTCACCAACAGAACCGGTGACCACACGAACTGCTGTTCTTCATTCATACAAAGGCATCATTTCCAGGTGACTGACGGCTGACGTAGTTTTACGGGTCGGTGGGGAGTTCCCGTTCGCAGGAATTCTGTGCAGTACGGATCAGATGTGCAGCAGCGACCCCGCGACAGCTGGGTCAGGTGGGAGAACGCAGTCATAAATCAGAACCTACAGGAACATGCAGAGGATGGAGGTGGCAGAGCAGAACCGATCCGAGCCGGAGCGGCTGTTCTGCAGAAAAGAGGGTCCGGTGCATGAAGGGCGGTGCAGAACCTCCTGGGTGCAGCGGCTTCTTTGGACCCAGATGACGACACACAGAACTTTTCTTTCATAAGTAAAGTAAAACTTCACAGAATCAGTGGAAAAGAACAAAAATGTGTTTTTTACACACCCAAGAACGTTTCATCACAAATGGACGAAAGTCGACTTTGATTAACAATAAATGTGTCATAAAAACATTCTCAGGAGGAGGAACGTCAGGAGATTCACAAATCAATGGAACGACAGCGTCAGGAGATTTATTCCTATTTTTTATTCTCTTCACTTGTGATGTAAAGTTATTTCCAAATTCTTCCCAGCCGACCGGACAGAAGAAGAAAGAGTGAATAATAAATGTAATCCTATAAATGTAGGATTTAACTCAATGTTGATTCATGAAAGGACAACGACTCAATCAAACTTATACTGTGTGACAGTTTAGTTCATCAGTCTGTTCTAGGATCAGATCCCATAATGACTCAACGTCACTGTTTCTATGATGTCATCAGTCTGTTCTAGGATCAGATCCCATAGTGACTCAACCTCACTGTTTCTATGATGTCATCAGTCTGTTCTAGGGTCAGATCCCATAGTGACTCTACCTAACAACCGGAAGAGCGATTAGGAAGTTATAACCTGAGTACAAGGACTGTGGATGAAAAACAGCTTTTTGGCTAAATCTGGTACATTTATTGAAATATTTATTATTGTACAACAATGTTCCTGCCAAATAAACCAAAAAGAAGAAAAAACATCTGGAAGTAAAGTTTGCCCTTATGGCAGAACTAGGCAACTGACTTTATCCAAAATCAACTCCTGCTAAGGTTTATAATAATCACTCACAATAATTTGTGAGTTATGGCATTAAATCCAGGGATATGCGGCGTTGGCAGTGACGTTTCCATGATACTTCTTGGGGATGAAGTTATTGATGTGTCGACGCCAGAAGACTGGACTTCACAGTGAAAAGAAAAAAGGTTAAAACTATATAAAATTATGAGAAAGAACAAAAACATCTGTGGGGGTTTGATCGTTTGATCTGACGTGGGATTGGATCCTCAGGGTCGGTTAATGACGAGACTACAGAAGTCAGGAAAAGCTTCATGTTTCATAAATGGATTTTGGTGACATCGACGGAACCAAATCCAAATTTTGACGGTTTATAGATTAAACTTTGTCCCAGACACCAATGGTATATTCCCAAAAACCCCCCAAACCCCAAATCCAAATTTGGACCAAATCGGACCAACATACGAACCAAATCTTTTGGGGATAACCTTCCTCTTGCGTTGGAAATATACAACTGACCTTTCCCAAAATCAATCCAGTTCTTCCTCACATTAAGGTCTATGTGGGTATTCCATTTGAAAATGATCCATCATGTAGTTTTTGAGTTATCGCGTTAACACGATAGATCTGTGGCGACGATGATGATTCCATAATATCCCAGATTTTGGGGATATCATGAATGTCCTAATAATTATAACAAGTACACATTAACTGATTTACTAAAAGAGTGTGTTAATATTATTTTTGCTGCTTGATTAGAAACCCAGGGGTCATAAATGAGAGTTCTTCCGGGTCCGATCCTGAGCCTGGATGAACGTGAACGTGTCCAGCTCAAACTAAGACATATTCTTCTTCTTTTTGTGGTACATGATTAAAATGTTGTCGTTTGAACATCAGACAGACTCTCTCGCTACCCACTGTGTAAAAAGAAGGAAAATGACCTTTATCCTATTAATGGGCCGATGAACTCCATCAACACCACCCACAGAACGCTGGACTGTAATTACTGGCTTGTCGGGGGAAGAACTCACGGGTCATTTATTTGCTTCTTGTTTGACAAATTAAGTTTGGAGGGGGGGGGGCATAAAACACAGTCATGTCAGCGTGATTGCTGACTTAAAGGAATCATTTTTGACAACATGGTAGAACGGTTCGTTCTGCAGCGATTCTGTTCTTTCATATTTAGAGGACCTAGATAACGAACGATCTCATTGATTGGAGAAAACATCCCGCCGTGACCATTAGAGGACTTAAACCCTGACCATCAGGTTAAATGTAGAAACTAGAAGTATGCTTCCTTCCCTGACAGCAAGGGTAAGTCCCCAAGCCCCTGCATTGTACAAACAATTCCCCTGATTGAACTCCTTCAATTAAATGTGAAGTTATGTCCACAGTATTAAAAAAAAAGAAAAAAAAGAGAAGCTCCCCCTAGTGAGTAATGTATGAACTATTAGATTCATTCACAGCATAAACTAAAGACTAAGTTATGGTCTATAAATTTGCAGATAAAGCTCCCCCCTAGTGTCAGAAATATACCACCAACCTTTCCCCAAAACATTCAGGTCTATGGGGGTCTAGAATTTGAAAATGAGCCATCATATGGTTTTTGAGTCATAGCGCTAAGACGAAGATATTAACGCGGTGATGACGATTCTACAAGGTCCCAGATTATTCAGGGATATGATCGATAATAACGAGTATGCTTTGATTTAGATTTTTGATTCTTGGACCTCAGAAATACAGAAACACAGAGTAAGGATGAAATAAACCATTTATTAAATAATTAATAATTCCTTTTTATATTTTAAATATAAAGTGGGGGATATTTCCCGATCTTCAATTATTCCAGTCGTAGCCATTTTGCTTTTCATCTTATTTTAAACATTCAGCCAAACTTTAAACTTGAGGCCTCCTGGGGTTTTCAGGAAGGATAAAACTTTTGATTTAATCAATCAATCAATCAATCAATCAATCAATCAATCAATCAATCAATCAATCAATCAATCTTTATTTATACAGCACCAATTCCCAACAACAGTTGTCTGAAGGTGTTTTCCAGAAAGATCAGGTCTAGAACAAACTCTTTATATAATTATCTACAGAACAAACTCTTTATATAATTATCTACAGAACAAACTCTTTATATAATTATCTACAGAACAAACTCTTTATATAATTATCTACAGAACAAACTCTTTATATAATTATCTACAGAACAAACTCTTTATATAATTATCTACAGGTAAAACTCTTTATATAATTATCTACAGGTAAAACTCTTTATATAATTATCTACAGGTAAAACTCTTTATATAATTATCTACAGGTAAAACTCTTTATATAATTATCTACAGGTAAAACTCTTTATATAATTATCTACAGAACAAACTCTTTATATAATTATCTACAGAACAAACTCTTTATATAATTATCTACAGAACAAACTCTTTATATAATTATCTACAGGTAAAACTCTTTATATAATTATCTACAGGTAAAACTCTTTATATAATTATCTACAGGTAAAACTCTTTATATAATTATCTACAGGTAAAACTCTTTATATAATTATCTACAGGTAAAACTCTTTATATAATTATCTACAGGTAAAACTCTTTATATAATTATCTACAGGTAAAACTCTTTATATAATTATCTACAGGTAAAACTCTTTATATAATTATCTACAGGTAAAACTCTTTATATAATTATCTACAGGTAAAACTCTTTATATAATTATCTACAGGTAAAACTCTTTATATAATTATCTACAGAACAAACTCTTTATATAATTATCTACAGAACAAACTCTTTATATAATTATCTACAGAACAAACTCTTTATATAATTATCTACAGAACAAACTCTTTATATAATTATCTACAGAACAAACTTTTTATATAATTATCTACAGAACAAACTCTTTATATAATTATCTACAGAACAAACTCTTTATATAATTATCTACAGGTAAAACTCTTTATATAATTATCTACAGAACTAACTCTTTATATAATTATCTACAGAACAAACTCTTTATATAATTATCTACAGGTAAAACTCTTTATATAATTATCTACAGACACAACAAATTCCTCCTTGAGCAGCACTTGGAATCAATGACGAGAAAAAAACTGCCCTTTAACGGGCAGAAACCTCGAGCAGATCCAAGACTCAGGGTGGACGGCCTACTGCCATGACCGGTCGGGTTTGAAAAAAAAAGAGAGTGAGAGAAAGAAAGAGAGAGACACAGGTGAGGAGAGATACAGACGGGGGGAAAGCAGCAAAGATATCAGCTATAATCCACTTTCTCCAACATCTCCAGGGTCGATAATAACATTAATATGAATGTAACTTATAGTGATAGTTTATGGGGAAATGCTATACAATAATAATAATAATAACAATAATACTCATCATGAGCATCTTGTGATCATTGGACATCCAGCAGGTCCACAGCAGCAGAACCATCACTAACCTCCAGGGAACTCCAGGGAAGAAGTCAAGTTAGTAACATGCATTAATCCATTTAACATGTATTAATCCAGTAACATGTATTAATCCAGTAACATGCATTAATCCAGTAACATGCATTAATCCAGTAACATGTATTAATCCATTAACATGCATTAATCCAGTAACATGCATTAATCCATTTAACATGTATTAATCCAGTAACATGCATTAATCCAGTAACATGCATTAATCCAGTAACATGTATTAATCCAGTAACATGTATTAATCCAGTAACTTGCATTAATCCAGTAACTTGCATTAATCCAGTAACATGCATTAATCCAGTAACATGCATTAATCCAGTAACATGTATTAATCCAGTAACATGCATTAATCCAGTAACATGCATTAATCCAGTAACATGCATTAATCCAGTAACATGCATTAATCCAGTAACATGCATTAATCCAGTAACATACATTAAAGTTAGAGGGATGTATAAAGAGGGATAGTGAGAGAGGAAGAGAGAAAAGCTCAGTGCATCATGGGAGATCCCCTAGCAGTCTAAACCTATAGCAGCATAGCTAAGAGCTAGCTTATACCAGCCTTAATTATAAACTTTATCATAAAGGAAAGTTTTAAGCCTACTTTTAAATGTACAGAGGGTCTCTGCCCCCCGAACCAAGATTGGAAGATGGTTCCACAGGAGAGGAGCCTGATAGCTGAAGGTTCTGGCTCCATTCTACTTCTGGAGACTCTTGGACTACCAGTAACCCTGCATGCTGGGAGCGCAGTGTTCTGATTGGACAATATGGTTCTATGAGCTCCTTCAGATACGTTGGTTCTGACCGTTAAGGGTTTTGTACCTGACCAGAAGGTTTCTGAATTAGATTCTAGATTTTACCGGGAGCCAATGAAGGGAAGTTAATGCAGGAGAGATATGTTCTCTTAACCTGGTTCTGGTTCTGGTCAGCACACGTGCAGCAGCGTTCTGGATCAGCTGGAGGGGCTTCACAGACTTATTGGGACTACCTGCTAGTAGGGCATTACAGTAATCCAGCCTGGAAGTAACAAATGCATGAACCAACTTTTCTGCATCTTTTTGAGACAAAATGTTCCGTATTTTAAAAATATTACGCAAATTAAAAAAGACCTAGAAATCTGTTTTATGTGGGAATCAAAGGTCATATTCTGATCATAGATAACTCCCAGGTTCCTCACAGTGGTGCTGGAGGTCAAGGTCATACCATCCAGACTAGATATATCATCAGATAAATTGTTTCTAAGGTGTTTGGGTCCCAACACAATAACTTCACTTTTATCTGAATTTAATAGTAAAAAGTTTCAGGTCATCCAAGTCTTAATGTCTTTGAGACACGCCTCTAAATTGGATAAGTGACTAGATTCACCTTGTTTCATTGATAAGTACAATTGTGTGTCATCAGCATAACAGTGAAAGTTTATGGAGTGTTTCCTGATAATGTTTCCTAAAGGAAGCAAATATAATGTGAATAATATCGGCCCAAGCACAGATCAGATGGGGAACTCCGTGGGGAACTTTACTATGCATGGAGGATCATTGTTAACGGATACAAACTGAGATCTGCCACATAAATATGACTTAAACCAGTTTAATGCAGCGTCTTTAATGCCAATTAGATTTTCAAGTCTTTGTATTAGAATTTGGTGGTCAATAGTATCAAATGCAAAACTAAGATCCAACAAGACCAGAACAGAGACCAGATACAAGATAGAGACCAGAACAGAGACCAGATACAAGATACCAGAACATAGACCAGATACCAGAACAGAGGCCAGTCCCTAATCAGATGCCATTAAAAGGTCATTCGTAACTTTGAACAGTGCTGTTTCTGTACTATGGTGAACTCTAAAACCTGACTGGAAATCCTCAAATAAACTATTCTTACGCAAAAAAAATCACACAATTGTCTGGCCACCACTTTCTCTAAGATTTTAAAGAGGAAGAGAAGGTTAGATATCGGCCTGTAATTTGCTAAAGCCTCTGGATCAAGAGTTGGCTTTTTAAGCAGCGGTTTGATTATAGCTATTTTAAAGGACTTTGGTACGTAGCCTGAATTTAATGACAGATTGATGATTTCTAATAGACAGTTGCTGACTAAGGGTAAACTTTCTTTAAGTAGACTAGGTGGGCTAGGGTCTAGGAGACAGGTTGTTGTTTTGGATAAGGAAATAAGGGAAGTTAATTGTTTCAGATCAATTGGAATAAAGCGGTCTAGATCAGCTCCAGGTCTATCTGTTGTTTCCAAGCACATAGTCCTGTTGTGTAAACTAGACCCATTTGAAGGCAGGACGTTATGGATCTTGTCCCTAATACTTATAATCTTGTCATTAAAGAAACTCATGAAGTAATCGCTACTAAGGGTTTTAGGAATACGGGGCTCACTAGAACTCTGACTGTCAGTCAGTCTGGCTACATTGCTGAACAAATCCTTCCCTTCTTCTTCTTCTGCCATTGAAATGCGGAGATAGAGCTGGTATCAGAATCGGTAATGATTGACACGATTCAGAATATCTGGAAATGACTCTAGATGCTGACTGATGTACAAAATAATGTCATCTGCATAAAGCACACATTTTCATTAATGGATCTAGACTAAACGCAGCAATGAGGATGGTGGGCAAACCTGTTTCCTTCCCCTTTTTACTTTAAATTGATCAAAAGTGAAGTCATTAACCTTGACCCCCGATAAAGCCCGGTCCAGCATGTTAAAGCAGTCTAACTTTAAACCAGTCTAACTTTAAACCAGTCTGTTAAGTCTTTTTTGTTCTAAATGAAGCCAATCCAAACATCGGATGTTTTCTCAGCAGCATTTTATATATAACATCTGTAATGACGTACCAGAGAAGATATATTAAATGTTGTGTTCCTCGCCCGTCCGGTATAACCTGGTCCGGTATAAACCTGTCCGGTATACACCTGTCCGGTATAAACCTGTCTGGTCCAGTTTAATTACTCAAACAACGTCGTTCTGAATTCTCTCAGCCGATATTGTTCATATCTGAGGATCAGTACGTAGTAACCTAATATTAAAACACTCGATGCAGAAGACTTGGTCCTTAAACTCTCCGGGGTTAACCTGCTATCCCCCGTGATTTATTATTTTTCACCTTCCTTATCATTTATTCAGTTTCCCCTTTGGTCATTGTTCCCTCACGTCTTTTGATTCTGCTTCACTTTATTCTGGTTGTTCCAGTTTCCCGTCTTTATCTTTTATCGCTGGTGAATCGTGGAGCGTATTATAATGTTCATGGGAAGCCACTGTTATATCTATGATGTAAAGTTCTGGTTCTTTTAGAGGTCAGCTCCACAATCTTTGACACCGTTCCAACGGCCCGAGCCTCACAGAACTGGACGGACAACCGTCTAAAAGTTCTGTTTACTGATTCTTAATATTTCTGATCTGAACATTCAATTCCTGTCTCCAACCCTCAAAGGCCTTCTTTTCATTTCCTGTTACTTTTCAGCCTCCTTATATGTCCTTCCTGCTCTTTGGTCCTTTTTTCAGTCCAGCGATTATCTTCCTCCTGAGGTTCTACCTCAACTGCTTCCCATAAAGAGGACATGCAGACGTCTCCATCCTCCTTCTGTCCTAAATAGTTTCCAAAACATTCAGAAATGTGACGCGTTAATCGTTATTTATTTGATCCGCACTGTTTTTTACGATTGTTGAGAAATGTAATTTTTTTATGGAAGTATATAGAAGGTGACAAATAAAGGAAGTCTGATCTAATAGGACAGATAAAACAAAAACACCCTGTAAAATATGAAACCACCCACAAGGAATGTTTAAACAGGAAGTAATCTGACTACTCTGTGCAGTAGAGGCGGTTAAGTTGTAACTTTGGGGATTTAATATGAGTTGTTTTGGCGCAAACATAACAATCATAACTCATAGTAGAATATTTGTTTAGGACAGCAACTTCTTTTTTTCTTTTGTTTAGGGGGGGGTCACCACAACAGATCGTCTCGTTCTGCATGTTGATGTTTGGTTTTCTTTTAGGGTTTTCTTTTAGGGTTTTCTTTTAGGGAGCTTAAGAAGCCGTGGCTCTAGCACTGGTGCATTGTGGGATTTGTAGTATACGTGGTATATGTGCGGGGCTATTTTCTCACGGGACCGAAATAATTGTTCTGTTCTGTGCTTTTGGATCTGAAACCTCTTACTGCTGAAACGTGTCTTTAAATGACACATAATAATAATAATAAAGATTGAGATTGATAATATTCAGTTGGTTGTAATTACAAATATTATCAGGTGACCGGAGCTCATCAAGGTTTTTCAAAAATATATATATTATATGATTTATAATTATTCTTTCAGTGACGATAAAAAGTTCTTTGAGTTATATTATTTTAGAGTGCACAATATTTTAGAGTGCAGTTTGTCAAAAGTGCGTCTATAATTATCAGCTAATGGTGACGTGCTGAAAATAAAGATTACAAAGATGGCTTATTATTATCACTATCATTATTAGAATAAATTCTGTAATTATAATTAATATAACATTTATAAAGGTAAAATCAGAATTCAAAAACAACCTACGAAAAACAGGCACTTAAAGGGTTAAAGTGAGTCAACGGGTGAGGCAGCGTTCTCGTGGTGATGGTGACGAGGGAGCAGCCTCACTTTGTCTGGAGGAAGCGGAGATGTTGTCGGATGGAGAGACCTTCATCCAAAGAGACAAGAAGATGATTCAAACCCTCTGCTTCATTTAACGCAGCAGTGACCACCGACACGCCTCCTCGCTCCGCCCCCCCTCCCTCTGCCGCTCACAGGCAGCAAGTGTCCGTCACCTTCCCCCCCCCCCTTGTCCGAAACAAATGAACTAGCCCGCGTCTCCTCAGCTGAATGTCCAGCTTTAATTAAAGCCCTTTTTTTTCTATTAACTGAAGTTGTGTGTCGATAATTTGTTAACGCGGTTTAATTATTCTAAAGCCTCTTCGCACCAACAGAAAACTTTTATTGATAGAATGAGAGACGAAATGGAGACTGACAGGGAAAGGAGAAAATGAATGTCTGACCCCAGGTTTTCACTTAAAGCCCCCCCCACCGGAGCCATCAGTCAGGGGGGTCCCTCCGACAGGAGGAGCGACATCGTCTGGAGGGAGTCAGCCGTCGTAAATGTGGGCTCCCTGAAGCAGAATGTTAGTCTTCCACCTGTTTCATCACAAGCATCTGTTTTATTTATGCTCAGACTTTACAGAGTTCAAAGAAGACGGAGTTAAAAATCAAAACCAACGCCATCATCTGCAGCTCAGTAGGCTCCGCCCCCCGGCGTGGCAGAGGGAGGCTTACACCCTTTAACAAAAAGCCTGAATTTTCACTTTTTGACATCTTCTCCTTTTACAACCCCCCCCCAAAAAAAAACATAGTCGCTGTTAAATTTAACTCTGTCAGACGAGGCCACGCCCCTTTATGTTTGATGAGAAACTCAAGACACATTTTCTTACGTGAAGATAAACGAGAAAAAGTCAAAGATTGACCTGATGGTGGCGTCGCAGAGGAAGACGTTTGAGGCTGGAAGCATTTTAGAGAAAATCAACCAGAGAGTTAAGATTAATCATTTATAATCCAGGTTTATAAATCTGGTTTAATCCTGGAATTCAGGCAGCTTCTGAGGAACTTTGTTCTCCCGGAACATCCAGAAATCATTTATATATATGTATATACGTATATATATATATATACATATATATAAATATAATGTTACCGGAGAACAAGGCGCTACAGTAACAGTTTTATCCCAGTCCTCATTACTGAGTGGAGGAAGTCAGATCGTTGATGAGTCTTTAGAAAAAGTTCATAGAAAATGAGTAAAACATATGATATATAGGAGAAGGATCTCCTTTAATCTTTCATACGCACCAAATCTGGACTAAATCCATCCAACGTTTGATAAATTATGGCCCAAAACTTTGCTGGTAAAGCTCCACCTAGTGTCTGAAATATACAACTGACCTTTCCCCAAAATCACTCCAGTACTTCCTCACACTCAGGTCTATGTAGGTTTAAAATTTGAAAATGAAGCATGTAATCCCCGACTTTTTGGAGGATATAAATATACTGATGATGATGATGATTTAAAGACCAGGCATAATAATAATAGAAGAAATAACACAGATATAAGTTAAATAAACACATATATGATATATATGAGAGAAGCGATGCACACGTCTCCCCACAGAGGAAACAGAGAAAGGATTTCAGTTTCTTTACGTTTCACCCTCTCATTCTGGAGAATCCGTTTCATGAGTAATATTTCACTCATGACGGAAACATGTGAGGGTTCTTCATATCGGCACTAAATCCATTTCCTCTTTTCAAAAATGCTGCTAATCTGAACAGACTGTTCACACTTACCTTCATACCTTTACTTTTATATACTTTTATTCTTTTCTATCGTATTTTCTGCGCGTGTGAAGGGAAACTGCAAAATCAGAATTCCGTTTCTCCGGTTTAACTGTCTTCCTGTAATAAAACTCTTGAATGTTGAGTCTCTAGCACTGACATCTCTGTCTGTATTTATTCTCTACGGAGGATCAATCAAACGTCTTTTTGACGCGTCACTGTTTAACCGGCTTTTATCCATTTTTGTAAATTATCTCTTCATTTATTATGACTGTTTTCACGCGTCGGCTGTGAAAACAGTCATAATAAATGAGTCACAGTTTGACTGAGTCGCCGGAGTCACAGTTTGACTCCGGCGCCTCACCCTGACTAATGTACATTTGAAATACATTACAAATATACAATACAAATGTACAAATATATAATAAATATTTATATGTAATTACACTGGACCTTTCATTTCTTATGTAGTTGTGGGGGTAGGTTGTACAATTTGTCAAACTCTACTTCAGAGGTTTTTATGGAGTAAATGGAGACGACGGCAGGTGATTTGTTCAAGAGTTCTGGTTTGAGTGAGTGAATTGAAATGAACTGTATCAACTCAACTAAGCTTTAATTATTAAAAGGGAGTCAAGCAAACATTAAGTATTATTCCAAAAGACCCTGAACTGCAAAACCGGTTTTAATTGTTTAGTAAAGCAAAGTTCTATCATAGCATCGCTAAACTCTTTTTCTTTTCTTTTTTGCCAGTGAATAGATCATAATCAGCGGAATTCATCTTTCATCTACTCCCTAATGATCCTCCGCTCCTCCAGAACCGACGTTTCCTGAAAACGTATTATTCTAATGCTTGACTTTATTACCTGATTAACTGGAGTTCCACAAATTTCCCACGATACCTATAACCTACAAATGTCTATGTAAATTGAAATAGCATAGGCTCATTATAACCGCGTGTCCTCGTTCCCCCGTTTAATCAAACTGTCAAAGCATTAAATTTAAAGTCAGGGTGTCAAAAGGCTCATAAAAAAAAAGAACCACTTACTGTCGACCGCTGCGGTGGAACTTAACGCGTGGCTAGCGGCTACATGGGTGCTACTTTTATGGCAACCAGTGAGACTGTCTGCTGAGACAGGTCTGCGCGTGACACAACATCTGCGGCGCTCTTCAGAGAGGCGTCCTGTGGATGGCGGCATATGTGGAATCTCAGCGGAGGATAATTTGAGAGGTTGGTGCTGCACACACGGAGGCTGGTTGGATTACTTAGGTCTCATCCAGACCCACACATGCCTTCAAGGACAGGAGGTCCTTTTCACGCCGGTTATGAGTGACACGTACTCAAACATCGAATGCAGCGAGAATCAGACACTTTTTATCTGGTTTTATTTCCCTTCTTGTATTGAGTTTGTAATAAACTTGCGTCTGAAAAACAAAACGTCACGTAACTAACTGACCATAGTTCATTTTACTATCTAACAATAACGTTAATCTTTCCGTGTCACAAGCATTCAGAACAATGTCGGGAAATGTATCTCTGCATTTAAGCTGGTTCGGCCTTCTGATGAACTTCTGTCCAAAAGTGAGCTGTGGAGGCAGCCTTGAAAAACGCCTTCTCCTATGGGATCATTTGAATGGCTCTGAAGCGAGGGGGCGGGACCAACTGGTCGGAAGCCGACTGTGATTGATTAAGAGGGAGATGGACAGCAGGTGTGATGGGCCGACAGGAAGTAGAATGGAGCAGGAGGAAGTCTTGTGGTGTTCTGGTGCATCCATAAAGGCGAACTTGTCCGACGTTTATAACTGAATTATCCTAATATGACAATATAACATTTTTCAGTCAAAGGTGCTCCAGGATATTTTGGTATAGTTAGGAGATTGAGGTCTCCCAATAACGAGATTCTGATCATGTAATTTACCAGATAAATTATTAAATTACTTAATTAAGTAATTAATTAGGAGGAGCGACATTGGCTCACGTTTCTGCGTCCTGGAAGACCCAGACGAGTACCGGTGACTCCTGGAGGTTCTGCTGCTCTGACGTCTCTTTTTTTCCCGCCGTTGCTGAATCAACAAGTTAGCAGGCTGCAGGGAAATGTCAAAATTAAGCAGAGTGTTGGATATTATTGATGTAAATGCCAGAACTCAAAAGACTATTTAAGGGGTATTATGAGGTTATCATATACAAATATTATCATTATCATTATCATCATCATTTTATCTGATCTTCTATCTGCAATTATGACCTCACAAAATGGAGAGACTGATAAAACATACAAGGGTTCTAACCCCTCCCTCTTTTCCACCTACCTCCTGTAGGATAAACAAAAACAACCTCTAACAGAGATTATTATTACTAACTTGACTTCTTCCCTGGAGTCTTTGTGTTCCCCCCCCCCCTGTAAGGTCACATGGTTGGTGATGGTTCTGCTGCTGTGGACCTGCTCCATGTCCAATGATCACAAGACGAACAAAACCTAACTTATCTTAACTTAGCTTAACTTAAATGTAACCTAACTTAACTTAACTTAACTTAACCTAACTTCACTTACATGTAACCAAGAGAGACTTGGACTCAGGCTGGATGGGATGACAGCAGCAGAATTATGAGGGAAGATGTTGAATCGGTGAGGATGATGAGTTTCGTTTCATCCACTCTGCTCTGAATGTAGGCCAGAACGTTTCTCTCTCAGCTGACGCACCTCGTAGAACCTGGTCGCAGCGTAACAACTTCACGATCACGGCTGGTTTGGAGTGACGGCGGCGTGATGTCTGCGAGGGAAATGACTTGAGCGTAATGACGTACGTAACGCACTGCTGGCTGAACGGGTTTAGAGGAAGCTCCTCCGGCTGGTGGAGGTAGGAGATCGCGTCTCAGGCTCCATCGTCCACCCGGACCTCTCTCCAGCTTGACCCAGTTTGGGAGGAGAAATTACGACTCAATTATTACTTTTTATAGAAAAATAGAGAGGGTCAAAAATAGTCAATCTGGAAATGAGAAATCAGGATCTGTGCAGAGTTGGAGCTGAAGAATTATAGATCGAGATAACGAATTCAACAATGATCGTCCAATTTACTGAAAGAAATGTGTGACTAGATGGACGGCGTTGTGAGAGAATCCCAGGCGGTCTGAAAATGGATTGAAAATGCTTCATTAGATGAAGGATGACGCGTTTGGACTCAACCGGGTCTTTATATGGGCATAAAGCAAGAAAGAGACAATCAGGAAACGGTTGGGGTAATTAAAAAAGATAAAAATGCTGACGATGCAGCAGGTCATGTGACCTCGTCATCTGACCTGTCAACACTGACACATGATAGAAAACAAACACAACATAGAACATCGGAAAAAACACGAAAATCAAATATTAGCAAAAGGAGAAAAACCATGTAGACCGAAGAGAAACAAAGTTACGACCAGAGTGATGATGATGATATATTTGACAACAGGGTGACAGATTTTATGCTCTTCATCAGAGATGAAGACACATTACTGACATGTAAACACAACAAGCACAATCACAAACACAAAACTCACTCTCTATAACGCCAGTTAGGAAAAGATTATCTGTTGAGGAACACAGCGAGTTAAAAGCTAATGTTAGAGGAGCGGCTAACGCTAGCAGCGCTCAGGACGTAGAACATATAAAACACTGAACGAGGCGAGGAGGAGATGGTGCTCAGATTTCAACGGGTCAGAACACGGACACAATGACCACCAGCCTTACTTCCACTGTAACCCTGTGGAAGTAAGTGTGTGACTGTATGTATATGTGTGTGGGAGTGTATGTGTGTGTGAGTGAGTGTGTGTGTGAGTGTATGTGTGTGAGTGAGTGTGTGTGTGTGTGTGTGTGAGTGTATGTGTGTGTGAGTGAGTGTGTGTGTGTGTGTGAGTGTATGTGTGTGTGAGTGAGTGTGTGTGTGAGTGTATGTATGTGTGAGTGAGTGTGTGTGTGAGTGTATGTGTGTGTCAGTGAGTGTGTGTGTGAGTGTATGTGTGTGTGAGTGAGTGTGTGTGTGAGTGTGTGTGTGAGTGTGTGTGTGTGTGAGAGTATGTGAGGGAGTGTGTGTGTGAGTGAGTGTGTGAGTGTGTGTGTGAGTGTCTGTGAGTTAGTGTGTGTGTGAGTGTGTGTGTGAGTGTCTGTGAGTGAGTGTGTGTGAGTGTCTGTGAATGAGTGTGTGAGTGAGTGTGTGTGTGAGTGTATGTGTGTGTGAGTGAGTGTGTGTGGGTGTGAGTGAGTGTGTGTGTGAGTGTATGTGTGTGTCAGTGAGTGTGTGTGTGAGTGTATGTGTGTGTGAGTGAGTGTGTGTGTGATGGTATGTGTGTGTGAGTGAGTGTGTGTGTGAGTGTATGTGTGTGTGAGTGTATGTGTGTGTGTGTGTGAGTGAATGTGTGTGTATGTGTGTGTGAGTGTATGTGTGTGTGTGTGAGTGTGCGTCTGAGTGTCTGTGAGTGTGTGTGTGTGTGAGTGTGTGAGTGTATCTGTGTATAGTTTGTGTGTGTGTGTGTGTATATAGTGTATGTATGTGTATTTCTGTTTATGTGTATGTGTGTGTGTGTATGCATGTGTATAGTGTATGTGTGTGTGTATGTGTATAGTGTATGTGTGTGTGTGTGTTTTAGCGTTGTTATTAAGTTTATTTTGTTGCTCTCATGATGATGATTCATATTTATTTTTAGTCACATGACGTCTCAATATAACTTTGTTTTTTGTTTATCCAGCATGTTTTCTAAATGTTGTCAAAGTGATGAAGACGTCTTCTAATTGTTCTTGTGTCTGCATGTGTGTCTGCATGTGTGTCTGCATGTGTGTCTGCATGTGTGTCTGCATGTGTGTCTGCATGTGTGTCTGCATGTGTGTCTGCATGTGTGTCTGCATGTGTGTCTGCATGTGTGTCTGCATGTGTGTCTGCATGTGTGTCTGCCTGTGTGTCTGCATGTGTGTCTGCATGTGTGTCTGCATGTGTGTCTGCATGTGTGTCTGCATGTGTGTCTGCATGTGTGTCTGCCTGTGTGTCTGCATGTGTGTCTGCATGTGTGTCTGCATGTGTGTCTGCATGTGTGTCTGCATGTGTGTCTGCATGTGTGTCTGCATGTGTGTCTGCATGTGTGTCTGCATGTGTGTCTGCCTGTGTGTCTGCATGTGTGTCTGCATGTGTGTCTGCATGTGTGTCTGCATGTGTGTCTGCATGTGTGTCTGCCTGTGTTCTGTCACGCTGCAGGGCGTCTGCCTCCGGCGCCGCCGTAGATCCAGTGGGATCTGAAAGTGTGTAAGGGTGTGTGTGTGTGTGCGTGTGTGTGTGTGTGTGTGTGTGTGTGCGTGAGTGTGCGTGTGTGTGTGTGTGTGTGTGTGAGTGAGTGTGTGTGTGTGTGTGTGTGTGTGTTTGCACTATTTCTGTCAATTAAACATAAAGTACTACTTGATGGAATACCTTGAAGTATGAGAAAACTTGTGATGATGTCAATGTGGTTCTGAACTCTGAGCTTAAGTACTGGTTCTGAAGGAGTCATTATGTGGGTCAGACTGAGGCAGGTTCTGGTTCTGAAGGAGTCATTATGTGGGTCAGACTGAGGCAGGTTCTGGTTCTGAAGGAGTCATTATGTGGGTCAGACTGAGGCAGGTTCTGGTTCTGAAGGAGTCATTAAACTGACACCTTGATGAGGGTCTTTTTCTCTGAGTGGCGTCTATTTAATGTAAACTGAAACTGGTCTCAGTTTTCGACTGATGACGAGGATGAAGATGAAGATGATGATGATTCCTGCACATGTACGGTCTTGACCCATTTCTTCTTTAATGATACTAGTGTCATAAAACACAAAAGTAAGATGATGTTAATCATTTGATGTATGAATCGTTGTTTTGTACGTTGATCTTTGATCTTTTCCTTCATCTGAATCATGTTTTTATTCTTACGACACGATTTTCCCTTTTTTCTGTGAAACTACAACATGAATCAAAAGCGTAACATTAATTATTCCTTCCTGACTTGTTAACCTGTAGTAGGAACGGATCAAAGGTAAAAGAAATATGTCATGAGAAGGTTTCCTTTATGTAACCATGGTAACCATGGTAACCGTATTCAGGTGTACGATACACCTGAGAGGTAGTCCAATAATCGATACTTTATAATTATGACTAGATTCTTAAGATTTTTTCGATTCTGTAATCGTTGCTTTTGTAAAATATAACACAAATCATTTCCGGGAGTTTTCAAGAGTGAGACCTCTTCCAGACGCTGACAATCGTAGCTTTGATAAACGTCGTCATATAATGTTTCAGACTTTAGCGTTTCGTTGTATTTTATTAAACGTAGTGTTATTGAAAGACTAAAAATGATGACGATGAAGAGTACAAATATCAAAATATCACGGGGGGGGGGAGTAGAAGCCCTGCAGTAAACTCTCATTTCCTTTTATTTACACCAGATATATACAGATGGGCGTTATTATATATAATCGTTCGTGGTTTTTAAACACCCCTGCTGTTTCTTACACAGTTGGTTCGGCCCTCTGCCTCCCTCCACTCCAGCATTCCCACATGTGTGACTCAAGCCACGGAAAAATAACCAAAGGAAAAGAGAAAACTCTAGAAAATGAATCAGATCCTGATTTTTCTTATAAATGGACCCGTGAGTCACAGTTTTTATTTTATACATATAATCGACATTTCTAACAAACACGATTTGTTTCAGTCAATGTGGAGAAAGAGATTTTTCTCATCGATCAGGAAAACCGCCGATGTTTATCTTTTTCTCTGGAGCATCAAACACGTTTAATGTCCTGCAATCTTTGATTAACGCAAACTTTAGATGCTGAGACAATAAAACGGGGAAGTTGTACTTTAAAATTTAAACGGGGTACGATGTTAATCTTTCCAATACTGTAACTCCAAGCTTTACAACGGTCCCGCTCCAGAGGAGAATCACTCCCAACCTTTTCCCAAGGCTCCAAATCCCCCCAACAAAAGCACCTGAGGCATCAAAGGCTCCTCTGACGGAACAAACCCAACAGGACCGGCAGCAAAGAGGGTTAGAGCAGTTTTCCACGGGGTTAACGGCGGGAGAATGCGCGGGCAGCAGATTGGAAGTGAAGGGCATGTTCCCGGGTGAGAGAGGGGAGAGCGGATGAGAGAGCGGCCCTAATGCGGCATCTCATTACAACCTCTGTCAGGATCCCTCTATTCTACCACCGACTCCCTCTATTCTACCCTCCACTCCCCCTAACTCGGTAAGAGCCCGACCGTCGTTCCGAGTGAGTGTGCCGCCAAGGAGGCATTTACAAATAAATGAAAAATGTCACATTTGATTTCACTCCTCTCGGACTGCGGCGCCGCGGCTTTGTCACAAACTGTCTTTGTTGTCCCGGTCTCTGGCAGGTCCCGATCCTGTGGCTGTGGATCGGTTCCGGCAGGTTCAGGCCCTCTCGCATCTCTTCCAGGGTAAGACAATGACCTTCCCCGGGTTTTTGTGTAAACTCCCATTCCTCACGCCCTCGGTTCTGACGCTCCGCCGTAGCCCTGAATGGGTCGCGGGCGAGCAGGAAGCAGGAGCCGGTCCGCGGTGACAGGGAAATAAAGGGCTGGTAAAATGGCGTGGCGTGATGAAGGAGAGTCAGCGTGAGGTCGTCTGTAACGTCTGTAACCCTTGGCTTTGTGCTTCGCCTCAGATGCCCTCGCCATTGTTGCCGCCGCCACAAAGAAACGCGGCGGCTTTTTCCAGCTGGTGTATTTTAGTCTGTATTTCTGGGAGGAAAGGATTTGTTTCTTTTTGGCGTTACGGGAGTGAAAGTTGGAATATTTCGGCGTTTTCTCTGCGGTGCTGCGTTATGGCTTGTTTTCTTTTTTTGCCCGTTGTTTTTCTTTGAGCGGACAAATCTCTATTCCTAAACTCACAAACAGGAATATTTATTTTTTAACGTTTTTATCACCGTTTATTAGCATTAAAAAAAAACAAGCTGCAAAGGTTTTTATTTCTATGCGTTCTACGACAAGCGGCACGATCTTACATTAGCATGAATATCTGTACATTAATCGGATAAATACGACAATTCTTCACGTTTCTCCGATCCATTTAGCATTCTTTGTGTTTCCAACTGCTGCTATGATGCTGTCTGACATCACGGGCGTCCACGCGGCTCGCGGTCGGGAAGCGTGACGCCATCTTCCATCACGTCTCACACTTTTAGCCTCCTCAACAGTTTCTACAATCACATTACAGCAAATTTCATTTCATGGAAACTCAATTTCCACTTCAGCTCCTCGCCACTGACAGTAGATGGTTTTAAATGTACCTGTGAGGTGCTTGGCCACACATACGCTCATATATCCCATAATAACCTCCACCGCTGTCACTTCCTCTGTACTCTCACCACACCGACATCGGACGCTGGCGCTGCATCAAAGCTCCATTGTCAGATATAAGGCGATGTTTACGTTAATAGACGATGCTTCCTGGTGAGTCAGAGCGGTCGGCTCGACCCGGCCGAAGCAGCCAGACGCTGGTTCTGATCATGAAGATCATTACCGGGAACATCTTCTTGGTAAAGGATTCACCCTTTAATGTGGCTTCAAAGCAAAAGAACCGACCTCAGAACCGTGAGCCCTTCCTCACCGGTTCTCATTGGATCACTCCTCCTTCAAACTGGCTGTTGGAAGAGACTCGGTTCTTTTCCCAACTTCTACCCTTCCTCACTCCTCTGTGCACGACTAGTGTGAAACAAACCAGTGGAGACAAAGAGGCTTTCACTCACCTGCTGCTGCCCAGAACCATCACAGCCACTGATGTACGGTCCGAACGGACTCTCAGCCGGTCCCGTTTGAAGGCTGAAGCTATCCAACACTTTTAATGCAGTACAAATGTCCCACACAGGCTCTGTGGACCGGTGGGCCGGGGGGGTTAAGCCTCTTTAGTGTCACTTTGAAGGGTGGCTGTGGTGTGTGTGTGTGTGTGTGTGTGTGTGGGTGTGTGTGTGACTGTGTGTGTGTCTGTCTGTGTGTGAGACAGTGTGTGTGTGTGTGTGTGTGTGTGTGTTTGTGTGTGTGTGTTTGTGTGAGACAGTGTGTGTGTGTGTGTGGGTGTGTGTGTGACTGTGTGTGTGTCTGTCTGTGTGTGAGACAGTGTGTGTGTGTGTGTGTGTGGGTGTGTGTGTGACTGTGTGTGTGTCTGTCTGTGTGTGAGACAGTGTGTGTGTGTGTGTGTGTGTGTGTGTGTGTGTGTGTGTGTGTGTGTGTGTGTGAGACAGTGTGTGCGTTTGTGTGACTGTGTGTGTGTGTGTGAGACAGTGTGTGTGTGTGGGTGTGTGTGTGACTGTGTGTGTGTCTGTCTGTGTGTGATGGTGTGTGTGTGTCTGTTTGTGTGTGTGTGTGTGTGTGTGTGTGAGACAGTGTGTGTGTGTGATGCTGTGTCTGTGTGTCTGTCTGTGTGTGATGGTGTGTGTGTGTCTGTTTGTGTGTGTGTTTGTGTGTGTGTGAGACAGTGTGTGTGTGTGATGCTGTGTGTGTTTGTCTGTCTGTGTGATACAGTGTGTGTGTGTATGTTTGTGTGTGTGTGTCTGTGATGGTGTGTGTGTGTGTGATGCTGTGTGTGTGTGTCTGTCTGTGTGATACAGTGTGCGTGTGTATGTTTGTGTGTGTGTGTCTGTGATGGTGTGTGTGTCTGTGATGGTGTGTGTGTGTGTGTGTGTGTGTAGGTGAGGGGGGGATGCAGGGAGGGGGAGATGGACGTCCTGTTATAAGATCCAGGATGCTGGACTCCTCTGTAGTTTGGAGACTGTTAATGATGCCTGTCACTCACGGAGGAGTCGTTGGATCGGTCCACTAAGCATGTGTGCGACACCTTCCATCACCAAATGACAAAGAAAGACAGGAAGTGATGCCTTGCTCAACAGAAGTGGCACTGGTGCTTGTCTTCAGTGCTTTCTTGAAGCCACACAGCTGTTGTTAAGGAAGAGGTTTTCTGAGATTCTGTTTGATGGAACCTTTTCCACTTTGAAGGAACGGCGGAGCAAACAAGTGTAAACAGAAGTGGTTCCAACGTATCAGAGAGCCGCAAAAGTTTAGAACGGCGGCTGGTCTGTAGAGGAAACACACTCGGGCTGGAGGTCTACAGTAAAGGTTGCTGAAGGCTCTGACATGACCTCCACCGCCTCACTGTCATATTAGAGGTTCAGGCACTGGGACCTTTCCCCCAGCCTCCAGCCTCCAGCCTCCAGCCTCCAGCCTCCAGCCTCCAGCCTCCAGCCCCCAGCCTCCAGCCTCCAGCCTCCAGCCTCCAGCCCCCAGCCTCCAGCCCCCAGCCTCCAGCCCCCAGCCTCCAGCCTCCAGCCCCCAGCCTCCAGCCCATCGGTCCTGTCTGACATCATGGCGTCCAGCGGTTCCTTCATGGAGAGGCTTGTGCAGAAAGAAATACGTAGTTGGTTGAGATATTGACTGAAAAGCTGCTTCAATAGCTAATAATGGTGGTTATTACTGGGACAAGAGGTCGGCTTCTCTTTTCCTCCATTGAAGGATATTTTTTTAAAGTGGTCCTGCATCGTTGTGACAGACTGAACAATGAGCTGAATGGACCATAACAGGTGATTCACACCGGACTCCTCATGACGCTGACGTGGACTTCCTGTGATGGATCTCCTGACCGGATGAATAGACGACTTCTTTGACCGTTGCAGTTGAGGCGCGGATTAAATTCAGTGCAGCTTAACTCGATATCCAGGAATGCGTTTAGTAAAAAAACATTTCTCTTCTTCTTTACGTTTATTCAACCTGGTTTTTTAGGACCGGTTGACATCATTTTAATCCCTTTAGAGTCGTGATGGATCGATCCCATGTAGAGACGAACGCCTACAACAGCTGCTCTGTTTTAGCCTCTAAAACCGCCCAATCCCCTGGGTTGTACAATCAAGCCCCCTGATTGAAGTCCTTTAAAAATGAAGTGTGACGTTTGTCCACAGTATTATTGAATAAACAGAAAAGGTCAGCTTTGTGACTATAATGTGTCTATAAACGGACCGTACTTCATCAGTGGATCAGTATCTTGCTCAAAGACACTTTGACATGTGGACTCGAACCACCGACCTTCAGATAAGTGGACGACCGCTCTACCAACGGAGACACCGTCGGCCCTATTAGAGTAAGAGTCCAGTCATCAGCACCTAATTTGGACTAAATCGGACCGATGGTTGATAGATCGTACCCTGGCAGCTTTTGTAGATAAAGCTCCCCCTAGTGTCAGAAAGATGTGACTGATCTCTCCCAAAATCACTCCAGTTCTTCCTCTCACTCAGGTCTATTGGGGTATAAACTTTGGAAACGATCCGTGAAATGGTTTTTGAGTTATCGCGCCAACACGAAGTATCCGTGATGACGTTTCCATAATCTCCCCCACATTTCACGGATATAATTTTGTTCCCATCAGTCGTGGTTGATGAAGGAGTGATGAAGTGGAGGGAAACTCGTATGCATCATTCCTGGAGGATAAAGGCGTTCGCTCATGAATGAGTGATGACAGGAATAATCCCTCAATCACGTTCACGCGAGTGGAGCCGTGCAGAAATCCAGTATGACGGCAGCATCAAATGGCTCAGAACTTTTTTAATTTTTCTAAAGGCCTGAAAATCACATTTGAATCATGATAAACATGGAAGAGGAGGAGCCACACAGTTTGTCACTGTCAGCGTAGTCATCTCTAGCGATGATGAAGGCATGTATCAACCTGCAGTACAACAAGAATGGCGTCCTTAATGTTGACGAAGACCTTGGTCTGTGGTAGAGAGAGGTCAGCCTTCTGTGTGTGTGTGTGTGTGTGTGTGTGTGTGTGTGTGTGTGTGTGTGTGTGTGTGTGTCTGTGTGTGTGTGTGTGTGTGCAGAATATGAATGATGACTTCTATTCAGTCAAGGTGACTTTTCAGGACTGATCCATTCCTCCAGTCATTCTCTCCCATTACCTGCTCCAGTGCACCACTTACGCCTCGCGGTCCAGAGCCATCACGGCCCCTTATCAGACTTTAAAGTATATTTCACCACGTATTGTGGACAGAATACCTAAAAGGATAAAAACATTTAAAGGATTGTTTTTGT
This sequence comes from Lophius americanus, assembly GCA_037951165.1. NCBI lineage: Eukaryota > Metazoa > Chordata > Actinopteri > Lophiiformes > Lophiidae > Lophius > Lophius americanus. Next base: position 898,119 of record JBBDHG010000145.1, on the reverse strand, counting down.
TTTAGATGCTCCTCAGAGCTCCTCCCCTGCGGCGTGATAAAAACTACAAATGAGCTACGAAAGAGAGACTTATTTATATTCAGCCTCCGGACTCGTCTAAATGTAAGCTTGTTTTATGAAGCGCCTCATGATCCCATGTATCTGCTCCCAGAGGCCGTGTTAGCGCTGACCCTCCTCTACTTAGTGCCTCCGATCGCCATCGTCTGCCAGCTTCCTCTCTTGGCGAGCCTCAAAGACATGCTGTGTAAATAACAGATCGACGCCCGCTTTATCCTGGTGGGCGCCGCGGAGGCGTCAGCGTGAATACTTTCCTCTCACACCCGCACTGATGTTGATGTGCTGAGAACTCTGAGCCGGTTCAAAGAGGTTAGATTCAAGGAAGAGTTGATCAACTACGTTTAAGTTCAACCTGCAAAAGGTTGGAAAACTTTTTCACTCTTTTCATTCTGCCTTTGATTTAGTCGCCACGCTGAATCGTCTTAAAGGGTAACTTATGGTGAAACGTGGCGGCCTGGCCGACTGTGACTCCTAAGACATGTGGTCATAATAATGTGGTGCAACAGGTTTCTGTAGTTTCCAACTAGAAGTGACTCTGATTCCCTTTTTGCTCTTTGCTGCTAATTCTAGCAGGAGAAACAAAAACGTAAACTCAACCGTCACTCCGTCACTTCGTCAGGGACGACGCTCTGTCAGAAGGAAGTGAGGTCATCAAACCTTGCCTGAAAACGGTCTCATGTCAAGTTCACGGTTGAACCCAGCTCTATTGAACCACCAGGAGGTCAGGTGACACCCTGTTGTGTCAAAGCAACAGAGACAATGACGAAAATGTCATTGTCTCTGTTGACAAAGTGAAAAAGGGAGTAGAAGACCCCGGACATTCAGAATCAGGACCGATATAAAGATGAAAGTTTATTCCAGCGAGTGATCTTTGAAAATGAGTCTGTCAGAAAGTCTTAGATTCGTCAGGGAAATAGCCACTGAAGGCCCTCTGCCTTCAGCAGCAGGTACAGCCCCCTTGAGTCTGGTTGCTGCTGGTGGTGGTGGTGGTGGTGGTGGATGACTCTGCTGGGACGGATGGATGCAGTTGATGCATCTGCAATGATGAAGCAGAGGTGTGGAGGTTGGAGTGTGAATGTAACAGAAACGAGTCAAAGAGAGCAGCAAGAGGATCGGCTGACCACTAAGGTACGACATCATGACCTCGGATAGACGAGGTCAGCTGATGTACCAACTGAGCGTGCTTGGAAGGTTTGAATGATGGCTGTGGCCTGAGTGAGCAAGGGGAGAGTCTTGCCGACTGAAACGTCCTTCAGTTGTAAGAAAGAAGCGAGGCCAATAAAGTTTGTTGGAGTTATTATGAAAGGATTTTTACTGAGATTGTTTTTTGAATGTCAGGAAACGGACTGATACTGAAAAAGTTGAACCTGAACAGGTTTTGAGTAACATTTTGGGAGAGGCGGGGCGTCATCATCATCATCATCATCATCACCAGGATGGGACACTGGTTAATGCTTATATTCTTGGACTAGTCTCGTATCCAATGATTCATATTAAATCTAAACATCTCACAGAAGATCCAACCAGGATGAAATCCCAGATAAGACTTTATATCACAAAGGGATGATTCGGTGTGTTTGTGCAAACAGGAAGCTCCTTCAAATCTTACTCAGCTCAGAGAAATATTCATTTTCAAATGTTGTTTTTTCTTCAATAACTACGAAAGTGCCAAATATTCCTCCAGCAGGTTTTCATGCGTAAAAGTCGTTTTAGAGGATTACATTTTCACGGAACTCTTAAGCTGCAATGAGGGAAGGGGGAAAGTGAGCAGCCGTATCTCTGACTGTCATTCATTCATCTTCCCCGTCAATCATCTTCCAAGGGTTTGGATTTAATGACCTAATTACTACTTACAGACAAATAAGTTTATATTATACCACAGGCTAATACTGGGAGACAAACTGTTCATTCAATTATTCCTGTCTTAGAGGTTATTTTCTTGCCTCGTCAGCAGAAACGACGGAGTCTTTCCTGTAGCAGGTCCATCCCTGTTCAATTTCCTACATTGTTTTCTGAAATATATTGCAGTATAAATATGCATGTTATCCACGTACGGGTACAGTTCATCAAATACCCCTCATGATTCTCGCTGCTGTAAAAGTCTGTTCCCTTCCAGGGAAACAAATTGCCGTCTTTACGTCGGCCACAGGAGGTCCAGACTCCACTTTCAAGTCCAGCTTTAGAAGTTTTGTTCCATTTCCCTTCGCCGTGAAGCATTTAACCTCCTTCTCTGCAAACAGCAGGTACAACTGAAGGGAAATGTTCCCTGAACTCACCCTTTGGTTCTAACTTTGAATTCAAGCAGAGAGCAGAGACCACTTTGTAGTTTTTTATAGGAAGACTTGTGCAGACAAAAGATCCTTCTACTTCCTGTTGTTTGTTAAAGAGGACCGTCCAACCCTCAGAGCAGGTGAACGAGTTTTACTGGTGAAAAGGAACTACAGGATTTATAGGAGCAAAGAAGGAATTTGCTGCTGAAATCCAACTGTGACTCTTGATGAAATGAAATGATTAGAAGTTTCACACTTCTTTGATTTGTTTGTTTGTTTGTTTGATTGTGAGGATATAACATTTCGAGGTTAGGCTCACGGATGTCATCATTTATCAGGAGTGAGGTTTGTCGGAGGGGTTTGGATTCCGATCCAGTGACAGTGTTGAGTTGTGACCCAAGAGACGGACAGGTATCAGAGAGACTTTATTTTAACATTCGTAGGGGGCGACACTATTATCGCTTTTTATAAAAATAGGTGACTAAAATCTACATCTGAGTTACATTTCATTTAATTTTGTCTCAGACAAACGAACACACAAACAAAGCGACACGGCGGTAAACATGTGGAGGCGGAGCCGTCAGAGGCAGCTAACCTTGTTTGAATCAGAAAATGATTGTATTATATTATATTATTTTATTATATATAATGAATCAGGTGGTTCTACAAACAGTACATGATTTCTCTTTGTCGTTGTTATTGTTCCCAGCGCTGCTCACAGAAATGACTTGTTGTCCTATGAGATGTTCCAGCGGCGCCGACTCTGCATGAAACATCTGCCTCCTACAACGTGAGGGAATTTATTCAGCCGTGAAAGAAATGAGAACAACGTTGTTGTTTTATCAAACGTTTGAACGGGTTAGTTTGTCGCGTTTAGACGTTTAGTGTGTAGAATTTGATTTGGAGGCGCCTTAGATGATAACTTCTCTCTGCACTCACGTTTCTTCATCAGGTACACCGACAGAAGCTAGCTAGCTAGCGCGCAACCGGTTGTGTTATGTGACGTTAGGAGTTTTAGATGAAGTGGTTATTCTCTGGTGGTCTCATATTTGACGGCTGAAAGCCTGACTGATCTGTCGTCGTCGGTCGTCATGGTAGTAAAGAGGAAATATGGGATGGGCTTTTTCTTCACACGACGAGTCGGGTCGGAGAATTTCATGAACGTTTTTGTCTCCTCAGTAAAGAGTTGGCTGAACAGGCGTCATGGAGGACTTCATTCTTTACGGCCTTCTTACTTCTGTTGTCTTAGTTTCCTTTTCCTCACTATTATTACTGTGGCCTCAGATCATTCCTGATGTTTGAGGCTTTTTCTGTTCTCTCCGCGCTCCAGCAGGATGTTAATCACAATCAAAAGGTTTTAATTGTGAGAGGGCGGCGCTGAAGGTCGAGGTTAAAAACACCTGCCGGTGCCAGGATGTTAACTGATTCCATTAGAGGGAAAACGCTCTTAATATTATGAAATCCAGCCCCGGGCCTTGACGTAATTTAAAATCATGAAGGGATCTGTGAGGGGGGGTGGGGTGGTGGTGATGGGGGGGGGGGGGGTACATGGATTTTCCAGAGGCTGACAAATGACCTTCAGAACAGAACCATCGGTTTTACAATTCAAGCGGGAGAGGTGAGCTGTTGGCCGTTGATGACTATAATTACCTCCGCCAAGGAAGTTGTGTTTTTATACGTGTCTAGATTTCTATGACACTCGGACGGACGTTGGACCAGAACAGACTAATATACAGTATGGTTCTGATCCAAATAACAGTCTGGAGCAATCAGATGCAGAATGTGAGCTCTCTTAAAATCTAGTAACTTCAGCATTTGTGTATATATGACTTTCATTCTGGACAAGGCTTGAGTGAACAAGAACTCTGATGTCGTCCCCGACAGCAAAGGGTGTATCGCCGAAAAGTCCCCAATCCCCAGAATTCTTCGAACGACCCCCCTGATTGAACTTCTCAAATTAAATGTGATGTTATGTCTGAAAAACTAAATTTTTTGTCAACAAAGCTCCAGTTATGGCCCGGAAACGTTTGAAGCTACAGCTCCTCTTAGAATGTTGAAAATATAAATGCAATGAAAAATCACTCCAGTTCTTCCTTGCGCTCAGGTCTATGTGGGTCAAAAATTTGAAAATGATCCGTAAAAGTTTTTGAGTCATCTCCTGGAAAACCGTAAAAAAAATCCCCTCTAAAAATAATAAGAACTACTTGAGTAAAGTAAAATATATAATACATTGGGTCGGTTCATATTCACCAAATTTAGCTCCCCCTTGTGTCAGAAATACACAACCGACTTTTCCCGAAATCATTCCAGTTCTTCCTCGCCCGAAGATCTACGTGGATGTATAACGTGAATAAGATCCATCTGATAGTTTTGGTGTTCTGGATTTGCAGCAGCGGTGGACTTGGCGGCGAAGCATCGCCATTTTCCTCGTATGGAGAGATCGTGAGTCTGTGCCAGTTGAGAGCGTCACTTCAAGGTTAGGGAGAAGAGGCTGTAGAGGTTGAACGTCTTTTAAAAAGCAGAGTACAAACTTTTCCATTCGTTACAGAACCTTTGCCGTATTCTCTGGTTCTGAAGTAGAACGGCTGATTTCAGAGGCCGGTAACTTCTTCTAGCATCAGCATCTGTGAGTCACGGTGGTTTCTCTGGATAGCTTCCTCTAGAAAACATCATCCATTAACCTCAGAAAACATCACAATCGTCTATGGAAGCTAGTTGTTGTCAGCGGGCTTCGAGTGGATTCTGCCGTTGGCAGCCGGATCCCTGAGAGAGTCCAGACCCAGACCCAGAGTCTGCTCAGATGGTTGGATGTCTGACGAGTAAAGTCTTTTTCCGAGAAGAACGTTTGGGTATCTGAGTGACTTTGACAAGACATTGGTTAGTACCCAGCTAAGTGGTCCAAAGAAGGGAAACTGGAGAACCGGGAACAAGGTAACTGGAACCCAAGGCTCAGTGAAGCGGTTTGGGAGAAGAAGAGCTTTTATTGAAAAGGTTGAACACCATTCTAATGGGATTGGAGGGTTTCCAGTTTAAACCTGTCAGAAAAGATTAAAAACAGGACTCCGACCTCAAACCAAAAGGCTTCATGTCACATGATGAATAAGTTTGATGACTAACTTCTTCATTTAAGTTGACAATACTTCCTTTAATTTGGTTTTACCACTTTAAGTAGCACATTTATTTATAAATACATTTAAACAAATTGAAATTCTACCTTAAATCAGAATAAATGAGTTGGTCGGGCCTTCTGTTCTGCTGCCCCTCGTCCGTGGAAAGCCCACCCTGACCATCTGAGGGCTCCACAGACAACTGAGACTTTTAAAAAAGGACTTAAAACTTTCCTTTTTAGCAGAACCTATAACTTTAATTGGCATTGCTGCTTTTTAATCATATCTTTCTATAACTATACTTATATTTTTTATTGACGGTTTTATCTGCCTTTACCTTGTAGTACTTTGAGATTTGATCCAAATGTAAAGTGCATTATAAATAGAATTTATTATTATTATTATTATTATTATTACTATTAATGAATTTAGATTTTCCCTTTAAGGTGAAAAAGATGTAGCATTACAACATTTCTTGTGATTATATTTATTCATCTAAGAAGTGTTTTGGGTTTCTTGTGCTGCCCGGTCACCTAACAACAACAAGGTTCTGGGTTCAAGTCCAACTCTGTACTGGTGAATTTTCCAGGGTGAACCCCCCCTTTAATGTGGGATAGGCTCCACCCCCCTGATAGAAGGGATTTAAGAATTGATGTAGGTTAAATCAAAATTATAATTTGTAGAGAATGAAAAGTTTGACTCGAGAAACAAAATGTAACAAGTTGTAATTTCTTTTCACTTTTATTGGATTATTCTTAAGAAAAAGTCGCAAACATTTGACAGATTAACAAAATGTAGTTTTTCGAAATTGAAAAACAGTTGATGTAAAAGTTTAAACAAATAGTGTATAACCTTTACAAGAATTCATATTTTAACTTGAAACTGAATGAAGTTTTATGTCTCCACCAGTTTTCACCCAAATCCAGAATCTTACGTGATGGAAACCAAAAGATTAGTTGTCACAAACGGCATTTTTTTTGTCTTTTTCAGTTTAGTCCAATGCAATGTTTTTTCAGTGTATTGCAGAGCTGTGTTTTTTTTTCAATCCAAAGAGGACAGAAGTTTTGGCAGGTGGTTTTAATGTTATGGCTGATCCTTGTAAGGCAGCGTTAGACAGACATCCAGGGTTTACACCGATATTTAGACAGTCACCTGAAAGGTTCTGCATAAAGCAGAAGATGTAGAAAAGATGTTCGAACATGCATTTCGCCGGTGCCTCAGAACCACATGATCCGGTTCTGGACTTGATGATGGAAAAAGAACAACACAGAACAATTCACAGCTTCACACATGATTATTATTCCGTTTGCCGGAGCCTTTGAGGGCGAAGAAAACAACGAGTTACAACATCAACCATGTTTCTTGCTATTCCAGGAGATGCTGCTGTGAGTAGAAAAGACTAAACCGGTCCAGTGGGAGAACGGCAGAACCGGATTCTTAGATGTTCCAAAGTTCTGCTCGTCGAAAAAAACGCTGCGAGGATTTAAAAGACTTTTACTTTGCTTATTCAGATGAAGGGATTAACATTCTTCAACCATAGAAGAAGAAGAATAGTGGAAACTGAAGCTCCGGGTTTAAGTTATTTTTTGCAGTGAATCGAGGAGGACTTCTTCTTCTTCTTCCTCTTCTTCTTCTTCCTCTTCTTCTTCTTCCTCTTCTTCTTCTGTGGTGTTCATGCACATGTTTGCCGCCGTCTCCTCGTATTTTCCAAGCAAATATTCCTGAAGAACTCAATATGCCTGAAATAAATGCTGTCAGACCTGCAGTTGGAATAAAGTGTATGTATATATATATTTATATATATATATATATATATATGTATATATATATATATATATATATATATATATATATATATATATATATATATATATATATATATATATATATATGTGGATGGACGTTTAAAACGCATACGTGTATGAAATGCCACCAGATAAGAAGATACCTTTTAATGTCAGAGTTATGAAGAAGGCAAATCCGTTTCACCGAAATCGCTCGCAATTTTGCGAACAGGAGTTCTTTGTCGGCGTGCGATGAGCGGTGTCGTATCGCCGCGGCGATCCCCCTTCCTGAAGGTCAGCTTTGCATTGTAATTGCGGCTGACATTTCCCACTTAAGCGGCACGTGCGGCGTGATCAGCGGCACGCCGCGCTCGCTTGTGTCCTTTTTGTGCTTGTGAATCAAATCAGTTTCACGTTTCCGTGTCCTTGGTTGGACATGTAGACATGTTGGATCTTTGTGCTTTTCCTTCTTGTATATCCACGCAGAAAACCTCGCTGAGGCGTAAGACGGAGGTTTATTAACGGCCGATTAGAGGAGTAGTGTCCATCCCCCTCCCTGTAGAAACACTCATTGTGAACCTCCCTGTTTAATGATAAATAAATACAGACACAGGGCCAGCTGCTTGTGTGATGTCATTAGGTATCTTCGCCTAGGATTGGCGCTCATTAGCTACTCAGTATGCAGCAATAATAATAACTCCGAAAACGTCGTGGTTATCATGATGTTTTTATGATATTATGTTAGCGTGATAACCCAAAAACTATATCATGTATCGCTTTCAAATGTTGTACCTAAACAGACCTTAGTTCCTGGAAGTACTGGAGTGATTTTGGGAAAGCTTGGTTTTATATTTCTGACACTAGGGGGAGCTTTTGGTTCAAAGGTTTTCGGCCAATAATTTCTCAACTGTCGGTACGATTTACATAATCATGGACTCCAGGAGATCCGTCTAATATATATATATATATATACATTACATTACATTTTACTGTAACAGTTCATATTTTACCCACTAGGGGAGGTTTCTTTATGAAAAACATTGTTTCAGACATAATTTCACAATTTTATTGGGGTTGGCTGGTATAAGGCAGGGGATTGGGGACTTTTCGGGGACATACCTTTGCTGTCGGGGACGACAGCGTTGTTCCAGTTTTGCATAATAATTACAATCATCTCTATTCATCTACACTGCTAAATATAGTAAACTGACTTTAAAAGAAGTCGTACAATCGATTGTGACTGCGCCGCAAAGCCACCCGACTAACCCGACACTGTTTTGACCTGGTTATAAAAACAGTTAACAAGCCGACAGCGAGACACAACGCCGTTACATCTGTATCCACAATGCGTCTCCAGTTGTGTCCAGCTGATTTTGTTGCTTTCTACATCACTTCTGCTACAAGGTCAAAGGGCCTCGCAAGTAGTTATCAGTCAAACCGGCCAAGTAGCAGATGTTTTTAGCTAGCTAGCACAGTTACCAACAACCTGAAGGTGTTCGATATTCATGAAGGGACTGTTGAGACGGACAGGACAAAATCATTGGTGACATACTACGGGGCAGAAATCACTGTACGTTAGAAAAGCAGCTTTTTTCAACCGGTCGGGTTCATCCGGCAAAAGTTCAACCGTCCAAAACTGATGACGTATTTTCTTTTATGTCCATGTCTGAGACGACATCAGGACACACTAATGTTTACACTATGAAGGATATGTGGACCACCTCCTACGACTTGGTGGTCGTTTGTACTTGTATTTAGAGATGTAGCTCGCTGTCCGCTGGTGGTCCGATTACCCAGAATGCATTTTAAACGCATACAGAACTGCTGCATGATGAACACATGATGGCCAAAAAAAATCCATCCAGAATCAGCTGATATGTCCACAATAGCAACCCTGTACAACTCCTCGCAACATACAACCAGCTCACAAAGACATGCTACAATCACAGCCGGCCATATATCGGTCCAAAAAATGAACGTGAACACAGACGTACGGTTTAACGTGAACACAGACGTACGGTTGAACGTGAACACAGACGTACGGTTGGACGTTAACACAGACGTACGGTTTAACGTGAACACAGACGTACGGTTGAACGTGAACACAGACGTACTGTCGGACGTGAACACAGACGTACGGTTGAACGTGAACACAAACGTACGGTTGAACGTGAACACAAACGTACGGTTAGACGTGAACACAGACGTACGGTTGAACGTGAACACAGACGTACTGTTGAACGTGAACACAGACGTACGGTTGAACATGAACACAGACGTACGGTTGAACGTGAACACAGACGTACGGTTTAACGTGAACACAGACGTACTGTCGGACGTGAACACAAACGTACGGTTGGACGTGAACACAGACGTACGGTTGAACGTGAACACAGACGTACGGTTGAACGTGAACACAGACGTACAGTTGAACGTGAACACAGACGTACGGTTGAACATGAACACAGACGTACGGTTGAACGTGAACACAGACGTACTGTTGAACGTGAACACAGACGTACGGTTGAACATGAACACAGACGTACGGTTGAACGTGAACACAGACGTACGGTTTAACGTGAACACAGACGTACTGTCGGACGTGAACACAAACGTACGGTTGGACGTGAACACAGACGTACGGTTGAACGTGAACACAGACGTACGGTTGAACGTGAACACAGACGTACGGTTGGACGTGAACACAGACGTACGGTTGAACGTGAACACAGACGTACGGTTGAACGTGAACACAGACGTACGGTTGGATGTGAACACAGACGTACGGTTGAACGTGAACACAGACGTACGGTTGGACGTGAACAGAGACTTACGGTTGGACGTGAACACAGACGTACGGTTTAACGTGAACACAAACTTACTGCTGGACGTGAACACAGACGTACGGTTGAACGTGAACACAGACGTACGGTTGGACGTGAACACAGACGTACGGTTGGACGTGAACACAGACGTACGGTTGAACGTGAACACAGACGTACGGTTGAACGTGAACACAGACGTACGGTTGAACGTGAACACAGACGTACGGTTGAACGTGAACACAGACGTACGGTTGAACGGGAACACAGACGTACGGTTTAACGTGAACACAGACGTACTGTCGGACGTGAACACAGACGTACGGTTGAACGTGAACACAGACGTACGGTTGAACGTGAACACAAACGTGAGATGAAAGAAGTGGAGGCACTGAAACACTGAAATAGAGATTAGCACTTTGTCTAGAGATGAATATTTGTATTCCTTCAGTGCAGTTAAACTGTGTATTAGTACATGACACCTTCTCTGACGTATATTCTCCCTCTGCTGCAGACCCTCAGCTCGACCTTAACGCCTCCCACAACCACACATAACTCAGACACACCTGCGATCCGTGA